>JAWRVZ010000367.1:380430-383172 GCA_037043235.1 Rhodeus uyekii | reverse complement strand
AGGACTGGACTTCATCTCAGTGAGGACTAGACTTCATCTCAGTGAGGACTGGACTTCATCTCAGTGAGGACTGGACTTCATCTCAGTGAGGACTGGACTTCATCTCAGTGAGGACTGGACTTCATCTCAGTGAGGACTAGACTTCATCTCAGTGAGGACTGGACTTCATCTCAGTGAGGACTGGACTTCATCTCAGTGAGGACTGGACTTCATCTCAGTGAGGACTGGACTTCATCTCAGTGAGGACTGGACTTCATCTCAGTGAGGACTAGACTTCATCTCAGTGAGGACTGGACTTCATCTCAGTGAGGACTAGACTTCATCTCAGTGAGGACTAGACTTCATCTCAATGAGGACTAGACTTCATCTCAGTGAGGACTGGACTTCATCTCAGTGAGGACTAGACTTCATCTCAGTGAGGACTAGACTTCATCTCAGTGAGGACTGGACTTCATCTCAGTGAGGACTGGACTTCATCTCAGTGAGGACTGGACTTCATCTCAGTGAGGACTGGACTTCATCTCAGTGAGGACTAGACTTCATCTCAGTGAGGACTGGACTTCATCTCAGTGAGGACTGGACTTCATCTCAGTGAGGACTAGACTGCATCTCAGTGAGGACTGGACTTCATCTCAGTGAGGACTGGACTTCATCTCAGTGAGGACTAGACTTCATCTCAGTGAGGACTGGACTTCATCTCAGTGAGGACTGGACTTCATCTCAGTGAGGACTGGACTTCATCTCAATGAGGACTAGACTTCATCTCAATGAGGACTAGACTTCATCTCAGTGAGGACTGGACTTCATCTCAGTGAGGACTGGACTTCATCTCAGTGAGGACTGAACTTCATCTCAGTGAGGACTAGACTTCATCTCAGTGAGGACTGGACTTCATCTCAGTGAGGACTGGACTTCATCTCAATGAGGACTAGACTTCATCTCAATGAGGACTAGACTTCATCTCAGTGAGGACTGGACTTCATCTCAGTGAGGACTAGACTTCATCTCAGTGAGGACTAGACTTCATCTCAATGAGGACTAGACTTCATCTCAGTGAGGACTGGACTTCATCTCAGTGAGGACTAGACTTCATCTCAGTGAGGACTAGACTTCATCTCAGTGAGGACTGGACTTCATCTCAGTGAGGACTGGACTTCATCTCAATGAGGACTAGACTTCATCTCAATGAGGACTAGACTTCATCTCAGTGAGGACTGGACTTCATCTCAGTGAGGACTAGACTTCATCTCAGTGAGGACTAGACTTCATCTCAGTGAGGACTGGACTTCATCTCAGTGAGGACTGGACTTCATCTCAGTGAGGACTGGACTTCATCTCAGTGAGGACTGGACTTCATCTCAGTGAGGACTGGACTTCATCTCAGTGAGGACTGGACTTCATCTCAGTGAGGACTAGACTTCATCTCAGTGAGGACTAGACTTCATCTCAGTGAGGACTAGACTTCATCTCAGTGAGGACTGGACTTCATCTCAGTGAGGACTAGACTTCATCTCAGTGAGGACTGGACTTCATCTCAGTGAGGACTGGACTTCATCTCAGTGAGGACTGGACTTCATCTGAATGACCAGCGGGATGATTGTTGCAGCAGTAATTATAATGAGCTCGTATTAAGAACAATGCAAGGCATGTGTGAGGAAGGATTGTCATGATTGATAATGAGAAGCAGTTAGAAGAGACTGTTAACATCATGAACACCATCCATCAAACCACACCACACACAACACACAACACACACACACGACACACACGACACACACGACACACACGACACACATGACACACATGACACACATGACACACAAAACACACGACACACACGACACACACGACACACATGACACACATGACACACATGACACACATGACACACATGACACACGACATACATGACACAAGGAGTAGTGACACGCATGACACACAAAACACACATGACACACACAACACACGACACAAGGAGTAGTGACACACATGATTGTTTCACTGCTCATAAACACAGATAAATAAAAGACAGCATGAATAATTGTAATATATGATGAATATCATCATTTACTCATTTAAAACCAGCATGACGGACTTTCCTCTACAGACACTGAAAAATGTAAGTAAAAGAGGTAAAGAAATTAAGAAATTGATTTTTTGGGCACATAGTCCCTTTACGTGTGTGTGTGTGTGTGTGTGTGTGAGAGAAGGGAGAGTGTGTGTGTGTGTGTGTGTCTGTGTGTGTGTGAGCGAGAGAGAGAGAAAGTGTGTGTGTGTGTGTGTGTGTGTGTGAGAAAGAGGGAGAGTGTGTGTGTGTGTGTGTGAGAGAGGGAGAGTGTGTGTGTGTGTGTGTGTGTGTGTAAGAGAGGGAGAGTGTGTGTGTGTGTGAGTGAGAGAGAGAGAGAGAGAGAGAGTGTGTGAGTGTGTGTGTGTGTGTGTCTATGTGTGAGTGTGAGAGAGAGAGAGTGTGTGTGTGTGTGTCTGTGTGTGAGTGAGAGAGAGAGTGTGTGTTTGTGTGTGTGTCTGAGTGAGAGAGAGTGTGTGTGTGTGTGATGTTTGTGTGTGTGTGTTTGAGAGAGTTACTCACTCGCACAGTAAGATGCCGTTGTCGAGTTCAGTTCTGAAGTCCCTGTCAGAGAAACTCCTGCCGGTTACCGCCTGCAACACACACACATACACACACACACACACACACAGGTTTATAACACAGCTCTACACGTGGTTTAAACACACTGTTTAGTT
>JAWRVZ010000367.1:367930-375430 GCA_037043235.1 Rhodeus uyekii | reverse complement strand
CTAGAGGTTCAACAACTGACAAAGACAAGGACACACAAGAGGGTATAAATAGAGACAGACATGGGAAACACCTGGAGACACTGACGAGGTAATTGAAACTAGAAAGGTGTGGAAGATTCTAGAAAGCCCCGGAAGTGAACAGGAAGTGATATCACGATAGACAGGGAGTGACAACAGGAAGTGACCCCATGACCTCAGTGACAGGGAAGTGACAAAGACACAGAAAGACAGGACCAAGTGTGACACCAACCTTCCTATTCCACAAAATCACAAACAAAATCTCCAAATTAGATTTAAGGAAAATAAAGCTAAGGCTCCAATATAAAGAAATCCCGGACGAGCCCCCAATTATGTCACTACCAGCTCGTTCTCGGTCATGACACAACACAAGAACACCAAGTTCGCTAAATTCAAAGTTCTTTAAATTCTTTATTCTGGAGTCAAAGTAATATAAATACCAAAAATCATATCCAAAGTTTAGGCAAAATAAGTGATAATAATAACATAGGAAAGTAAAAGGATAAGCAGGCTGACAAAACAAACAAACGGTCAAAGGTGACTCTTCCTGGGGCCGGTGCATTCCTAGGAAAAGGAGTAGCGGGAAGTCAGGTTGTCAGTCTCACTCTTCCCTCTCCTATCTGGCGAGAGGACAAGCATCTGTTTTATCCTTCTAGAAATCAGGAGAAGATGAGCTAGCAGTGGTGTTCAATTCACTGCACTCTCAAAAGAGATATCGCCACCCCCAGGCGTGGAGAAGCAGCACAGGGTCGTAACAATGTGTGTGTGTGTGTGTGTGTGTGTGTGTGTGTGTGTGTGTGTGTGTGTGTGTGTGTGTGTGTGTGAGAGTGTGTGTACGTGTGTGTGTGTGATGCTCTCGTGCTGCCAGTAGGTGGTGCAGCCGTCAGTAGAGTACAGGAGTCGATGGGGAAGACGATGAGTTTGTCAGCAGAAAGGCTCAGTGCAGAGGAACGTCTCTCTCTTTCCTCTGAAGATCAGTAGTTGTTCGAGTGGTTCTCCATCTCTGGTGTCGGTCCAAAGAGCAAACCCCCTGACCAGTTCCAGATTTCACAGCCATCACTGATTCAGATCAGATCCTCTGCTGTTTCTCAGAGCAGTTTCTCTCTCTTCTTGATCTCGTCACGCACGGGTCGTCTCAGATCAAACACGTCACACTTCCCGTGTTCACGCACTTTAATTATTAGAGTTACATTCTGACGTGTGTGAAATCTGACGTTCATGGATCAAAGCAACCCTCCGAAACAGACCCAACCCGTTACCGTGGCGATTGCAAGATGACGTCCATGAGTTCGTAATCTGAGAGCAGAAGCACATCAGGACTTGATGCTCAAGCGATTATAGACGAGCGTCAGACAGTCTGCTTTACCCTCTGAGGGTTATCCCTGATCATGAACGCTGCACCTCTTACTCACACACTCCAGTGCAACACACACACACACACACACATTCATATTCACTGCAGTTTCATCTCTTCTACTTTAGGAGTTACAGCAGAAATAAACAGAAGAAGTGAATCTCTCATGAATCATGCCATCCATCAGTGTTTCTGCAGAGAGACGGCAATAAAACCCATCAATGACACACATGTGACCGTAAAATCATCTTTTTAAGTGTTTCTACACAACAGTTTAAAGTGTTGATTATTATATTAACTGAAACTGAAAGAGTTCATGAAATTATCGATTATCGAATGTTCTCTTTTTCAACTCAAAACCTCCTGTGAAAAGATGAAGAGCATTGATTAAATCATCTGATATTCTCCGTCTTCAGAGCCGGTAAACTAGACTTTTGACTTGCGTTCATACGCGACCGGAAACACAAGCTCCTGCAGAAGTGCCATGTTATTGACCTCTGACCTCTGACCTGTGAGTTCGTATGAGCAGCGGCAGATCAGGTCAAACACCAGCGTGAGCCGCGGATCTGCAGCAGAGTGTGTGTTTATCATCTGTCGGAGAATGCTGTGTTATTCATGCGATGGTGTGAGTGTAGCAGACAGAAGAAGACGAGAGGAGAGCAGCTTCAGAAAGACGAGTGTTTCTGTCAGAGAAGAATGCTCTCTTTCTTTCTGCTGTCTGAGAAACTCCAGGATCCTGCGGTTCAGCCAAAGGTTAGGGGCTCATCCCTCTCTCCGTCTCTCCGTCAGCATCTCACGCGTTCACACACACTCAGCATGTTCTGTGCTCAGCATCGGCACATAACTGAGCAGCAACACTAAAGCTCTTGTGTTCAACACTCTGTAAAAGAGCAGCAGGAACACACTTCAGAGCACTGCACCTCCGTAACGCAACATATCATAGATGTGAAACTGAATATTCATCTGTTTATAGAGTCAGTATGACATACACTACACTGTGTGCACAATTATTAGGCAAGTGATTATTTTGACCATATCATCATTTTATCCATAATTTCCAATCCATAAACTCCAAACTGTATAAACCTGAATGCTTATTGAATATAATGCATAACAAGTGATGTGTATTTGTGTAACGAAGGAGTGTGTGGCCTAAGGAGATCAACACCCTATATCAAGGTGTGCAGAATTATTAGGCAGATTCTTCTCTTCAGGAAAAATGAGCCAAAAAAGAGATTTAACTGACTCTGAAAAATCAAAAATTGTAAAGTCTTTCAGAGGGATGCAGCACTCCTGAAATATCTAAGATTTTGGGGCATGATCACAGAACTGTGAAATGTTTTGTTGCAAATAGTCAACAGGGTCACAAGAAACGTGTCAAGACGAAAAGACGAAAATTAATCAGCAAATATTTGAGAAGAATCAAACATGAGGCTACCAGGAACCCATTATCCTCCAGTGCCCCCATATTCCACAACTGCAACCTACCTGGAGTGTCAAGAAGAATGAGGTGTTACGTTCTCAGAGACATGGCCAAGGTAAGAACGGCTGAAACCTGACCACCTCTCAACAAGACACACAAGTTGAAACGTCAAGAATGGGCGAAGAAATATCTGATGACAGTTTTTCAAAGGTTTTGTGGACTGATGAGATGAGAGTGACTCTTGAGGGAGCAGATGGATGAGCCAGTAGTTCATCATCAGTGATCACTAACGGACACAGAGCTCTACTTCGACTCAGGCAGCAAGGTGGAGGTGGGCTACTGGTATGGGCAGGTATCATGAAAGATCAGCTAGTTGGACCTTTTTCGAGTTGAAAATGGACTCAAAATAAACTCTCAGACCTACTGGCAATATTTAGAAGACACTTTCTTCAAGCAGTGGTACAGGAAAAAGTCTGCATCTTTCAAGAACACTGTGATTTTTATGCAATTCAATGCTCAATCACATGCATCAGAGTTCTCCACTGCGTGACTGGCCAATAAAGACCTTAAAGATGGAAAACGAATGACATGGCCCACTTCTTCACCTGACTTGAACCCTATTGAGAACTTTTGGGGCTTTCTTAAGCAGAAATTTACAGTGAAGGTAAACCGTACACCTCTCTGAACAGTTTCTGGGAGGCTGTGGTTGCGGCTGCACAAAAAGCTGATTCTGACCAGATGAATTAACTGACTGATTGTCTGAATGGAAGACTGTTCTCTTCTCGAAAAGAAGGGTGAGGTTTTTTTTGTGTGTGTGGAAATTTCAGAAGTGTTTATTTGTAAATTGAGTTTGTGTATTATTCTCACTTTAACAGGTGAAAATAAACAAGTGAGATGGGAAAATCTTTGTTTTTCATCTAGTTGCATAATAATTCTACACACTAATAGTTGCCTAATAACGGTGTACATCTAGATATTCTCTTAGGAAAGCCAAAACTTCACTTTTACTACTTAAATGTTAACATTTGAGGGTTTGTTAACATTTTGGATTGACCAAGAGCGCTGTATTTGTACAATATCAAAAGTAATCCTCAAAAATACAACTTGCCTAATAATTATGCACACAGTGTTTATACAATACAATATTTTGATGTATAGAGATTGAGATGATTTACATCGGCGTATGTGAATATATAACTCCATTATCTGCCGACTGAAAGTCTCATGTCTAGAGTTTGATCACTATTGGAGATCATGCACTTTATGCAAAAACAGCAAAACTGGAGATTTTCAGATTACTTTTTTTACTTTTCTGATTCGCATGTTGATTCATGTGTTGCTTCGTGTGTTGCTTCGTGTGTTGATTCGTGTGTTGATTCGTGTGTTGATTCGTGTGCTGATTCGTGTGCTGATTCGTGTGCTGATTCATGTGTTGATTTATGTGCTGATTCGTGTGTTGATTTATGTGCCGATTTGTGTGCTGATTCGTGTGCTGATTCGTGTGTTGATTCGTGTGCTGATTCGTGTGTTGATTTGTGTGTTGATTCGTGTGCTGATTCGTGTGCTGATTCGTGTGCTGATTCGTGTGTTGATTTGTGTGCTGATTCGTGTGCTGATTCGTGTGTTGATTCGTGTGCTGATTCGTGTGTTGATTTGTGTGCTGATTTGTGTGCTGATTCATGTTCTGATTCATGTTCTGATTTGTGTGTTGATTCGTGTGCTGATTCGTGTGCTGATTCGTGTGTTGATTTGTGTGTTGATTCGTGTGTTGATTCATGAGTTGATTCATGAGTTGATTTGTGTGCTGATTCATGAGTTGATTCATGTGTTGATCTTTTTCTGAATCAGGATATGGCTGTATATGTTCTTCAACAGAAACACAACTGAAGCTGTGCGAAATGTTTTATTATCTTTAACACAAAAGTATGTTTGATTAGTATCTTTCTCTCTTTTGATTTAGGGGGTGGCTGCCAGTGTCTGTTAGATGTGTGTGTATGCATTCCAATGTTGCATGCATTCCAACATGCTTGGTAACTGTGGTAACTGTACTGCTATTGTTTGTTTGTTTACAGCGTTGCGACTCGGCGTGCTAGTTTCGGTCAAAACCGTTTTTCTGCTTTGTGTGTTTTTGCCTTTTATTGCACTTTAAACGCCACGCGGAGCTGTGGGCGTGGCATTTGGCTGTTTCACCGAAACAGGATAATTAGCTGCTACGTACGCTGTCGCGGAAATGTCAGCGGAAGCGTTTCAGCGTCCTCGTGTGAAGACAGATGAGTGTAAAGACGTTCGACTCTACCTGCGCGACTCCACCGAGCAACGACACCGGCAAGTCTGTCTATATTTATTTTTTTGTTTCTAATATTTATTTTTCTTACTTTCACACTACACTTTCTCTGCTATCATGTGCTTTCAGTATATTCCTGTCGTCTCTCAACGTCGCTCTGTAAACACTCGCCGAAGGCGGCGCAACATTAACAACCTGCATTCTGTTCCTTCCTCTAATGCACCTCTCGCCATCTCTGTGGGTCTCTGGAACTGTCAGTCAGCAGTCAATAAGGCTACCTTTATCCCAGCCTTTGCTACTAACTCTGCTCTTAATATCCTAGGTTTGACTGAGACATGGATTCGTCCAGAGGACTCAGCAACCCCCGCTGCTCTCTCTAACAATTTCTCTTTCTCCCACACTCCTCGCCAGTCTGGGAGGGGTGGGGGCATGGTGACTTCAACATACATTTGGAGAAGCCTTGCGCTACAGACTTCCTCTCTCTCCTAGCCTCATTTGACCTCAACCGACTCATCACCACAGGTACTCACAAGTCGGGCAATCAACTCGACTTGATCTACACACGCAACTGCACCACAGACAACACTCTAGTTAAACCACTGCATGTTTCTGACCACTCTTTCATTACATTTCATATGCATCTTACTAATCCTGCAACACCAACCCCTCTTCCAGTCACTTTCAGGCGTAACCTGCGCTCTCTCTCTCCTTCTCAATTCTCCTCTATCGTCTCATCCTCTCTTCCCTCTCACAAACAGTTCTCAACTCTGGATGCGAATACAGCAACAGATACCTTATGTTCTACTCTAACGTCTTGCCTAGATAATATCTGTCCACTCTCTTCCAGGTCATCACGTGCTACTCCCTCTAGCCCCTGGCTAACTGATGTTCTTCGTGAACACCGGGCCAAGCTAAGGGCAGCTGAGAGAAAATGGCGCAAGTCAAAGGACCCATCTGACCTGAGTTTGTATAAATCTCTTCTCTCTACCTTTTCTACTGACGTCCATACTGCTAAATCTTTACACTTCCACACCAAGATCAACAGCACTTCCAACATGCATGCACTTTTCAAAACATTCAACTCTCTACTCTCTCCCCCTCCACCACCTCCCTCTACCTCTTTAACTGCAAATGATTTTGCCCATTTCTTTATTAACAAAACTGCAACTATCAGTAGCCAGTTCTCACCTCCACTCACAGACGAATTTACACTGCCCTCTGAAACCAGAAACACTCTCTCAACCTTCTCTCCACTCACTGAGGTAGACGTATCTAAACTTCTCCTTTCCAGCCATCCAACCACCTGCCCTTTAGACCCAATCCCCTCACACCTTCTACAAGCCATCTCTCCTACAATCTTACCAGCACTTACTCACATCATCAACACATCCCTTCACACGGGATCCTTCCCCACCGCGTTCAAGCAGGCTCGGGTAACCCCACTGCTCAAAAAACCCACATTGAACGCATCACTCGTTGATAATTACAGACCTGTCTCTCTCCTTCCATTCATATCTAAAACTCTTGAACGTGTTGTTTTTAACCAAGTATCTTCTTTTCTGTCTCAGAATGACCGGTTGGACATCAACCAGTCTGGCTTCAAGAAGGGCCATTCAACCGAGACGGCATTACTATCTGTCACGGAAGCTCTAAGGAGTGCAAAAGCTGATTCAAAATCGTCAGTTCTCATTCTTTTGGATCTTTCTGCTGCCTTTGACACTGTTAATCACCAAATCCTTTTATCTACCCTCTCGTCACTGGGCATCACCGGAACTCCCCTTCAGTGGTTTGAATCCTATCTCACGGATAGGTCCTTCAGGGTGGCATGGTGCGGGGAGGTCTCCAAAGAATGTCAACTGATCACCGGTGTTCCACAGGGCTCAGTTCTTGGACCACTTCTCTTCTCCATGTACACCACATCACTGGGTCCCATCATAGAGGCACACGGCTTCTCCTATCACTGCTACGCAGATGACACTCAGCTCTACATATCATTTCAACCAGATGATCCAACGGTGGCTGCGAGAATCACAAGCTGCCTAGCGGACATCTCGACATGGATGAAAGAGCATCATCTGCAGCTCAACCTGGCAAAGACGGAGCTTTTAGTCTTTCCTGCCGATCCAACCCGACAGCATGATTTCACTATCCAGAACGGTGCTACCACGATAACCCCTTCAAAGTCTGTCAGAAATCTTGGAGTGATCTTTGAGGACCAGCTGACCTTCAAGGACCACATTGCAAAGACGGCTCGATCATGCAGGTTTGCACTGTACAACATTAGAAGGATCAGGCCATTCCTAACTGAGCAAGCTACGCAACTTCTGGTGCAGGCCATGGTCATTTCCAGACTGGACTACTGCAACGCTCTTCTGGTTGGGCTTCCTGCAAATGCAATCAAACCCCTGCAGCTGATCCAGA
>JAWRVZ010000367.1:62930-362930 GCA_037043235.1 Rhodeus uyekii | reverse complement strand
ATCCACACTGATATCCAGGCTGAATGTGGTCGATGTGCGGATCGTTCTGACCACACAAGCGTCTGAATGACCCAGATCTGCAGCTCAGTGTCCATCACAGACGCTCAGACCCATTTCAGCCCAGTGTTCAGACGCAACACACACACACACACACACACAGACAGATTCTCACACTCACAGCTCAATGTTCCTGTGAACTTCAGCACGAGAACATCCCACTGCTCCTCACAAGATGGGTCACAGAAAACCTACGTCTGCCAGCCTTATTTGAGTGAGAACACCAGCGCCTCCGTTAACGGGCGTCCGGGCGTAATTTACGTCCGAAAATCGCCAGCGTACGCCGAAATTTTAAGTTCAGGAAGTCCGCGGGACGTCCTGTTTAATGGTTTTATGCAGGATCACAGAGCGCTCGACGTACATGTGCATTGCAAAGTGACCAAATGCATTGTAAATCACCACATGCGCCGTAGGCGTGTATGCTAAGCGACTCCATTGATAAGGACACAGCAGGTCACTTAATCTCTTTCGCCATACAACTCCTGTCAAGATGTACACTAGTGATGTAACTATGGTAATTCCCGCGAACTACTGAAGCTCCGCCTACTGCGGGGATCGCGAAAGCCAACAGCGAGAGCTATGGCCATGAACTAATTGATAACTATGCACAAACGTGCGGGGATCGCGAAACTGTGAGAGATGTGTTATATTGACGGGTAAACTTTCCCGAAACTCCCCAAAATAGCCTGGTTATCTGTGCATGATACGGAATGCTCCGCCTCCGTGAAATTTGTGGATATGTTAATAATTATCTACCACTACGGATCCTTCATCTACTACCGTATATTCATCTACTACATGTATGTGTTGTTCCTGTTAAATAAATATTTCTGCACAAAACTCATAAGTATTTGTTACTTTAACCCTCTAGTATCTTTTCTAGTATATTTTATATGTAACAGGCATAAAATTATTGTGCTTTACGACGTAGTAGTACTGTAACAGGGACTTCCAAAAATAATACCTGGGACTTCCAAAAACTAACATCTGGAAGTCTGGACTTCCAAAAAAAAAATCTTAGTGGAAGCGCTGGAACACACACTCACACAGTCACGCACACACTCAACACTCACACAGTCACGCACACACTCAACACTCACACAGTCACGCACACACTCAACACATGATGAAGATCCGATAATGAAGCATCACAGGAGAGCAAACACAGGGAGAATAAGGAAGCACAGGGCAGGACAGGTGGGGCAAATCAAACCAACAATGAGGAAACAAGACGAGTGGGGTTACACACTTGAAAGAAGAACACAAGATGTGAACCGCATGCAACAATAACACACACACACACACGACAGGACTGAGCACACGAGCACCAGCGAACACTCATCTCACAACAGACAAACACACGGATCCCGAATCCCAACACAAAACCAAAATAAACAGGCCTGGGATCGGGATCGAACCCCACGCCCCGCACACATCACGAGTGAAACACACGGCTCTAACTTCAAACCGTGAGTAAAACACACGGCTCTAACTCCAAACGGCGCACTCACACTGCAGACGAAACGCTACGGGAGTGTCAGCCACACACCAACACATGACAGATTCTGAACACACACCGACTGGCCCGCAGAAATAACACACTCTGTTCGTCTTCTCCTCGTTTGACCAGCGGCTCAAAACAGCTTGCGTCCTCTAATCTGGTGTCCCACTTTGAACATCTGAGCATCCCTCTCAGTCCGGTTCCAGTGAGGGATGAAGACAGGATGGACTGCGTATGGAACGATAGAAATTTGCCCCTCTTTTTGTGTGAATAAATGAAAAGTAGGGCTGTAGAACCAATGAAACCTCGACATGAGTCTTTGTGAACGAGTGATGCACGTCTTCCAACGAGCAGATGATCAAACACACACTCAGAGAGAGAGAGAGAGGCTGTGTAAGGGATGTCCAGACACACATTGGTCAGCTGAGCTCTGACTGTGACAGACTGCATTGTCAGGCTGTGAGCTCTCTCTGTGTGTGTGTGTGTGTGTGTGTGTGCGTGTGCGTGTGCGTGTGCGTGCGCGTGCGCGTGCGCGTGCGCGAGTGTGTGTGTGTGTGTGTGTGCGTGTGCGTGTGCGTGTGCGTGTGCGTGTGTGTGTGCGTGCGTGCGTGCGTGCGTGCGTGCGTGCGTGCGTGAGTGCGTGTGTGCGTGTGCGTGTGCGTGCGCGTGCGTGCGCGTGCGCGTGCGCGAGTGTGTGTGTGTGTGTGTGTGCGTGTGTGTGTGCGTGTGCGTGTGCGTGTGCGTGTGTGTGAGATCTGATATGCATGACTGTACAGTCTGTCCATCTACACAAAACACATCTGTATCTGAAGCTGGTTTGAAACGCTTTCTGAAAGGCCCGTTCATTCATCCTCCCTCCATCTGAAAGCCTGCGCGTGGGAAGAAGTGCGACTCTGAGTCCATGTCTCACATCACTGTCATCACCACACACGAGTGATACACACAACCTGGATCAGGCAAACACACCATAGTTTCTTCATCTTTGCAGCTTCATTTGCTCAAACACTTTCCCTCTTTAATGCCGTTAACAGAATGTTTCACACAAACTATCTGCTGAAAATATCCACAGCAGCACAGAAAGAGCAGACACCACTCCTCTGTCAATCAACACGTGCATCCTAAGTCACACACACACACACACACACACACACAGCAATGAGAACAGCAGATGAGCTCCGTCTCTCACTCATTTCCTAGTCAAATTCTGAACAAACTGAAAGCAGAACGACAAGAGCGTCTCTCACTGCTGACCGACACACATGACGTCACTCGTTCAGCAACACAGGAAAAGAGGGATGGCAGTGATGATTTACCCTTGATATGAGCGAGTGATCACACACAATCAGACCAACAAACCAATTTCTAATAAACACTAATATTCCACTGAAGAATGTGAAGTATTGAAGCTTTCCTTTGCAAACAGCACTAACTCTAGAGCAGTGGCAGTGATCGAGTGTGTGTGTGTGTGTGTGTGTCTCGCCGGTTCACACAGGAAACAGCAAAAAGAGCCCAGCTCCCATGAGTACATCACTTCTGTCCCACTTACAACACACACACACACACACACACACACTCTAAAGCAGTGTCCCAGTTTCCACCCTTCCTCATGAAGTACAGTAACACCTCAATATACGAGCATAATCCGTTCCAGGACGAGCTCGTAACTCAAATTGCTCGTATCTAGAATCATGTTTTCCCATAAGAAATAATAGAAAACAAATTAGCTTGTTCCAGATCCGTAATAAAGGAAAAAAACATGTTTTATTGGTATAGACACACACACACACACACACATAATTATAGTACATGTATACAGTATAAGGGCAGTTGACAAATAAGGGTGAAAGAGCATTTTTTTCAAAACAAGTTGTAAATTGCTTGAGAATTGTATGCATTTGTAAAGTTCAAATACTGTTATTTTTGAAACTGTACGAGGTTAGCAGATTGTTTTCCTCATTATGTAATTTATTAAGCTTTTTTCACAGCGCCAGGCAAATTATGTCCTGCGGTGTGACATTACTATAAAATTCAAATATTTAAATATTATTAATTTCAAATACAAATCAGGTTGTCACAGTCCTGTCATGATCCTCTTGTTTGTCCCTCATGTGTTGCCATAGCTGTCTTAGTTTGTGATTACCTAGTTAGTTCGCCACCGGTTTATAATTTGCTCATGTATTTAAACCCTCGTGTTAGCCCTTGTCATTGTCAGTCTTCACAAATGTATCTCTTAGTTCTGAGTGTGTGGATGTCTTCCCCGTGTTTTGCACCCTCAAAACTCTACACACAATTCTCAAAACTGCACACACAAAATGCAAAACGCCTCACATCTCCTTCAAAATGCAACACTGCATTCAAAATGCCATACACACATGTCAGAATGAAGCATTTGCATCAAATGGCAAACACTTCTTTCATAATAATACATTTTTGGATATGCCATGTAAACACTGCTGCTCTAAATCTAAAGCTCTTTGCTCTTTCATAGGCTTATATCTACATTTCAACACAATGTTCTACAGTGAAAGTAATCTGGGTAACAAGTGCACCGGAAACACCAATGCAATGTAGAAACAACATATTTACAGTTTTTACCAATTGTTTACACACAAAATCTTTTCATGTCACACAATTTTTGAAACCTCTCACTCAAAGTGCAAAACTACATGCCAAATCTTACTGTAAAAACCATAAGCTATTTCTCAGCAGTCCCTGCAGTCCCCAGTGCTAAACTTCATCTCTTCTCCGAGCTTGTTCTGGCCACAAAACTTCATCCACATCACAAGACACGTTTTTTCTTTCCAAACATCGAGGGAAGTATGGCGTATCCAACCTTGAACAGAGACAACATCTGTGTCTCCAGATGTGTCCATTGCCTGGAGAAGCGGCATGCTGGCAAAGGGATGGCGATCATACACTTTCCAGCGCCAGGTTGAGAAGAATTCCTCTATGGGATTTAGGAAAGGTGAATATGGGTGCAGGTACAAAACTATAAATTGTGGATGGGTGGCAAACCAGTTTTGTACCAGAACAGCCCGGTGAAAACTAGCATTGTCCCACATAACCACAAATCTAGCAGGGTCCTGATCTGGATCGGGACAAGCATTGTGTGAATTGCATCCACAAAAGTCCTTCTCCTCCTCTTGGTATTTGTCCTGGTTGTCCCCTGCCTCTTCCTCCTCCTCCTCTTTCTCTCTGTTCATTGATAGCATTCATCGTTCAAAACAGGTAATCAGACCTTTGACATATTTATAGGCCTATCTGTAGTACTGTAACGTAAAGCAGTGACTGGTTAGTGATCAGTTAAGCAATTAGTGTTTGCACGTGTGAGGAGTGTGTGTGTGTGTGACGTGCTGAATAAGTGTAGCATTTTGATTGATTGTGTTTGGAAAAGGAAAGCAAGTCACTTCCTGATAGATCTTTGTGTTTTAGGTGGAGAATTGTGTGTAGTGTTTTGAAAAAGTGTTTTATGCCATTGAAAACTGAGTCAAAGGTTGAGAAATAGCTTATGGGTTTGAAGAGTTGGCATTTAGTTTTGCACTTTGAGTGAGAGGTTTCAAAAATCGTGTGACATGAAAAGATTTTGTGTGTAAGCAATTGGAAAAAAACTATAAACAAAAAAATCTCTTTAAAAACAATGATCAGTGACTGTTAACATACACATACAACAAACAAATGAAGACAGATATATATTTATGTTAAATTTATGTATAATATAGGTATATTATGTATAATAAAGACCGATATATGTGTTTACAGTTTTTTACGATTGCTAAGCAGCAGTGAGCACAACTGGAGTCACATGTGCAAAACTCTAACTACAGTCTGCAATACCAACAGTTACCTGAGCTGAACAGAGATACACACACACACAACCCTCACTGAGATACACACACACACAACCCTCACTGAGATACACACACACACAACCCTCACTGAGATACACACACACACAACCCTCACTGAGATACACACACACACAACCCTCACTGAGATACACACACTGCACAACCCTCACTGAGATACACACACACTGCACAACCCTCACTGAGATACACACACACACAACCCTCACTGAGATACACACACACACAACCCTCACTGAGATACACACACACACAACCCTCACTGAGATACACACACTGCACAACCCTCACTGAGATACACACACACTGCACAACCCTCACTGAGATACACACACACACAACCCTCACTGAGATACACACACTGCACAACCCTCACTGAGATACACACACACACAACCCTCACTGAGATACACACACACACAACCCTCACTGAGATACACACACTGCACAACCCTCACTGAGATACACACACTGCACAACCCTCACTGAGATACACACACTGCACAATCCTCACTGAGATACACACACACTGCACAACCCTCACTGAGATACACACACACTGCACAACCCTCACTGAGATACACACACACACAACCCTCACTGAGATACACACACACACAACCCTCACTGAGATACACACACTGCACAATCCTCACTGAGATACACACACACTGCACAACCCTCACTGAGATACACACACACTGCACAACCCTCACTGAGATACACACACTGCACAACCCTCACTGAGATACACACACTGCACAACCCTCACTGAGATACACACACTGCACAACCCTCACTGAGATACACACACTGCACAACCCTCACTGAGATACACACACTGCACAACCCTCACTGAGATACACACACTGCACAACCCTCACTGAGATACACACACACACAACCCTCACTGAGATACACACACTGCACAACCCTCACTGAGATACACACACACACAACCCTCACTGAGATACACACACTGCACAACCCTCACTGAGATACACACACTGCACAACCCTCACTGAGATACACACACTACACAACCCTCACTGAGATACACACACTGCACAACCCTCACTGAGATACACACACCGCACAACCCTCACTGAGATACACACACTGTCACTCAGAACACACTGAGAGTAAAAACACTAGCATCAAACACCAATACAGAAAATACTAACTTTTCTTTACAGTTTGAACAATTTCAGTGACTTCATACAAAGTAATATTTTCTTCAAAGAACAGAGTGACATTCTTTCACATGATTTACAGTATTTACATTTTGAAAACATAACAGTTCTTTAACGTAAATGAAAATCAGCAGTTTGCTTCAATAGTCAGTAATGAGAAAAAAGGTAGAAACTAAAAGTACATACTGTAATTCGAACAAATAATTGAAGGGCTAATCCTGCCTCTCTGTATCAGCCACAGGTTTTCATCAACATAATAATAATAATAATAATAATAATAAGTTTTATTTATATAGCGCCTTTCCAGAGCTCAAGGACGCTTTACAGTAGACAGTTGACAGGGGAGAGAAAGTACAAGTAGACTAATAGAAACAATAATAGAAGTATACAGAGAAAAAAAATTAAATCAGGTACAAAAATACACACAGGACATAAGAGGCAAAACATTCAGAGAGATAGTATTAGAGAAGTAAAAAATAAAGTAAAAAATCAGTTAAACAAATCATGGGTATAGCATTCAGAAAAAAGGTGAGTTTTGAGTAACGATTTAAATTCAGTGATATTGTTAATATAACAGAGTGAGCGTGGGAGAGAATTCCAGAGTTTGGGAGCAATAACACAGAATGATCGGCCCCCCATGGAAGAGAGGCGATGCCGAGGAACGACAAGTAAACCAGAGTCGGAAGAACGTAGTGAACGGGTCGGAGTGTAGGGGACGAGCAAATTACAGAGATAGGGAGGAGCTAACGAATGTAAAAATTTGATGGTAAGCAGAAGAATTTTGAATTTGATACGATAGGCAACTGGAAGCCAGTGAAGATTGTACAAAATTGGAGTGATGTGAGCAGAGCGCTTGGTGTGGGTGATTATTCTAGTAGCAGAGTTTTGAATGTGTTGTAATCTAGAAATGGAGCTTGCAGGAAGACCGATGAAAAGAGCATTACAGTAGTCAAGGCGTGATGAGACAAATGCATGGATGATGGTTTCAGTGTCTTGGGAACTAATGAAGGGACGGAGTTGGGCAATGCGACGTAGGTGAAAGAATGCAGATTTAGTTACAGAGGAAATATGAGACTGAAAGGAAAGAGTAGAGTCAATGATTATACCTAAATTTTTAACAGTATTGGATGTTTTGATATGTGAACCATCTATTTCACAGGTGAGATTAGCAGAGATATGGCTAGTGAGTGCAGGAGTTCCAATGAAGATAATCTCAGTTTTGTCCATGTTGAGTTTCAGAAAATTTGAATTAAGCCAATTTTTTATTTCTTTAACACAGGCAGAGATTTTGTCTGTTTGGGGGGGTAGAGTAGGTGTACAGATTGAGTATAATTGAATGTCATCAGCATAAAAATGATAGTTAAGACCGTGACGTTGTAGAATCTGACCAAGTGGTATGATGTAGATTATGAATAATATTGGGCCGAGAACTGATCCCTGGGGAACACCTCGCTTCAGGGGGACCATAGGTGATCTGGAATCCTTAACTGAAATGTAAAATTGTCTGTCAGAGAGATAGGAAGAAAACCAAGAGAGAGCAGAACCAGAAATACCCAAATCAGAGAGGCGTGAGACAAGTAATTCATGGGACACTGTGTCAAATGCAGAGCTGAGATCAAGTAACAGAAGTACAGACAGAGAGCCGGAATCGGCAGAAAGCAGTAAGTCATTTAAGACCTTTACAAGCGCAGTTTCAGTACTATGGAGGGGGCGGAAACCAGATTGAAAGGGATCAAAGAAATTGTTTTCAACTAGAAAAGACTGGAGTTGGGTGGCAACAGTGCTTTCTAGTAATTTAGCTATGAATGGTAAGTTGTAAATAGGACGGTAGTTAGATAGAACTGAGGGATCAAGGTTGGGTTTCTTGAGAACAGGGGTAACCGCAGCAGTTTTGAGTGGTAGAGGAAATGAAGCACAGGTAAGAGATGTATTGATGAAGTGCGAGATAGGCGCAGAGATGACAGAATGGCATAGTTTAAGGAGAGAAGTTGGAGCTGGATCAAGTTGGCAGAAAGAATAACTGGATTTCAAGATCAATTTAGAGACTGAAGAAGGGGTTGTCAAGGAAAAACAAGACAAGGTTTGAGAGGATAGATTTGTTGGATAGTCGAGCTTTGAATCACTTTTAGAAAAGCATTGGTGGACGGCATCAGTCTTTTCAAGTAAATAAACAAGAAAAGAACTGCAAAGCTCATTCGAAGCTATGGAGTCTTGAGGTGGAGATTTAGTGAGCTTATTTATTGTGTTGAATAATGCTTTTGGCCTATTACTGGATTTATTGATTGTGGCAGATACAAAACAAGAGCGGGCTGAGATAAGGGCAGATTTGTATATTTTGAGATGGTCAAGAAAGGACATCACATCTAATGTTCTCTCTCATGCTCCTGCGGAAGAACCAGGTCCGTAACATTTCCATATATCATTATCAGCAGCTCTCTATCTTGATTATCCCACAGTTTTACAGTATTGCATTGGTGACCATAACCATGTAAACAATAGAATTTTCCTGCATCTGAAAATAAAATTTATTTTCCTCCTGTTGGGGGCAGCCTTTGGGTCCTGTTGTAAAACTATGTTACAGTGAAACTTACTGTAATGTATATATGTGTAAATATTCTATAATTGCAATACAAAATAAATTCCTGTAATGTTTTCATTTATAACTCTCACCTGTTTGTATGCTGGAAACATCTTTGCAGATTGGGTTGCACCCTCAACCCTTCCTCTTCAATGAGAGACCTTGATTCATAACATGTCTATAAGTTTAGCACTTATTTCATCTGAAATAACAGCTCTTTGTCTTCTTTGTCTTCCTCCACGCATCCACCCTCTCCCTGCCACCCTTCTCCCTTCACAAACCTGTCTTCCGTGTTCCATTTCCAAATTTAGTTTTTCTGAGCTCTACCTATATAGAAAGACTAATTCATGACTCATATATATATATATATATATATATATATATATATATATATATTTATATACATACATATGTGTGTGTGTGTGTGTGTGTGTGTGTGTGTGTGTGTGTGTGTGTGTGTGTGTGTGTGTATGTGTGTGTGTGTTTTCACCTACAAGTCTAAAACACCTGCTTCACCTTTCAGCTGAAATTGCAATCAGCCGTGTTTGAAAGGCACAAGGCTGAAATCAATTTTTTGATTGAAATGTTATATAAATATTATATAATATTATATATAATGGAATTTTTTTTTTTTTTGAATGATAATAGTTTTGATTGTGTGGTTCACAGTTTTGACAGCAGTGTGTTAGCATTTGAACAAAATGCTGTAAATCTGTAGTGTTGTGCAGGTTGTGGTTAAAGTCATGGGATAAGTGTGTAGAGTTTTGAAAACTGTGTACTAGCAATGAAAATTAGCTAGAGTTTGGTTCACATGAACTGCTGCTGCGCACACTGTGGTTAGAGTTTTGCACATGTGACTACAGATCTGCCCACTACTGCTTAGCAATCGTAAAAAACTGTAATATATGTATAATATACATATATTATACATATATTAAACACATATATACAGATCGGCGGCGCGATCTGCCTGTCCTTCGAACGCGGAAGTAAATCGGAAGCAATCGGTCTGTCAACGGGGTGCGGGGGGAGGGGTGACGGTGTCAAAAGAGCCATATGCAGCCATCAAAAGTGCCATATATGGCTCGCGACCCCTGTTTTAACCTCTATAGCACACCCAAACATATGGGGAATTTCCTGGTAGGGGGTTGACTAAAAGACCCCTATGGCTGTCCATGTAACTGCCTGTACAAAAATCGAATATCCTATGTCACACTGCAGGACAGCATTAGTGTTACAATACTAAATGTACTGTAAATACTATTTTAGTACTTTTTAGCATTTTGAAAACTTAATTTAGTTAATTAAGCAAAGGCATACAAAATAATGTATCCAGACATATCTGCTTTATTTTACTAATATTTACATTTGAGGAGTCATCAATGTTACAGTCACACCGCAGGACATTTTGCTATTCATCTTGAAATATGAACACCACCAAATACATTTTACATCCCAAAATCATGTTGAAATAAATGTTGAAATAAAATGATGTTCTATGCACAACTGGCATGTGTTGTTTTAGTTGAGAAATGCAGTTCAGTAAACATTTACGCTTAGTTACAGAAAAAACAGGCGTCACATCACCTGCCCATAAGGATTCGTGTGATATCAAATAAAATGTGGTTTTAATTATACGTTTTTCAGACAGTAGACAGACGGTAGCGGCAGGTGCAGAGGAGGAAGTTGGTACGTCAACACTAAATAACATAGGCGGAGTTTCACTTTTGTGCTTGGGGGGGCACCTACCAGGCCAGCAGACCACAAGCTCAGATTTTTTTAATATCATATTTATATATCATTCATTCTACATATAAAATACATTTACAATGAACAATGACTTTAGCAGATAGTTTTGATTCTTCTGTTATGTATGGCATGAATGAATGAGAAGGAACCTGTCTGGTTATTAAAAGAAGCAACGCTACAATATAATGCCCCCCCCCCGCCCCTCTCCTTTCGTCTCGATCATGCCAGCAGTGAAGAGGTAAAGTGCCTGTTACAGTAAATAGTTAATAATGACAGTTAAACTCTAAAAATACTTAATTAGTATTTATATGAGATCTTAATGGTTATAATTTTAAATATAATTAATAAGTTAAAACCAAAAAAATATTTAAAATGGGCATTTATGGTCGTGTGGAACGAATCAAGTGATTTTTAGTGCGTTCTTATGGGGGGAAATTGTTTTGGTGTACGAGCATTTTGGTTTACGAGCTCGCTCTTGGAACGAATTAAACTCGTAAACCGAGGTATTACTGTACATGTACTATAATTGTGTGTTTGTGTGTCTATACCAATAAAATTTTTTTTTCCATTGTTACGGATCTGGAATGAATTAATTTGTTTTCTACTATTTCTTATGGGAAAACATGATTCTTGATACGAGCAATTCGAGTTATGAGCTCTACCCTGGAACGGATTATGCTCCTATCTAGAGGTATTACTGTATACTGCACTTTAAAACAACACCCAAGTAATTTAATAAAAGAAAGAAAGACAATGAACCACTGGCGGGGAAAGAGTTGAAGGAACTGATGCCCAGTTCATCACAAACTAGTGTTGCTACAGAACAATTACACTAAACACTTCAGCAACACCCTACCAACATCCTAGCAACCACTTACAAGACCTTAGCAACGCTCTATCAACCACTTACAACACCTTAGCAACGCTCTAGCAACCACTTACAACACCTTAGCAACGCTCTAGCAACCACTTACAACACCTTAGCAACGCCCTAGCAACCACTTCCAACACCTTAGCAACGCTCTAGCAACCACTTACAACACCTTAGCAACGCCCTAGCAACCACTTCCAACAAATTAGCCAAACTCTCCCCGCGCAGCCTTTCTCAGACTCGTTTCCATCATCAGATGTCGTGATCAAACTCCACATGCTCTGTGACAGCAGGAAGGAATGGAAATCCGTGACAAAAGCACGGGATCATCCGTTCACTCCTGCGGGAGAAGCTTGACATGATGAGCAGTCTCTGCAGGAACCGGGAGATTTCCCGTCAGAACGCTGTTGCGTGACGCAGCAAAGACCAATGCAACAGCACTGTAAACTACACATGCAACAGGTGTGTGTGTGACGTGTGCCGCTTGCAACATCAAGCTCATGGGTTCGATTCCCAGGGAAAGCAAGAACTGATTAGAATGTCAATGTGTGTGAATTGAATAGATAGATAGATCTTGTAATTGTTAATCAACATGCCATAACTCAGATTTAATATTTATTATATATACTGTGTTTGTTATAAAATGGAAGAAAATATGTTTCTATGTCTGTGTCATTGTGTCTTTAAATCCCGCTCTAAAATCTCAGTGAACGGAGAGGATCTGCACACACACATCCAGATATACACATCCAGGGATAAACAGAGAATGAACTGGATAAATACAGCAGGAATGTCTCTCATTCCAGAGGATTTCACCTGACGGCTCTCTTGCATTACTGGCACAAATCCCTCTGCTTTTCCTTCAGGATCCTCTTCAACACATCACTGCAATCATATCCTGAAATCCGTGCATTTCCCGTCACTCCAGAACTGATTCCTGACGGAGAAGCACTGCTGTGTTACTAGAGCAACTCTCACCCGGATCCTTCCATTAACATTCCTTCAGTTCATGTGGGCCAACAGGTGAACACACACACTCACACATACACACACACATGCATGCATGCATAATCAGCTGCTTTCATCATTGCATTCAAGAAACACATTGACATCTAATAATCTCCTGCATCAAACCCATGAACTTGATGTTGCAAGCACTGCTCTCTACTGTTAGACACACAGAAAAACCTGACTAACCTTATTGTAACAAAAGCTAACAAAAGCTGAAGCTAATACTCACTCACACACACACTCACTCACTCTCTCTCCGTCTCACACACACTCTCTCTCTCTCTCTCTATCACACACACACACACTCTCTCTCTTTCTCTCTCTATCCATCACAGAAACACACACAAACGCGCGCGCACACACACTATGTTCCCGTATAAAGCAGTGTCATGACGTCACGCACCTCTATCCATCTCTGAGTCTCGCGCACAGCCGGTTCGGTGTGATGATGATGATGATGATGATGGAGAGTCTGCAGAGGAAGATGCCGTCCTTCATCCGAACCTCGACTTGCCATTTAGAGCAGGAGGCTTAATTAAACCCAGCCGGAGCGCCAGGTAAAGTTATGTGAGTGAGTGTGTGTGTGTGTGTGTGTGTGTGTGTGTGTGTGTGTGTGTCGTGACGCAGGGCTGCCGCACTCGTGCATGAGATGAGAGACCCGGCGCGCATTACAGCCAATCAGAGCGCAGCTCCGCATCCCAGCACGGGCCAGACAGCCAATCAGAGTTGAGCATCATTCCTCAGCGCCGCCCAACGCGCACGCGCCGCTTCAGAGACTCGCATCACAAGAACTTTCTGAAATAAATCATAAGAATTCAAATATTCAAACACAAGAGAATCTGGAGAATCAGCCGCTGTGAATCTCATTGCGCACAATATTATGCATTATTACATTATATTTCATCTCTTGTAAATCCTTATATTGGATGCATGAATGTGTTTTCTCTCAGCTGAGTGTCTGATCCCGCACTGCCATCATCTGTCCATCACGAGTCACCTCACCTTCAGTGTCTCTCCATCCTTCATCTGTCCATCACGAGTCACCTCACCTTCAGTGTCTCTCCTTCCTTCATCTGTCCATCAGAGTCACCTCACCTTCAGTGTCTCTCCATCCTTCATCTGTCCATCAGAGTCACCTCACCTTCAGTGTCTCTCCATCCTTCATCTGTCCATCAGAGTCACCTCACCTTCAGTGTCTCTCCATCCTTCATCTGTCCATCAGAGTCACCTCACCTTCAGTGTCTCTCCTTCCTTCATCTGTCCATCACGAGTCACCTCACCTTCAGTGTCTCTCCTTCCTTCATCTGTCCATCAGAGTCACCTCACCTTCAGTGTCTCTCCTTCCTTCATCTGTCCATCAGAGTCACCTCACCTTCAGTGTCTCTCCATCCTTCATCTGTCCATCAGAGTCACCTCACCTTCAGTGTCTCTCCTTCCTTCATCTGTCCATCACGAGTCACCTCACCTTCAGTGTCTCTCCTTCCTTCATCTGTCCATCAGAGTCACCTCACCTTCAGTGTCTCTCCATCCTTCATCTGTCCATCACGAGTCACCTCACCTTCAGTGTCTCTCCATCCTTCATCTGTCCATCAGAGTCACCTCACCTTCAGTGTCTCTCCTTCCTTCATCTGTCCATCAGAGTCACCTCACCTTCAGTGTCTCTCCATCCTTCATCTGTCCATCACGAGTCACCTCACCTTCAGTGTCTCTCCATCCTTCATCTGTCCATCAGAGTCACCTCACCTTCAGTGTCTCTCCATCCTTCATCTGTCCATCACGAGTCACCTCACCTTCAGTGTCTCTCCATCCTTCATCTGTCCATCAGAGTCACCTCACCTTCAGTGTCTCTCCTTCCTTCATCTGTCCATCACGAGTCACCTCACCTTCAGTGTCTCTCCTTCCTTCATCTGTCCATCAGAGTCACCTCACCTTCAGTGTCTCTCCTTCTTTCATCTGTCCATCAGAGTCACCTCACCTTCAGTGTCTCTCCTTCCTTCATCTGTCCATCACGAGTCACCTCACCTTCAGTGTCTCTCCTTCCTTCATCTGTCCATCACGAGTCACCTCACCTTCAGTGTCTCTCCATCCTTCATCTGTCCATCAGAGTCACCTCACCTTCAGTGTCTCTCCTTCCTTCATCTGTCCATCACGAGTCACCTCACCTTCAGTGTCTCTCCTTCCTTCATCTGTCCATCACGAGTCACCTCACCTTCAGTGTCTCTCCTTCCTTCATCTGTCCATCAGAGTCACCTCACCTTCAGTGTCTCTCCTTCCTTCATCTGTCCATCAGAGTCACCTCACCTTCAGTGTCTCTCCATCCTTCATCTGTCCATCAGAGTCACCTCACCTTCAGTGTCTCTCCTTCTTTCATCTGTCCATCAGAGTCACCTCACCTTCAGTGTCTCTCCTTCTTTCATCTGTCCATCAGAGTCACCTCACCTTCAGTGTCTCTCCTTCCTTCATCTGTCCATCACGAGTCACCTCACCTTCAGTGTCTCTCCTTCCTTCATCTGTCCATCAGAGTCACCTCACCTTCAGTGTCTCTCCATCCTTCATCTGTCCATCAGAGTCACCTCACCTTCAGTGTCTCTCCATCCTTCATCTGTCCATCAGAGTCACCTCACCTTCAGTGTCTCTCCATCCTTCATCTGTCCATCAGAGTCACCTCACCTTCAGTGTCTCTCCATCCTTCATCTGTCCATCAGAGTCACCTCACCTTCAGTGTCTCTCCTTCCTTCATCTGTCCATCACGAGTCACCTCACCTTCAGTGTCTCTCCTTCCTTCATCTGTCCATCAGAGTCACCTCACCTTCAGTGTCTCTCCTTCTTTCATCTGTCCATCAGAGTCACCTCACCTTCAGTGTCTCTCCTTCCTTCATCTGTCCATCAGAGTCACCTCACCTTCAGTGTCTCTCCATCCTTCATCTGTCCATCAGAGTCACCTCACCTTCAGTGTCTCTCCTTCCTTCATCTGTCCATCAGAGTCACCTCACCTTCAGTGTCTCTCCTTCCTTCATCTGTCCATCAGAGTCACCTCACCTTCAGTGTCTCTCCTTCTTTCATCTGTCCATCAGAGTCACCTCACCTTCAGTGTCTCTCCTTCCTTCATCTGTCCATCAGAGTCACCTCACCTTCAGTGTCTCTCCATCCTTCATCTGTCCATCAGAGTCACCTCACCTTCAGTGTCTCTCCTTCCTTCATCTGTCCATCAGAGTCACCTCACCTTCAGTGTCTCTCCTTCCTTCATCTGTCCATCAGAGTCACCTCACCTTCAGTGTCTCTCCATCCTTCATCTGTCCATCAGAGTCACCTCACCTTCAGTGTCTCTCCATCCTTCATCTGTCCATCAGAGTCACCTCACCTTCAGTGTCTCTCCATCCTTCATCTGTCCATCAGAGTCACCTCACCTTCAGTGTCTCTCCTTCCTTCATCTGTCCATCAGAGTCACCTCACCTTCAGTGTCTCTCCTTCCTTCATCTGTCCATCAGAGTCACCTCACCTTCAGTGTCTCTCCTTCCTTCATCTGTCCATCAGAGTCACCTCACCTTCAGTGTCTCTCCTTCCTTCATCTGTCCATCACGAGTCACCTCACCTTCAGTGTCTCTCCTTCCTTCATCTGTCCATCACGAGTCACCTCACCTTCAGTGTCTCTCCTTCCTTCATCTGTCCATCAGAGTCACCTCACCTTCAGTGTCTCTCCTTCTTTCATCTGTCCATCACGAGTCACCTCACCTTCAGTGTCTCTCCTTCTTTCATCTGTCCATCAGAGTCACCTCACCTTCAGTGTCTCTCCTTCCTTCATCTGTCCATCAGAGTCACCTCACCTTCAGTGTCTCTCCTTCTTTCATCTGTCCATCAGAGTCACCTCACCTTCAGTGTCTCTCCTTCTTTCATCTGTCCATCACGAGTCACCTCACCTTCAGTGTCTCTCCTTCCTTCATCTGTCCATCACGAGTCACCTCACCTTCAGTGTCTCTCCTTCTTTCATCTGTCCATCAGAGTCACCTCACCTTCAGTGTCTCTCCTTCCTTCATCTGTCCATCAGAGTCACCTCACCTTCAGTGTCTCTCCTTCTTTCATCTGTCCATCAGAGTCACCTCACCTTCAGTGTCTCTCCTTCTTTCATCTGTCCATCACGAGTCACCTCACCTTCAGTGTCTCTCCTTCCTTCATCTGTCCATCACGAGTCACCTCACCTTCAGTGTCTCTCCTTCCTTCATCTGTCCATCAGAGTCACCTCACCTTCAGTGTCTCTCCATCCTTCATCTGTCCATCAGAGTCACCTCACCTTCAGTGTCTCTCCATCCTTCATCTGTCCATCAGAGTCACCTCACCTTCAGTGTCTCTCCATCCTTCATCTGTCCATCAGAGTCACCTCACCTTCAGTGTCTCTCCATCCTTCATCTGTCCATCAGAGTCACCTCACCTTCAGTGTCTCTCCTTCTTTCATCTGTCCATCAGAGTCACCTCACCTTCAGTGTCTCTCCTTCCTTCATCTGTCCATCACGAGTCACCTCACCTTCAGTGTCTCTCCTTCCTTCATCTGTCCATCAGAGTCACCTCACCTTCAGTGTCTCTCCTTCTTTCATCTGTCCATCAGAGTCACCTCACCTTCAGTGTCTCTCCTTCCTTCATCTGTCCATCAGAGTCACCTCACCTTCAGTGTCTCTCCATCCTTCATCTGTCCATCAGAGTCACCTCACCTTCAGTGTCTCTCCTTCCTTCATCTGTCCATCAGAGTCACCTCACCTTCAGTGTCTCTCCTTCCTTCATCTGTCCATCAGAGTCACCTCACCTTCAGTGTCTCTCCATCCTTCATCTGTCCATCAGAGTCACCTCACCTTCAGTGTCTCTCCATCCTTCATCTGTCCATCAGAGTCACCTCACCTTCAGTGTCTCTCCATCCTTCATCTGTCCATCAGAGTCACCTCACCTTCAGTGTCTCTCCTTCTTTCATCTGTCCATCAGAGTCACCTCACCTTCAGTGTCTCTCCATCCTTCATCTGTCCATCAGAGTCACCTCACCTTCAGTGTCTCTCCTTCCTTCATCTGTCCATCAGAGTCACCTCACCTTCAGTGTCTCTCCTTCCTTCATCTGTCCATCAGAGTCACCTCACCTTCAGTGTCTCTCCTTCCTTCATCTGTCCATCAGAGTCACCTCACCTTCAGTGTCTCTCCTTCCTTCATCTGTCCATCACGAGTCACCTCACCTTCAGTGTCTCTCCTTCCTTCATCTGTCCATCACGAGTCACCTCACCTTCAGTGTCTCTCCTTCCTTCATCTGTCCATCAGAGTCACCTCACCTTCAGTGTCTCTCCTTCTTTCATCTGTCCATCACGAGTCACCTCACCTTCAGTGTCTCTCCTTCTTTCATCTGTCCATCAGAGTCACCTCACCTTCAGTGTCTCTCCTTCCTTCATCTGTCCATCAGAGTCACCTCACCTTCAGTGTCTCTCCTTCTTTCATCTGTCCATCAGAGTCACCTCACCTTCAGTGTCTCTCCTTCTTTCATCTGTCCATCACGAGTCACCTCACCTTCAGTGTCTCTCCTTCCTTCATCTGTCCATCAGAGTCACCTCACCTTCAGTGTCTCTCCTTCCTTCATCTGTCCATCAGAGTCACCTCACCTTCAGTGTCTCTCCTTCTTTCATCTGTCCATCAGAGTCACCTCACCTTCAGTGTCTCTCCTTCTTTCATCTGTCCATCACGAGTCACCTCACCTTCAGTGTCTCTCCTTCTTTCATCTGTCCATCACGAGTCACCTCACCTTCAGTGTCTCTCCTTCCTTCATCTGTCCATCAGAGTCACCTCACCTTCAGTGTCTCTCCTTCCTTCATCTGTCCATCACGAGTCACCTCACCTTCAGTGTCTCTCCTTCTTTCATCTGTCCATCACGAGTCACCTCACCTTCAGTGTCTCTCCATCCTTCATCTGTCCATCAGAGTCACCTCACCTTCAGTGTCTCTCCTTCCTTCATCTGTCCATCACGAGTCACCTCACCTTCAGTGTCTCTCCTTCCTTCATCTGTCCATCACGAGTCACCTCACCTTCAGTGTCTCTCCTTCCTTCATCTGTCCATCAGAGTCACCTCACCTTCAGTGTCTCTCCTTCTTTCATCTGTCCATCAGAGTCACCTCACCTTCAGTGTCTCTCCTTCTTTCATCTGTCCATCACGAGTCACCTCACCTTCAGTGTCTCTCCTTCTTTCATCTGTCCATCAGAGTCACCTCACCTTCAGTGTCGCTCCTTCCTTCACGTCCTCTTCTTTATTTACCTCTCAATGTCTTCATTTCTCATGAGGATTTACTGTTATAATGAATTATCAGTCTGATCAAATGTCTAAGAAGCTCAATCCAGAGAGATTCCGAACTCTGTTTGACCCAATTTAAAAACTAAAACATGTATATTATAAACCTAAAATGAGTAAAATTAATGTATGTTATTAGGTTAATAATTAATTTATATAATTTTATAGTCCTCTTTTATATATTAGAACCACCACAGGACCCACTAAAACTTGGGAACAAGTTAAAGTAAAATATTCTACAAAATTGTAATCTTCATCACTTGCGCTGGTCTGCTGCTGTCTCTTAAAAAGACTGGATTTTATTTGTTTGGATATTTCTAACAGCAACAAAGAAGAAGGCCTTTAATAAGCTTTTCTATTTTGTTTATGGCCTGTTTTTACTTTTTCTGTAAATTGCACAAGGTGACATCCGCTCCCTCTACAAGAGGAGTCTCGTCCATATGTTGACTACATAGAGTTGAAGACAAAAAAAGTTAATTAATGAAATAGAATTGCAAGAACTAATGAAGCAAAAAGTCAAACTTGAGATTGAATTGCTTCAAAAGTAACTTCAAAGTTAGTAAAATACACTAATAAACACATTGTATTATTGATGATCTTGCATGATTTATTTATTTCCTTCCACAGGCAAGAGATGATAAGCTGGATTTTTAAAACTGTAAACTAAACTGTGTGTAAAGTTCCCTCTTTTCAAAAATGATGCTGGACAATTCTGTCCCGTCCCACTCTGCCACTAGACTGGTACAAGTGCACTGGCTGGAGATCATCATCAGGCTGTAGGTCATCATCTAATAATAATAATAATAACCTTTATTTTATATAGCACCTTTAAATACAATCTCAAAGCGCTTTACAAGACAAATAAAACATCAAAATACATCACATATAAATATAATATAAAGTTTAAAATGAAACAACAATCAAGACTAAAAGAAGAAAATATCAGTTAAAAGCTACCCTAAAAAAATACGTCTTAAGCTTAGACTTAAAAATGTTAAGAGATGTTGCTTGTCGGATCTCGATCGGGAGCGAGTTCCACAGTTTTGGAGCAAATGAAGAGAAAGCCCTATCTCCCATTGACTGTAAACGCGGAACTGGAACAGTTAAAAGCCCTGTATCGGAGGACTGAAGGTCACGGATAGGAGTATATGGGATTAAAAGCTCTGTTAAGTACTGAGGTGCCAACCCATGTAATGCCTTATAGGCAAGCAGCAGAATTTTAAAATCAACTCTAAACTTTACAGGGAGCCATTGCAGAGACTCCAGAACAGGTGTGATACATTAGTTCTAGTGAGGATTCTGGCAGCTGAATTTTGGACTACCTGGAGCTTGTCTAGGGTAGCTTTTGACACCCCAGCCAACAAGGCGTTACACTAATCAATGCGAGTAAAAACAAAAGTATTGACCAGTCTCTCGGCAACAGTAAAAGACAGCATTGGACAGGTCTGGCAATGTTTCTGAGGTGAAAGAATGATGTCTTAACAGTATTTTTAATATGAGGCTCAAACGTTAGGTTGGCATCAAAAATTACCCCTAGATTCCTCAATTTAGTTTGAAGTTCAACCTTTAAGCCATCAAGGGTTAACTCGACTGTCCCAGCATTGCGAAGTTGGTGGGGTGTACCAACGAGCATGATCTCAGTCTTTTCACTGTTAAGACAAAGAAAGTTTTCTTGCAACCATTCTTTCATCTTACAGATGCAATCAGAAATAAAATCAACAGGCACATTGTCATTAGGGTTAAAATGAATATAGATCTGGGTGTCATCTGCGTAAAAATGAAATTTTAAACCCATTGATCTCAGAAGCTGGCCAAGAGGGAAAACATAAATATTAAAAAGCAGAGGGCCCAGAATTGAACCCTGTGGGACACCAGATTGAACAGCATTAACCTTGGATCTAAAACCACCCAAGGCAACAAACTGCTTCCGATCATTAAAATAGGACTTAAACCAATTCAGAACAGTACACCAGACACCAAAAACAGTCTCAAGACGAGAAATTAAAACTGAATGATCAACAGTGTCAAAAGCGGCACTGAGATCAAGGAGAATCAAAACTGAAAGGCAGCCTGAATCTGAAGCCAGAAGTAAATCGTTGGTAACCCTTACCAGAGCCGTTTCTGTGCTATGTACTTTATGAAAACCAGACTGTAAGGGCTCAAAGAGCTTGTTTTCAGTTAAATGGGAAATTAACTGAGTAGCAACAACTCTTATCAAGGTTTTCGTGGTCAATGTTTATCTTCTTGGGTACCGGGATAATTGCAGCTGTTTTAAAAGTGGTTGGGACAACCCCAGTACACAGAGAGTCATTTATAATGCTCAAAACAACAGGACATAATGAAGCAAAGCATGACTGAAACAAAACAGTTGGTATGGGATCAAGAAAAGAAGTGGTTGCTTTCATTTTTGAAACCTCTGCTAAAAGAGAATTCGTCTCAAGTGTACAAAAATGAGTAAACATAGAACCAGAGAAAACAGGGATAAAAACAGCTGAGGAAGAAGACGAAGTAGAGGCATGTAAACCTCTACATACATTTTCAACCTTAGAGCCAAAGAAATCCAGGAAGTTATTACAGAGATGTTCAGATGCAGTCACATGAGAGACAGTTTTACAATTCAGCAGTTTGTTAATGGAATTAAAAAGTTGCCTAGAGTTTCCCGGGCTGACAATACCAGCCCTGTAATCCAGTAAGCAGTCCTTCCACAATTGATGATAAACAATCAGTCCTGAAAAGCGCCACCTATACTCCATTTTACGGCATGATGTCTTCATCGTACGCAAATCTTCATTATACCATGGAGCAGGACGTGCAAATGAAACAGAGCGTGACTTTTGAGGAGCAAATAACTCCAGGCCTGATGAGAGAACAGAATTCAACATAGAAACCTTTGTCTCAAGCGGATCAGATGAAGAGAAACTGCTTAGTGAAGAATTAATAAAAACAGAAAAGTCAGAAGAGTCAATTGATCTCCATTTCCTGTAAGTCAGGATACGAGAAGAGGCAGTGCTGGCAACAGGTAAGTGCATATAAAAAAGAGAGCCAGGTGATCGGACAACCCTAATTCAACAGTAGACAACTTAGACACAAAAGATCCATTAGATATCACAAGGTCTAAAATATGTCCTTTGTTATGTGTACTGCAGTCAACAGATTGTATCAAACTAAAGCACTCCAGCAAAGACCCAAAATCCTTTGTTAAAGCGGAATCTGGCTGGAGGTCATCCTCAGGCTGGAGGTCATCATCTGGCTGGAGGTCATCATCAGGCTGGAGGTCATCATCTGGTTGGAGGTCATCATCAGGCTGGAGGTCATCATCTGGCTGGAGGTCATCATCTGCCTAGAGGTCATCATCAGGTTGCAGGTCATCATCTGGTTGGAGGTCATCCTCAGGCTGGAGGTCATCATCAGCTGCATCTCTCCACAGGTTCCTCTCCTTTCTGATGGTGGCAATGTGTGTGCAGTCTATGGGAAGTCACATAAGGGAAGCCTGAGGACAATCGTGTCATATTTATTGGCATGGTCATGATTTCATAATCTCTACGATCAATTATAATGTACCTGCAACAGCAAAAAAGCTCTCTTCAAGAACTTGGGGTCTTAAGTGGCTTGGAAAAACCACAAAACCACCAAAAACTGCTTGAGTGATAAACTTTGTGAATGCTGCGACAGACTGCACTTTCACAATGATCTCCGCATCTCCAACAGTGTAGAGCAGGGGTCGGGAGCCATATGTGGCTCTTTTGATGGCTGCATATGGCTCGCAGACAAAAGTTCGATTATAAATGACAGGACTATCGCTCCGCTAGCTGTGTGGTTGAGGGTGGTGATGCAGCCAGTTTGAATGCTCTCCACAGTGTAGGTCCAGAACAAGCGGAGGATGCAAGCGATGAATCCAAATGTCTTTACCCATCTTGGGAAGAAGAGATGTTGTTGTGCCCGTTTCACCACTGCCTCTGTGTGCAGCGACCATGTGAGGTCCTCAGTGATGTGGACACAGATCAATCTGTACTGTGACACCATACAGTGGGGATGGTGATGGGGGGGGGGGGGTGTACTATGTCCTGTTTCCTAAAGTCCACAACTAGCTTTTCACTCATTGGACATTGTTCTCCTTGCACCAATGTTTAAGACTGTTCACCTCCTCCCTGAAGGTCAACTCCTCATGGTCGGTGATCAGTCCTTCTTCAGTCCCATGGTCAAAAGTTTGAATTGCAGCCATGCATTTGTAAGTAGTTTTGTCCTTCTGTTATTAAGTTGATAAATTAAACGCATAAAAGTTTCCCTACTTATGTGAAAAACAAACAAGTCATGAAGAAAAAAAAACATTTGACCAGTGCCTGAAAAACAAAAGACTAGTCTGTACTGTACTCTGATCTGCTGGTATCAAACTCAAAGCAGTGACACTGGCGTACAGGACTAACACAGGCTCTGCACCTCCTACACATCTCCTACTGAACTCCACACACACACCAGAAACCTTTGACTGGTTAATGAGCGACGCCTCGTGCTTCATCACAGAGAGGCACAAAATCACTCTCCAGAACATTTTGCCTTCTCTTTGCATTGCTTGTGGAACGATCTCCTGCCCTCATCCAGAATGCTGAATCTCTTTCGTGAGCACTTAACATTACAACATAACATAAAAACGATGCTTTCACTTTCCTGCAGTCCCTCTGTTTTTCCTGGCGTACACGACTCCAAGCAGTGTCTGAAACTTTGCATTGAGAGCACCTTTTGTGTACTTTTCCCTCTTTATGATAAATCGCTTTCTGAATTTCTAAGATGGATGAAAGCAACTTAAATTGTAATATGCCAATCTGACTCGACACCACGACTTCAGCCCTTCAACGATCCCCCCATCAAGCTCTGCCAGAAATCAGGAGTGATCTTTGAGGATCAGCTGACCTTAAAAATCGCATCGCAAAGTATTTTGATAATATCATTAAAACAGTGTTACAAAGTGATGCTGATTCTAAATCACTTTTATTAAAACATTGAAAATACAATTGAAATGTAGTGTAAAAAAAATAAAGCAACGCTAACACAGAGTTAATGTTGAAACAATGGTGCGTCAACAAATTCCTGACCATCTCAAAGTTTGGGGTATTCATATCAAATATTCAAAATGTGTTTTCATTTTTGATCCATGATTATGTTTCAATTCTTGATAGTTGTGTGACATTAATTGTTTGGATAAAATTCTATAAAAATGTACTCACCATTACGAGAGGGGAAGAAATGCGTTTGACTGCTGAACTTAAAAATAAAATAAATAAAATAAAACATTGCAAAGACAATTGGCATATTGGTCTCTTGAATTGATACATTTATTTGCCATCACAGGAGAAAAATGACTTCTTACAGTTGAGTTACTTTACAGGAGTTGAGTCTTTTTTAAATAGTTTTAACATGATACATGCCAAAAAGATACAGAAGATAATTCTCAAAAAGGACAAAATTACAAAAACGTTCAAAAATATTAGTTTCACAAGTTATTATATCCAACAGCTGTTTTTTATGAAGTGATTCTTTTAAAAGCACAAATATTCTCTATTCACGTAATCTGTTTGAAAGGAGAGCGACGTCAGTGTTTCTCAAATCAGCTCATGCATTCACATCATTCTGAGATGTGGTGAGGAGTAATGCGGGATGAATTTACCTCCGAGGAACAGAGCTTTGGGTTTCAGCTTCATTCAGCTGAGCATCATGATGGGTAAGATCTTTATTTTTATGTTCTTTATTATAATTTTGTGAAGGATCATGTGACACTGAAGACTGGCGTAATGATGCTGAAAATACAGCTTTGCCTCAGAGAAATAAATTATATTCTAAAGAATATTAAAATGGAAAACCATTATTTTAAATTGCAATAATATTTCATAATGTTTTCTGTATTTTAGATCAAATAAATGCAGACTTGTTTATCATGATCTTTCAAAAACATTAGGAAACAGTAATGCGTTGTAGGGGAATTACAGTTCAGAGCCGAGGAGCAGATGGATGTGTTGAATGAAGAGCAGGAGTCAGAAGTGCAGTCAATAGAAGACATTATAGTGAAGTTTAGTTTTGTTACAAAGTAGCAGGCGTGCGATGCGGAGTCCAAACAGAAACACTTTAATCATAGAAACCAGGTAGCACACGGGGGTGCAAAACACGGGAGAAATACATCCACACGTAGAAACTGAAATTCAACAATCGACAATGGCATGGTGACACATGAGGATTAAATACATTAGGATGAATACAGATCAGCTGGCAACATAACAAGGAGGAGTGGCGAAGGATAATCTACGGAAACACAGGAGGGACACATAAGAGGAGTGAGACATGACTGTTACAGTAGCTCCCCCTCCCGGAAGGCGCGACCTCGCGCCTACACTGACCATCAGCGGAGGGAGGGAGGGGGACCAGGGGCAGGACAGAACAAAACTGAGTCCACAAAACCTATACAGTCCAGGGAGGTGCAGGCGGGATCAGGGGCCAGACAGAGGGACCAGTCCAGGGTGGAGCCGATGCACCGATGGGCCCGAACGACTCCGCAGGATCCGGAGGCCGAGGCGGATCCGCCGCGACGAGCCTCCGAGGTGGAACTGGACGGACCGAGGGCAGAGGCGGCACCGGAGCGACGGAGGACGAAGGAGGAGCCGGGGGGAAGGAGGAGCCGGCCGGAGCCGCAGGTGGAGGCCAGGCGACGACCGACCAAGGCGGAACCGGATGGACGATGGAGCCCGGTGAAGACTCGTGGCCGAGGGACTCCGGTGAAACCGAGGGAGTGAGGAGCCAAGGAGAAGCCGATGTGCCGAAGGACCGAGGGGGAGTGACGGGCACCGAGGCAGGAGGCGGAATCCGGGCACCCTCAGCGCCTTCCGATGACGGTGGCCCGTTGACACATGGTGGCTCCCAGATGTTAACAGGAGCCAGCGATGGGGTGCGGGACACTGGCAGCGGAGGCGCCGAGTGCAGACTGGGTAGAGGAGGTGGGAGAGGGAGGCTGGGTGGGAGTTCTGGTGGTTCGGGTTCTGGTAGGTCCAGGTCGGCCGGCAGCTCCGGCCAAGGGAGGTCTGGCCAGTCCAGAGGTCCAGGCGGTTCAGGCCACGGCAGGAGTCCCTGGTCAGTGGTTGGCGCTGGCTGGAGGATCTCTGGCTCTGGCGTTGGGCGGCGAGGCGCGGGAACAGGCGCTGTGGCCGCGGGGCTCGGTTCATGCTCGGCAGCGAGACACGGTTCATTCGCGGCGGCCGCGGATGCAGGTGAAGGCTCCGGGGTGGTAGCTGCAGGTGGTGGTTGTCTGTCTCGGGGATTAAGCTTCTCTAGACATCGCACCATGGCTTCCCGCCAGCCATGTCCGGAAGATCTGGATGATGATGGAATGAAGCCCCGATCCAGAGCAACGAATCCAGCTTTCTCTCTTCGAGGGGAGCGATGGCAGCAAGCAGACTGAACTCGATGGCAAACTGACGAAAGTTCTGGTTCCGTTCAGCGCTCGCAATGAACAGGACGGTAAAATCCATCTTGGAAAGTTTGTTGGGGGTAACTAACCCGGTCGATTGTTCTGTTACAAAGTAGCAGGCGTGCGATGCGGAGTCCAAACAGAAACACTTTAATCATAGAAACCAGGAAGCACACGGGGGTGCAAAACACGGGAGAAATACATCCACACGTAGAAACTGAAACATCAACAATCGACAATGGCATGGTGACACATGAGGATTAAATACATTAGGATGAATACAGATCAGCTGGCAACATAAGGGGGAGTGGAGAAGGATAATCTACGGAAACACAGGAGGGACACATAAGAGGAGCGAGACATGACTGTTATAAGTTTGCAGTTAACTACGTCATTCATTTTCCACACAAGAGCAGGCAGTCAGAAGCAGATCTTTGCCCATCACATGGTTGACGGGTTAGTGACCTTCCACAATGTAGAAAAGCGTTTCTATGTAAATAAGTGGCAATGGACTTCCGAATCGATACTTCCTCTTAGGCCAAATACGCAGTAAAACAGCACATCTGGGCTATCAATTTACGCCACTACTAATTGTTATATTCAACTTTGCTCTCATCAGAACAGACTTAACAGGAACAGAATATCTTCCAGAGCACACAGCGTGTTTTTGACCTTCAAAACAAAAGACATAGTTGTATTTAAATGTCTTACACTGCCAATATGAATCTGAACTACAATCGGTCTATTTTAGTTCATCATCAAATTAAATACATATTTATTCTCCGGAAGCTGGACTAAACGAGCAAATAGTGTTCCTTCATTCCTGATAAAATCCCCACACATGACAGCAGGTATTGTGTTAAACGTGTCACGTGTCTACTGGTACAATCACCCTTCCCTGTCATCTCTCAGATAACAAACACACACACACACACATTACTTTGTGATCAGAAATACCTGGATGTGAACTGTTTAAAAAGAAAAAGCAGCAATTATTTCCAATTCATTGTAGAATACATGAAATAAGAGGGTAAATCCACTCCTTTCACTGCACACCTTAAAAATACAAATCATCATATATACAAATAAACAAAAATAAATAAATCCCAGAATAATCAGTCTAAGGTTTAAGTTTCTACAGAAAGTGTCATTCATTTTAAAGGAAACTAGCATTATTTCCAATGAAACAAAAAATTTAGCAGTATTCAAACCATGTATTCAAATAAATATTAAAAATCATATGCAGTGATCCCTCGTTTATGGCAATTAATGTGGACAGGAACCCCCGCGATAGGTGAAAATACACGAAGTAGGATCAGCCAATCAGCTCACGGGATACATCCACTCGTGCTCTCATTGGTGGATCTCGCGCCGGGAACCAATCACGTGTCTTGTCTGAGTGCTGTGGGTGTGTTCAAAGCCTCTGAGAGAGTTTCTCTCTTTGTCTGGCATCCTGTGAAACCGTTTCTCTCGCGTCACGATTAAACATCGCTGCTTTCTGCAATATGGCGATATTTTTTAATTCTTATTTTTCTATTAATATTTTTGAAAACTCCGTGATGCACTGAGGCCGCACAACTTGAACAGCAAAGTGGTGAGGGATTACTGTAATTAGGATTTTCTTTAAAGTCAAGTTTGTTCTCAGTATTTTTTTCATTAGACCTGCTTTAGGCATCAGCAACAAAATCAAATCCAAGACCAAAATCTTAACATTTCATAACATATTACATTTAAAAGTGTCCTCAAACAGCCAAGGTATTACAGCTCCTACCCTCGCTCACCCGGTTGCCGAACTCCCCTTCATGCTGCGGCACAACCAAGAACTCACGGCAATTACCTGAAGTTAAACTCTTGCCGTTACCTGTTCCTGCCGTCCCTGCTTCCACATTGGCGTGGACTTTATAACTGAGATCGGGTCACAAAAGGCATGCAAACTCATTCCCCTAAAAGGGCTGCTCACGGCTCTGGAAACTGCGGAGGCCTTATGCAAAACACGTCTAACAATACAGTCATGGCTACTGTCACCGTTTATGCCACGCTCCTTGCACCAGACGCTCAAACTCATTCCCAGTCTCCGAGTACTGAGCACCTGCACCCGTTCCCAATCAACCCAGAACTACAGATTACCGGCCCTCACCCAGAATCTGCTCTCGTCTCAGAACCACTAGACTGTCTCCAGGAGATTCCTTGTGTCTGAGTCCCTTCCCAGAAAGACTCCCTCTGAGATCGCCAAGTTCTCTGAGACTAATCTAAGCATCAGCCGGTGTATCGCACTTCACCTGCTCTTTCTTCACCACTCTATCATCCCCTGTAACAAATAAAGATTTCCTTGTACTTACGTCTGTGTTCGTGCTTCCATCATGACATAATCGTATATAGTTCAGTTCAGACGTAATAACATAGCAATATTAGTTCAGAATTCATTCCCTGTTCTAAAGTAACGTTTGCAGTTTTCCAACAAGAGAGACATGAAACTTTGCAGTGAAGAATTACATTTTTATCGTTTTATGGTCCAACAAGATAAACTACAGATGAGACATTTTGAAAAATCAAAGTCAATATATATTTTTTTTATATTAAGTTATGAATATGTTTGATGCTCTTGGTTGTAAAGAATTAGCTAAACTATTACTTAAGTATATGTAGAATAGGAATAGAATTGAAACACAAATATGGATGTAAAACATACTTTTTTAATATGGAACTGTCACATCCTAACAATGCCTCATCCCGTATTGTTAATTACCGCAAATGGAAATCCATTGATCTACCTGACTTCTCTGCTTATATTGAGTCCACATTACGTGTTTTCTCTCCGTCTGACCCTCTGGAGGACAAAATCTCAATGTTAAATACTGTTCTTATGTCTGGTCTGGACTCTTTTGCACCTATGAAATCCCGGTCTGTGGCCTTTGTGCGTTCTGCTCCATGGTACAATGACGTGCTGCGCTCTATGAAGGCAGCTTGTCGTAAGATGGAGTGAAGGTGGCGTCTGTCTGGCCTGACTGTGCATCACCAAGCTTGGAAAGACCATGTACTGGAATATAAGGTAGAGATTGTTTCAGTCCGGTCTCAATATTTCTCTCAGATAATTAACACTAACCAAAACAACCCCAGAAAACTGTTTCATACCATTAACAAACTCCTTAAAGGAAACAGCTCTCCTTGTGTACCTACCTCAGTTCATCTTTGTAATAGGTTTCTTGATCACTTCAGTTCTAAGATTGCCAATGCTCGCAATTGCATTACTGCTGTTTCGACTGATCCGGCTTTTAGGATCACACCTTTTTCTGGCTCTTTTCTTTCTAATTTTTCCTTGCACGATTTTGTTTCCCTTGGAAAGGAAGTTTCAAAATTGAAATCAACCACTTCCGCAATTGATCCCATACCTTGTGATTTGTTTAAATCATGTTTTGTTTCTTTATGCCCTGTTGTCCTGAGTATAGTAAATGACTCACTGTGCATGGGTGTTGTGCCTGCTGCACTTAAAATTGCTGCAGTTACTCCTATACCAAAAAAGACCAACGCAGACCGGGACAACCTCAATAATTTCCGTCCAATCTCAAATCTCCCCTATCTTGCAAAATTGCTTGAGCGAACTGTGGCTTCTCAATTAAATTCTCACCTCTTTGTCAATAACCTTTTTGAGCCCCTCCAATCAGGCTTCCGCAAACTGCACAGCACAGAAACGGCATTAGTTAAGGTCATAAATGACCTGTTGATCGCTGCAGACTCTGGCTGTCTCTCAATTTTAATTATCCTCGATCTTAGCGCAGCCTTTGATACAGTGGATCACTTTACTTTACTCAGTCGTTTGGAATCCGTTTTTGGTGTTACTGATACAGTTTTAAACTGGTTTAAATCGTTCCTCTCAGATCGAAGGCAGTTTGTGTCACTGGGTGGATGTAGGTCCAAAGTTGGGGCAGTGCAATTTGGAGTTCCCCAGGGATCTGTTTTGAGTCCATTGCTTTTTAGTATGTAAATTTTTCCCCTGGGTCAACTTCTCAGATCCTTGGGTCTTAATTTTCATTTTTATGCAGACGACACACAAATTTATATTCACTCAAAACCTGGAGATAATACAGCTGTCAGCTTTTTAGAACATTGTATTTCTGAGATAAAAATATGGATGTCACATAATTTTCTCTGTCTCAATAGTGACAAAACTGAGGTCATGCTCATCGGTTCACCCCAACAAATTCGCAAAGCTGATGCTGTACCCTTAATGGTGGATGGCTCTGCTTTGGAATTTCAAACAAAATGTAAAAATCTGGGGGTGATATTCGATGCAAATCTAACATTCGATCCGCATGTACAGAATATGGTCAAAACTTCATTTTTTCATCTCAGAAACATTGCACGATTGCGCCCTATGTTATCTCTCTCGGTGGCTGAAAAATTTACCAATTCATTTGTCTTTTCCCGTGTTGACTACTGTAATGCTCTGCTTGCTGGGGTTTCTAAAACTACGGTAAACAAACTGCAGTATGTTCAGAACTCAGCAGCCAGAAGACAAGGTCAAGGTCCAGGACAAGTGAACACACCACTCCCATCTTGGAGTCTCTGCACTGGCTCCCAGTCAGGTTTCGCATAGATTTTAAAATTCTAATGCTCACCTATAAGGCCTTGCATGGTTTAGCGCCACAATATATGACTGAACTTTTAACTGCATACACCCCAAGATGCAATCTCCGTTCATCTAATTCTGTTTTTTTAATTGTTCCTCCAACACGTTTACGCTCTATGGGTGACCGGGCTTTTTCTTCTTTTGCTCCAAGACTCTGGAATGCTCTGCCCAATGAGATCAGACATGCTGACTCTTGTAGTGCTTTTAAATCTTCACTTAAAACTTATTTTTTTAGACTTGCATACAAGTTATTATTATTGTGTGTTCTGCCTTGCTTTTTATATCATGCATCTTTTCTTTTAAATTAACTTTAATGTATGTTTATTGTATTTATATGTTTCTGTGCAGCGCTTTGAGATGTAACTTTTAAAGGCGCTATATGAAATAAAATTTATTATTATTATTATTACTTAAATCAAATCAAGTTTAACGGCGCATCACATGCTTGAAACAATCTTATATATCCCAAAAAATTATTATTTTTTTTTCACACAAAGGGAATAAACACGTGTTTAGTAAAACGTGTTAATGCAATACTTTTATGTGAGCAACACTTTTCTGGAAAACTATCAGCGGTGCCAACAATTTTGTCAGTAACTGTATACCATCAATAAATGATATTCACATTGCTTGCAAAGTCGGGTAAATTGACCATTCAACCAGTCAAGTTTGGGAGCTTATTAATGTAGATTAGCCACAGCACAATCACTATTGTAACATGCTTTGAGAATGCAGATGGAAAGTATATAGACCAGGAGGTTTTTCCCCAGTGCATGGCAATGAAAATATTTGGCCTGACCAACAAGAGCAACAAAATTTACACCAAAAGCATTTTTTGTTTTGTTTTGTTTTGTTGTTATTTGGTATTTTTGTATATTTGTGGTAAAATGAGAAATATGAAATGTACAATAATTGGACAAACAAGATTTCACTGTACATGTAATACATTCTTACAAAAATAAATGTACTGTATAAATACAAACGTTCATATAATCTATGCATGATTGATTCAGATTAATATCAATCCTTAATTTCCATGGTTGACTGTCATGGTGAAAAAAAAAAACATAAACATAAACATCAATAAAGAAACATAAATAAACTTGCCTTAACAGTCAAATGACCTTGAAGGAGGAAAGAAAACACTAACATACAGAATGCCAAGGAAAGATAAATGTTTGTTCCCTGTCAAGGGAACTCAACACTGCGTCGAACGCATATGGGAACGCATTAGCGTGATTGTCTCTTGAAGCGCAATTGAAACCAGGTGTGCGAGTGCATATCGCCGAGCAGGGGCGATTCTAGGATTTTGATTTTAGGGGGGCTCAGCCCCCAATAAGGGTATGATTAAAAAAATATTATTTGACTATTAGGGTAGGGTGGTATGCTACTAACCTTACTGCAATCCACTATTCCATGATTACATTATGTAAACTGCAATGCATTTATGACAAAGAACTGCACCGATGCAGGTGTAATATCATAGCATTAGCAATCTATCAATAAATGCACGCACACACGACACACACCTTGATGTTCACTCTGCTCGGCGCCCCTGCAGATTGAAAAATGCGCTAAAACCAAGCAGACTCAGATAAGGGGAGGAGCCGAAACTTGACGCAGCTTGACGCCGTTTCAAATGAGTTTTTTTTTTAAAGGGGACTGAAGCGATCAAAAATGTATTAATCAAATATATTTTTTAGGGGGGCTGGGCAGAAGTTTAGGGGGGCTGAAGCCCCCTAAAAAGGGCCTAGGGACGCCCCTGTCGCCGAGGGTGATGTCATGAGCCAGGAGTATATAGGCACGCAGTGAACTAGAAGCCGCAGCTTTAGTGTCTTCAACAGCGCTCGAAGCTAACGTGTGTGTAAGGTGCTTGCTTGCTGTAAGTTTGATTTTCACTTACCTATGTTTTGATGGCGGTTACACAGATTTCTGGCGTTGTGTCACTCCTGCCACGTTTCATCACGGGCAGTGATACACACGCTCTCTGTGTCACATGTTTGCATGCACGCTCACTGCTCGAGGGCTCTGAGTGTGCAGAGTGTTTGCAGCTGCCGCTGCCCACTCTCCGCTCTTGCCTGGCAGTTTTTGAGTGGTCCTTGTGATCTGGCCCCGCTGCAGCTGAGGCTCAGCGGCGGTCGTGCTTATGGGGATCACAACTGGGTTTAACAGCGGGGTTGGAGACGGGGACGCCTTTTCTTCTCCCTTTCCTGTTAAAGCTACCCTCACGCAGGACTTGGATGCGCACCACGTGGTGACTACTTCCGACCTGGGTGAGGAAGCGTTGCTGAACCTCTCCAGTTCTGAGAAGCTGGAGGTGGATTTAGTCAGCATCGATGTGGATGAGGTTGAACCGCCATCAATCTCATCTGCATTTGAGGAGCTGCTTGAGGTTTGACTCGGGCAACAGCGAGGCTGGTCTCGAGTGACCAGCTGAGCCAAGGGACACTCGTTCAAGGACGAGCGTTGCCTGCCGCCCGAGTGTAGCCTCAGCGTCGGGGTTTGCTTTTTGTTCCCGGACCTCCACATTGAGGTGTTGAGGTCCTGGAAGTAGCCCGCTTCTCACAGAGTGTATAGCAGCGCTAAGCCGCTAACTATGCTACTCTTGTGGCCTGTGACGGGGCGATGCCTAGAGTGGAGTTTGGCGAGTTATTTCGCCCACCACTCATCACCGCCCCTGAAATCCCGACGCCGTCCATATCCTCGATGAGGGCAGGGGATGGCCCTAGGCAGTCGTCGAGCTGCGCAGGGCCACTGCTATCTCTCTCTGCGCCATGCATTCTGACCGCGCTGAGAGAGAGAGAGATAAGAATATCCTCTTTATGCTCCTCTTATGCCTCCTGGCCTCTTCGGCGATGCTATCGAGATGGCCGTCGAGAGGTTTCAGGAGGCTGCAAAGCGGGAGGTAGCATTCAGGAGATTTCTTCCGTCGCTCTCGAGTGTCTGGGACTGCGAGCCAGCCGCAGCCCAGCAGCGGCTCCTCCTACCGCGCTGCTCAATGGCAGAGCGTTGTCACCTGACAGCCTCCTCTGTTGGCGGGCAGTACAGGTTGTCACGCTCAGCTGCAGCCTTCTGGCAGGACAGATCTGAGGGCTGTCCTCCAGGCTAAGGAGGCAAAGAGCAGAAGGCCCTGACGCTAGCGTCCTTCGGCCTCGCAGGGGCCCCCCGCTGGTCTACCTCGAGGGGTAGATCAGTGCCCTGTAAGCGCGGTAGCAGACTCGGTACCTCGAGGGGGCCGGGTCATGCTCTTCACAGGTAGCCACTTCCAGTTGTGCTCCACACGGGGCGCACTGGGCAGGTTGCCCCCTCTGAGGAGGGTTTTAGAGCATCTGCTCCGGAGGCTCTGGTGCCAGCCAGGGCCCCGAGTGGAAAAACATATCTGTCCAGAGGTCAGTCTCGAGAGACTGATACCCCTAGTAGATTTCATGGTAGCGTGGTTACGTCTGCCAGGTATCTCTCAGAAGGGTCCTGCGTACCGTATCAGAAGGACACGCTACTTTGTTCGGGGTCCATCCACCCGGATTTTTCGGGGGTTCTGCCAACTCTGGTGGTCCCCGAGCAGGCTCTGGTCATGGGACAGGAAGTCAATTCATTGCTGGGGAAAGAGGCCATAAGGTATGTTCCTCTCTCAGCCAGAGATCCGGGCTTTTATAGCCGATACTCCATTGTCCCTAGAAGGGATGGGGGCTTGCGTCCTACTTTAGATCTTCGCCACTGAGATTCAGAGAGTTAACTCTGAAGCAGTTTGTAGTACAAGCCAGGTCTGAGGACTGGCTTGTCGCGATAGATCTGAAGGATGCATATTTACACGTCTCCATCCTTCCACAGCACCGGAAGTTCCTCAGATTCGCCTTTGGGGACAAGGCTTATCTATACCAAGTTCTTCCGTTCGGCCTAGCTTGTCTCCTCACACTTTCAACAAGTGCGTGGATGCAGCTCTAGCTCTGCTCCTGGGAGTTCTGGGGTAGATGTGCTAGGCCTCCGAGGGGCCTAGCGCATGGTATTGGTCTCACAACCGAGGTTGCTAAGACCGCTCTCCTCTCCAGAGCCGACCACTGGAAACCGTGTATCCCTGCCGGCTGTTTCCTGCGGGCCAGCTTGACTTCAGGGCTCTCTCTTCCCGAGAGGTTTATGTGGCTACTCTGCTTACCACATACCTCCGGGTGATTCACCTTCGGTGACGGTTTCCCCCGTGGCTCCTGTATCTCTTCAACTCTTTTCTGGCCCAGTCTCGGGAGATCGCGGTGTGACATCGAGATGTCGTTCTCGCACACATGTAGGAGCTCGGGCTGAGACTGAATACCGGGAGGAATGTGCTCTTGCCGAGGCAGAGCACTACGTCCCTCGGTGTTGTACGGGACTTTGTGTCAATCTCAGCACGGTTTCTCCCGTGCGTGTTGCCTCTATCCCGTCAACAGTCAAGAGCATGAGGCAAGGCCGGCCACTCATGGTCAGACGCTTCTAGGAAGTGTTAAATTTTGTGGCGGCAGTTCCCAGTGCCTTTCCACTAGGCCTGCGCCATCTGTGACCATTATAGTGGCTTAAAAACCAGGGGGTTTCCTCAAGGGGCAACCTTTCCCGCCTGATCAAGGTCTCAAAGCGATGCTGCGGGTCTTGCATCAGTGGAAGAAAGCATGGTTTCTTTCCCGAAGGCCCGTACTGGGATCACTCTGTCACCGCGTGACGCTGTTGACAGATGCCTCCCGCTCGGGTTGGGGGGTGGCCCCGAGGGGCCGCTCGACTTAGGGTCTGTGGAGCAGACTCCACCTCTCCTGGCACATAGTATGTGCCGGAAGCGTGGCTGTCTAATTAGCACTTCGAGCTCTTCTCCCAGACCTCCTGTGGACCCAAGGGGAAACTCAGCTCCCTTCGAGCAGTTTACATCCTGGGGTCCCCAAATTCGGGGGCAGACTTCCTGTCAAGACAGGGGCTGAGGCCCGGGGAATAGGACTCCACACCGAGGTGTTGGAGCAAATGGGGGGAATTCTGGCCCGTTCCGTCTGGAGAGACGGCTCGCTGCCTGCTCTATTCCCCCCTGTTCTCCCAGCTTCTCTCTGGCTGGATGCGATACGACATGAGTGGATGAGGCTCCTCTTGTACACCTTCCCCCGGTGGCTCTGCTCCTAGGGTTCTAGAGAAAGTTCGCCAGGACAGGGTCCGTCTCACCTTTATTGCCCCGCAGTGGCCGGGCAGGGTGTGGTTCTCGAACTTGGTGTCCCTCCTAGACGGCACTCTTTGGAGGTTCCCGTCAGAGTGGACCTTCTGTTCCAGGCTCAGGGCAGGATACTTCATCCTCACCCGGAACTGTGGAATCTGTGGGTCTGGCCTCTGAGGGGGCCCAACTCATAGACTCAGGTCTCTCGACTGAGGTCGTTGAGACCATTCTCCACTCTAGAGCCCCGTTCACGAGGAAGCTCTACGCTCGGAAGTGGAGTATTTTCACTTCCTGGTGCAATGACAAACATTTATACCCAGTGACCTGCCATGTTGGTATTGTCCTGGAGTTTCTACAAGAAAAGTTCACTGCCGGGCTGTCCCCTTCCACGCTTAAGGTGTACGTGGCTGCCATTACGGCTTACCACGTACCCCCAAGTGGTACCCCTCAGGGTTGGGACCCCCTAGTAGTGCGTTACCTTCGTGGCACTTGAGAGAAGGCCAGCAGTACGCTCTTGGGTGCAACCCTGGGACCTGTCCCTGGTTCTCCAGGCTCTGTCCCAGGCACCCTTGAGCCACTCGAGGGCATCTCGGAGGAATTCCTCACCCTTAAAACGGTGTTCCTTTTAGCCATCTCCTCCTTTAAGAGGCTTGGTACCTTCAGGCCCTCTCAGTGGCCCCTCCTGTTTGGAGTTTGCTCCTTGTCTGGCGAAAAAGCCTTCCTCTTTCCCAGACCTGGATATGTTCCTAAAGCTTTTTGCGCAGGGGCTCCCCTTGCTGATACTTGTGATGCGGCTGGCTGGTCCTCACCGCATACTTTTATTAGGTTCTACCAGTTAGACCTTAACCCCGCTGTGGGAACCTTAGCCCTTTCGTAGTGAGCTATGTTAGCTTGGCATACTCTGTTCGCTGAGGCGGCGTGGGTATTCTCGTTCCCATATGCGTTCAACGCAGTGTTGAGTTCCCTTAGAGGGAACGAGACACTGCGTCTCGTAGCCTCAGCTCCATCGCACGCCGGCTGTTTCAGACACTAGTCAAGCTGCGGCTTCTAGTTCACTGCGTGCCTATATACTCCTGGCTCATGACATCACCCTCGGCGATATGCACTCGCACACCTGGTTTCAATTGCGCTTCAAGAGACAATCACGCTAATGCGTTCCCATATGCGTTCGACGCAGTGTCTCGTTCCCTCTAAGGGAACTAGGGTTACGTACGTAACCTGAGACGTTTTCAATATGAAACTGAGAATGTGTGAGCACAGTTCAGTGTCTCTCTCTACTGGAGATCTTCAGTATTACAGCAGATGATCATCTCCATCATATCAGAGTTATGAGAGATTCTGCTTTATGCTTTACAAGAGTCCAGAGTCCATTTCACCTGGAGCAACTTTACATTTGAACGACATTAAAACATCTCTAGAAATCTGCAGTAGCACTAATAAAGAGATGATTGATTTGTGTCTCTTCATGATCAGAGAAACTCATTCACAGTTTGATGAAATGTGTTTCACTGAACCATCAAAACACGGACAGATTTCAGTTGATCAGGAAGAGGAGAAACAGAAAGTGCTGATTTTCAGGAAACATGATTGAAGTCGAACACAAAGATGTGAAACGAAGACGAGCTGCAGAATCACTTCTGCTGTTTCCAGACCATCTCTTCAGTTCCAGTGAATTCTGTAACGCTTTCAGCTTTAAGAATATCTGATTGAGACGCAGCCGTATTGTTCTGTGAGAGTTTGAAGAGTGTAAATGTTGCGTGTGAAACTCAGAGCTGATGATGAAGATGATGATGATGATGATGATGATGAAGGTGATGATGATGATGATGATGATGATGAACTCCAGCAGCTGCACATGTAATGCTCTCTGATTTATTAACAGCTCATTAGAGACTTTAACAGACGAGCTGAAGCTCTTCAACAACTGCACATCAACATCAACTTCACCATCAACACACACTGTTTCAACAGAGATTCATCTAGTTGTGTGTGTTGCGTTTCTCTGATGAACAGCAGATGAACTGCAGCTTCATGTTTGTCCACTAGATGAAATCAGTAAAACACATCAAATTAAATATTAAATCTAAACAAACAGACAGTATTATAAACACAGCTATATTTCCCAAATGAGGTTTAAACTATTTAGTTTAATTCGTTTTTCCATGAATTTTATTTAAACAACTTAATTTATGCCACATATTAACCTTGATACATTTTACCCAAAATCTTAGTTATATTAAGAAAAAAATAAAGAACCATTTCCGGCACGGACCAATTAGTGACTGTTGACTCTATCTGCAACATCTGCCAGAAATTGAACATAATTGAGATCGGAAGTAGACACTTTACCCACATGCGTAGTGCAAATCGTGTTTCGGCTGAGAGTCATGAATAATTATTGAAAACATGAATCATCATCATTGAGATTTCCCATTTGAAATCTAATGATGTCACATAATAACTCAAACACATATCTGTCATTTATGGGATGCACCGTTCCCGGAAGTGGTGCAATAGCAGGTAGATGTGTGGAGTGGGCGGAGCAACAGCCTTTTCCATCTTCCTGATCCAAACATCTGTTTAATATTCGGTGCTCGAGTGGAGCACGTATCAGTTATTAAACTGATAAGAACAGATTGTTTAACACCTCAAATATACATCACACATCTGCTGACATCCAGTCTTCATTATAACATCACATGACTCTTCAAAAAACTGCAACAACAAAGGATAAATTCTATAGAACAGACAAGCGCAATAAATACATAAATCAATGAAGAATTTAATGAATAAAAGGCATTCAATAAGTAAAATTTTCCTTTTTATCCCACCCCTACTCTTGGTAATCCTGTCCATATCCTCCTTGTCTCCTCTTCCCCATATCACTCTTTAAAGACTTTGAAGTAAGCAGACATTTTCCCTAGTATTCGTATATATATATATAACCTCTCAGACTCCAACATAGGAATCTGCTTTCTCAAACATTCCCAAAGAGAACAAGAACATGCTTCCCCTCTGAAATCACACTCCAAATTACCGTCCTCCGCTTTTTTTTTACCAGACTTTCTAAACCCACCCCATACATCAACAAATTTGATGTTTGGCCCTCCCCACCTCTCCCACCATTGCATAACAGATTTCCATAGTGCAACCGCTCCAGGACAAGTCCAAAAGGCGTGCTCTATGTTCTCATCTTGACCGCAACTAATTGGGCATTTAGGTGTCCTGCCTGAACCATGTCTATAAAGACGCATCGACCCAGAACTGTTAACCAATTTAAATCTTCACAAAATCCTGTTAGATATGATGGTTGTAACACAGTCCAGCACACTCCGTATGGCGAATTAACAATCTTTACCCCTTCCAACAGCTCATCCTTCAATTTATGATACAACTGTTTGTGCTGCAGGATCAAGGATTGCTCTAAACACAAAGGGCTCCTTACAATGAAATCTGCCACTCCCTGATAATGCCATGGCCTATTTGCTGACCATGCTCTTGTACCCCTCCAATCATTCAAGGACCTTAAAGGAAAAGCAATCCAAAACTGAGCTAAAAACCTAGCGCTGTGCCCCGTCTCCCAGCACTGCTAGATGTGCAAAGCGTCCATCTTTAAAGGAATGCATGGAACTGCCCTACCTCCTTCTTTCACCAGTCTATACATCTGCGTCCTGACTACCATTTCAGTGCTATTTTTCCATAAAAAAGAAAAAAAAAACTTTCTGAATAAACTGAAAAAACACATATTTAATTCAGGCTTCATTCTTGCCCCCCAATTTGCTTTAGCACTATCATGTCTAGAAAAAAAACCCTTCTGTACAGAGGCAAGGCAAGGCAAGGCAAGGCAAGTTTATTTGTATAGCACATTTCATACACAATGGTAATTCAAAGTGCTTTACATAAAGAAGAATGATAAAAATAAAACATTAAAAATGATTAAAAGAATAAAAAGATAATACGTATAAAATAAAATGCAAACAGTTCGGACATAGCACAGTGCTCAATCTGCAAATGCATAGGTAAAAAGATGTGTTTTGAGTCTTGATTTGAATGTGGCTACTGTTGGAGCACACCTGATCTCTTCTGGAAGCTGGTTCCAGCTGCGGCTGGCGTAACAGCTAAAAGCAGACTCTCCTTGCTTTGAGTGAACCCTGGGTATTACTAAGTGACTTGATCCTGATGATCTTAGTGATCTGTCAGGTTTATATTCTATGAGCATCTGTAATGTATTGAGGTCCTAGGCCATTGAGTGATTTATAAACAAGTAACAGTACTTTAAAATTAATTCTAAATGTAACTGGAAGCCAGTGCAAGGACCTAAGGACTGGTGTGATGTGTTCATATTTTCTGGTTCTGCTCAGAATCCTGGCAGCAGCGTTCTGTACGAGCTGCAGCTGTCTTATGGTCTTTTTGGGAAGGCCAGTGAGGAGCCCATTACAATAATCCACCCTGCTGGTGATGAAAGCATGAACAAGTTTCTCTAAGTCTTGATTGGAGACAAAGCATCTAATTCTTGCAATATTTTTGAGATGATAATATGCTGATTTAGTTATTGTTTTTACATGGCTACTGAAACTCAGGTCTGACTCCAAAATCACACCAAGATTCCTGACCTGATTTTTTGTCGTTTGACCCCTAGAGTGAAGGTATGCGTTCACTTTGAGAACTTCATCTTTGTTTCCAAATGCAATGACTTCAGTTTTGTCTTTGTTTAACTGAAGGAAGTTTAGGCACATCCAGTTTTTAATTTCATCAATGCATTGACACAGGGAGTCAATGGGGCTGTAATCATTAGGTGATAACGCGAGGTAAATCTGGGTGTCATCTGCATAGCTGTGATATGCAATTTGGTTCTTTCTCATTATTTGGCTCAGTGGCAGCATATATAAGTTGAACAGGAGGGGTGCAAGTATTGAACCTTGAGGGACTCCGCATGTCATGGATGTCCACTCAGACTTATGGTCAACGATACTCACATAATAACCTCTCCCTTCTAAGTATGACCTGAACCATTTAAGAACCATCTCAGAAAGCCCAACCCAGTTTTCCAGCCTGTCAAGGAGAATGTTGTGATCTACAGTGTCAAACGCAGCACTGAGGTCGAGTAAAACCAGCACTGATAATTTACCTGAATCTGTGTTAAGACGAATATCATTTATTATCTTTATGAGTGCTGTCTCTGTGCTGTGATGTGGTCGGAAACCAGACTGAAAGTTGTCAAAGTATCCATTCAAGCTTAAGAACTTGTTCAGCTGATTGAAAACAACTTTTTCAATGATCTTGCCAATGAAAGGTAGATTTGAGATTGGTCTGTAATTGCTCAATATGATGTTGTCCAGATTGCTCTTTTTCAGAAGGGGCTTAACAACTGCAGTTTTTAGGGAATTTGGAAAAGTTCCAGAAAGAAGTGAGGCATTTACCACTTCTAGGATATCTGCTTCTAAACAGTTAAACACGCTTTTGAAAAAAGATGTGGGAAGTATGTCAAGGGCGCAGGTTGATGTTTTAAGGTGCTGTACTGTTTCTTCCAAAATTTTACCATCAATTGCTTCGAAAACAGACATAATAGCTACTTTCTGAGGTTGTGGTCTGATCTAATTTACCCCAGTGCAGCTCAAGGATGTGCTGATCGCCTTTCTGATATTATTTATTTTCTCAGAGAAGAAGGAAGCAAACGCACAGCATTTGCTGTCTGAGAGCATTTCACTGGGAATCTGACTTGGGGGATTTGTTAGTCTCTCTACAGTAGCAAAAAGAGTGCGGGTGTTGTTTAAATTTCTGTTTATAATATTTGAGAAGAAGGTCTGTCTAGCTTTGCCTAGTTCCACATTGAAAGCATGAAGGTTATCTTTATAGATGTTATAGTGGATTTCAAGATTTGTCTTTCGCCACATGCGCTCAGCTTTTCTGCATTGTCTTTTCATATTTTGCACTGCTGTTGAATTCCTCCAGGGTGATTTTTGTCTGCCACTCTTCTTCCTGACTTTCACAGGAGCAATGTTATCAATAACATTCTGAACTTTTGAGTTAAAATAATCAAGAAGAAAATCAGCAGAGTCTGCAGATATGCTTGGTGTTAAAGATATAGCCTTCATAAACAGAGCACTAGTATTCTCATTTAAGCATCGCTTTTTGACCGAGATAGATCTAGCTTCAACAGTCGGAGAGATCAATATATCAAAGAAAATGCAGAAATGATCTGATAGAGCTACATCCTTAATGACAATGGATGAGATGTTTAGACCCTTACTGATAATTAAATCTAGTGTATGTCCTCGATTGTGTGTGGGTCTATGTACATGCTGAGTCAGATCAAAAGTATTCAAAACTGTTAGAATTTCTTTTGCCATTTTGGATTCTGCATTTTCTATGTGGATGTTAAAGTCCCCAGTAATAGCAAGACAGTCAAACTCTGAGGAAGTTGCTGATAACAGTTCTGTAAAGTCCTCCACAAAGGCTGGAGAGTATTTTGGAGGCCTGTAAATGACTAAAAGTAGAATGCGAGGAGCACCTTTTAACACAATACCCAAATATTCAAAAGACAAGTAATCACCAAATGACACTTGCTTGCATTGATAGACATCTTTAAATAGAGCAGCTTCACCTCCAACTCTCCTAACAGCTCTGCAGACACTCATAAAAGTAAAGTTAGGAGGAGCTGTTTCATTCAGGATTGTTGAACTGCAACTGTCTTCAAGCCATGTTTCATTTAGAAGCATAAAATCTAGATTGTTTGTGGTTATTAAATCATTGACTAGAAGTGATTTATTTTTAAGTGAACGGATGTTTAAAAGTGCTAACTTAACAGTCTTACTTTCTGTCTCTACAGTAATCTTAGTTTGGCGTGTAATATGCAACAGATTAAGTGGGTTTGCCAAACGGTTTGAGAAGGCCTTTGGCTTTCTATCACGTAATAAAACTGAAATAGCGAAAGCAACAGGCACACTGGGTTCCCGCTTGTTCTGTAAACATTTGACAAAGTCACTGTTATCATAGCGGGGACCCGACACACATCACTGAGAGCTTTTATTAGTTGTTTTTGGTTCACCTAGAACAGATGGAGGATGGTGAGGGCCCTGGCGTTGTGGTAGCGGCCGAAGAGCTCTCGCAGGAGGAATGGGAGGTCGAGCTGGGCCCACAGGCTTTGTTGGTTGTGGAGCTCGCCGCTTTTTTGTTGATGTCTGGGGGCTCGCAGCAAAAGAGTGGGCGAGTTTGGTTCCAGCATACACCAGTTCCTCCATTTTCTCAGAGAAACATAGCAGGGGGGATGCTGGGGAGAGGGATAACGTATCCGGTGAGAGAGGCTGTTGCTCTGGTGTTACTGGTGGCTGTAATATGTTGTCCTGGCTTCCCTGGCTGTTTTCCCGAAAGTCGTCCTTGGCTGCTGAAACTTGGAGCAGTTCTAACACGTCACTGTCTATCGGTGAGCTCTCTGGGCAGGGCTCAGTCAGGATTGTGTCCGTGAACAGTGGTTGTTGTGGCTGCGTGGTGTTATCGCTGTCCTTGTGGGATGTGTCAGCTGCATGTCCATTCAGGTGCTGAAATGAAGTCCTGTGGTCAGCTGTACTCTGTCCAGGTGTGTTTGTGCCATTCAGGCCACGTCCACACGAGAACGGTGCATTCCCTAACTGCTCTTTTTTTCCTTTCGTTCTAAAAAAAAATGCCGTAAACACGGCATCGGCGCAAGAAATCTCAGCGTCCACACGAGAACACTGAAACCGACTGAGAACGGTGTAGTATATATGCCAGACCAGTATGTGGCGCTGTAATTCTGCCACAGATATACACTATACACGGAGAAGAAGAGTTTGAGCATGCGCACAACCTAGCGCGCTGAATGCGCTGAATATACAGACGTGCACTGCTGCAAGATGACACGGAGCGATTGCCCTGTTGCATTGTAATTCTTGATTTTATATTGTTTGCCCTGCACTATATGTTGTGCGCACTGCTGCACTTTATACCTGTTTTTTCAGGTTATTTTTAATTGTTCTATTTTCCAATAAAAACCAGTTCTTGAATTTTTGCTCTCATTTATTTTCACTTGACATTCAATACAACACTTTCAAAATAAACATTAGTACATTTTCAAAAAGGTAAATACTGTAAAAAAAACAAAAAAAACAGAACAAAACTTGATGGCCAGCATTTTTAAGGGTTAAGGTACTTTGTGATTACTCTCCTCACTCTCTTTCCCTCTCCCTCATTACAGTCTGTGAAGCCTTTTCAGTGCAGCATATCTGGCTTTGAGACGAACAAAAGCACACTCATGTCCACAATCTGTTTTTTCAGAGGAGGGATCTGGCCAGTCAAGTACAGGTTTAGCTTTGAATTAGCAAAAACCCGTGCATCGTGTACACTCCCGGGCCACTTTATCACAACATCCATAAATCTGTACTTATAATCACAGACCGCCTGTACATTGATAGAATGTTTGCCTTTCCTGTTGATGTAGTCCAGTGGTCTGATAGAATTCGCGGACCGGTCCGTGAGCTGCTACAAGCGGCTGTGACGCTGCTGCTTTAGCAACGAGGAAGTGTGTTTAATCTCGCGCGGACTCGCTCAACAAACTGGAGCCGCCACCGATCCGCGGCAAAGTTTTCGCGCGTTTACCGGTCCGTGGCACAAAAAAGGACCACTGATGTAGTCCATCGAGTTGGCAGACAGCTGCTTGATTTCTATCCGTGTGCCGTCGACCGCTCCCAAACACTGTGGCATGCCATGATCACGATGGAAACGCAAAACCAGATCCGTAAAAGGCAACTTTATGTACTTTTAGCCGTCCTGCAGCACGAGCACAATCATGTAGTCCGCCATTACTGTTGTTGCTGTTACGTGTGACGCAGCCGACACGTGATGTGATGACATCATCGTTCTCACAAAAGATGCGGATTGGCCGTCCACACGAGAACGCAAGGGTGTCGTTCTCAGATCTTTCCACTTTAGAACCCGTTCTCCAAAGAGAGCGGATTCAGCCACCCAGAACGCCGGATCCGTGTGGACGCAACGCCAATCCGATACGAAATGTATGCGGTTACAGTGATTCGCGTTCCCGTGTGGACGGGCCCTCAGATTAGGTGGATTTGCACACACTGCTGAAGGATGATGGAGGGAGAAGTAGATATTGTCCTTTAGCACTCTTGAGCCCAGTTTGTTTGGGTGCAGGCCACCATGTGTGAACAACTGTCTCTGACTCCAGAACAGATTGAAGTTGTCGATGAAATTCAGTCCCTTTAAGTTGCAGGTTTTTTGCAGCCATGTATTAAGCCCAAGCAAACGTGTAAATTTATTTGTTCCTCTTGCTGGGACTGGTCCACTGATGAACGACTGAACTTTTAGACTTCTGAGCATTTCAAAAAGTTCATTGAAATCCCTTTTAAGGAGTTCTGACTGCTCCTTCTGAATATCATTTTTTCCCACGTGGATGATTAGTCGGTTTGCAGTTTTATATTTCATCAGAATGCTCTTAAGTTCCCTGTTTACATCGGAAACTGTTGCTTGTGGAAGGCAGCATGTAGTTGTATCCCTGCTGCTAATATTTCTGATAATAGAGTCACCCACTATCAGAGTCCTGGGCTCGGCTGCTCTAAGAGCTGAGTGTCGCTGTCTGCTCCACCTTGAGCGGCAGTTAGCATCGGTGTTAGCTGCTAGCTGATTTGATCTGTGTCCGATCATGTTTGGGGATTCCTCAACCACATTCATCATGTCTGGAGATTCCTCACTCACATTCATTAACACTTCAAATCTGTTCTCCAGATGTATTGGCGGTGGTAGGGAGCTAGTGTTTGGGGTAGAGGACGCTACAAAATGCGATACTCGTGACAATCTGATGTCTCGAGTGCCTTTGGGTCTCGCTCCCTGTTTGTGCCATCGATTAGTATGTTGATCAATTTCGGCACTCAGTATGGCCTGTTTAGGAGCATTAGATTCATGGGACTCACCGGCTGTGTGCTGGGGACGTCCATGATGAAGCTCTGTTGTGTGTTCCGTCTGGTTTGGTAGTCCCACAAGTAGCTTTGTTTCAAGAACTGCAATCCTTTGTAGAAGTCTGTGGCAGTTTGTGCAGCAGGTAGATTCTTCAACCAGAGGAGGCATATTATTTAGTGTAGGCAGCTGTGTTTTCCCTTCTCCGGAATGTAAGCTGATGGCTGCCGTCAATGGGAGGCTGGTTTGAGAAAAATTCCCCTTTTTTGTTGCAATTCTTCCAGTTAGAAACTTTGTTGTTGCCAATATTTGTCGTTTGAGCACTGTGCTGATTTGCTGAAGTTAAAATTAGGAGATAAAATATAAAAGCAATAGATCAAAGCGCAGAGCTGTAAGCAAGAGCGTCCGAACAGTAGCAAAGCAGGAAGTAGAAGCCATTATAAGACATATAAGACATAGCCTCGATTCTATCCGCCCACTAGCCACAAAACATAACAGAATATTTCTGCACATTTACCCACACACCGGAAACATTACCAAACCTTTCCAGGATTTTTCCAACCACTCCAAAATCATAATCAGAAGTATAGGCAAGGCAAGGCAAGGCAAGTTTATTTGTATAGCACATTTCATACACAATGGTAATTCAAAGTGCTTTACATAAAGAAGAATGATAAAAATAAAACATTAAAAATGATTAAAAGAATAAAAAGATAATGCGTATAAAATAAAATGCAAACAGTTCGGACATAGCACAGTGCTCAATCTGCAAATGCATAGGTAAAAAGATGTGTTTTGAGTCTTGATTTGAATGTGGCTACTGTTGGAGCACACCTGATCTCTTCTGGAAGCTGGTTCCAGCTGCGGCTGGCGTAACAGCTAAAAGCAGACTCTCCTTGCTTTGAGTGAACCCTGGGTATTACTAAGTGACTTGATCCTGATGCTCTTAGTGATCTGTTAGGTTTATATTCTATGAGCATATCTGCAATGTATTGAGGTCCTAGGCCATTGAGCGATTTATAAACAAGTAACAGTACTTTAAAATTAATTCTAAATGTAACTGGAAGCCAGTGTAAGGACCTAAGGATTGGTGTGATGTGTTCATATTTTCTGGTTCTGCTCAGAATCCTGGCAGCAGCGTTCTGTACGAGCTGCAGCTGTCTTATGGTCTTTTTGGGAAGGCCAGTGAGGAGCCCATTACAATAATCCACCCTGCTGGTGATGAAAGCATGAACAACGTCCATGATGAAGCTCTGTTGTGTGTTCCGTCTGGTTTGGTAGTCCCACAAGTAGCTTTGTTTCAAGAACTGCAATCCTTTGTAGAAGTCTGTGGCAGTTTGTGCAGCAGGTAGATTCTTCAACCAGAGGAGGCATATTATTTAGTGTAGGCAGCTGTGTTTTCCCTTCTCCGGAATGTAAGCTGATGGCTGCCGTCAATGGGAGGCTGGTTTGAGAAAAATTCCCCTTTTTTGTTGCAATTCTTCCAGTTAGAAACTTTGTTGGTGCCAATATTTGTCGTTTGAGCACTGTGCTGATTTGCTGAAGTTAAAATTAGGAGATAAAATATAAAAGCAATAGATCAAAGCGCAGAGCTGTAAGCAAGAGCGTCCGAACAGTAGCGAAGCAGGAAGTAGAAGCCATCTAAGCCATCGTATAATCAAAATCATAATCAGCCCAGAACCATCAAGTTTCTGATCCAGAAAAGGTCATTCATGCTTTCGTGTTTGGATTACAGTAGTGCATTAACATATGCATATCCTGAATCCTCATTAATCAAGCTGTGGTTAGTTTAAAATACAGCTGCTAGAGTTCTTATCAGGTCTAGAAAACATGATCATGACACCAATTTTACCGCCTCTATAGAAAAAACGTGCATGCATATAATAAGCACATCTAAGTGGATGTAAATCTCGGGCGAGTCTCAGTACAGGCAGGACATGTGTGTGGGTGAAGCACACTATTCCTCTCTCACGACCCACAACTGAGGTGCCTTGAGAAAAGCACAGTAAGTTCACATTTCCCTAAAAACGTACACTTTTACTTCAGTATATTTCCCCAAAGCATATTCGTAACAGACAAAAAGTAAAAGTGAAAAGTAAAAAGTTGATGCAATAAACTACACTAGTAAAAATACATTAGTTCATGTTCATAACAAATCAGAACTTATTGAAAAAACATTGGAAAACCTTGTTTCGTATGTTTCTGTTCCTTGCATTGAAAATCATGAAGTTTGTTCAGGGAAAGAATGTTGCCCCATCCTGTTCCTGTTTAGCAAAAAAAACGTGTTTTGCGATGTTCATATTTTTGTTTCTGCTCTCCAGCCAAACACGATATGAAGAGGAAACATAAAGAGAAAGAGGAGATGCTTCTTGGTTGGAACAATTATGAAAGTCTTATTAGATTTATGAACAAAAAATTCACTAAAAAAAATACTATAAATTACATGTTATTTACTTTCCAGTATTTGTTGTATTTGTTGTATTTCAGAATTTATATTTTTGTTAATTTATTTTATACATTAGTTTCATTTTACCTTCAGTTTTGTTCACATATACATCAAATATTGATTTGAGTGTGCAGTTTTACTCTCTCTTTAAAAGGTTAAGTTCACCAAAATGTGCATATAGGTGGAAAAACACCTGCATGAAAACACACTGATGACCAACTTCACTCCTGACTCACCTGCTGGAAATCCCCATGTGGTGTTAACAACTTTAATTTTTAAAGTTTATACAGAAAATTACTGTATTATTTATACAGTATTTTTCTATTTTTATACATTACGTACAAATTCATGTAAAATTACAATAAATATCAGTAAACTAACAACTTGACTGTTATTTTAAGGATTATATCATTGAATGACAAATTACAGTAATTCTTATTTTTTATACAGATAATTACTGTATTATACAGTATTTTTCTATTTTTATACATTATGTACAAATTCATGTAAAATTACAACCACTGTATGTAATAATTTACAATTTGACCATTATTTTAAGGATTATATCATTAATGAAAAATTACAGTAATTTCCAGTTTTAATACAGGAAAATTACCTTATTATCTTTTCTGTTTTCATTCAATACATACAAATCCATGTAAAATTACGAACAATATATGTAAATTAATACATTGTTTTATTTATATCATGTTTTTCTGGAAATGAATAACTCTAGCCTACTTCTAGAAAATGAACCCGCACAACTTACGTACTTCACTTAACCTGCACAACACTCGAAAATGCTAGACAAAACACTCATGACAATCAAACCTGTTTTTTCAACCGTGCATACCTGTAAGGGAGTGATATATGTTGATTATAAATCACACTCAGTCACCCGCGATGTTCATTAACTTAACTTTATAACGTGAATGAAGTCTCTCGCGAGAACTCCCTTCATCCCGCCACGCAGCGACGTGCACGTCACACGTACAACCAATCACACAATGATTAACTTGAAATGAATAACCTATTCTAGAACACAATATATTTACAACCAATATTCATGTCAAAGATCAACGAACAAACAACAAAAACAATCACATAAAAATAAATCAAATTAAACTAGAATTAGCCCTTGGTTCAATCAAGACATTTAAGTATCTTCAATAAACAGCAAAAATAAAATAAATACAGTAAATAATAATAATAAGACACATTTGTTACATAAATGCATTGCCTCAGGCACAAAAGTAAGTTTATGATGATTTGTAGAACATCAAATTGTCCTAAAATGCTGCCACAGGGAAAGCGAAATGAAACTGAAGTTTTTGTCCTAAAATAACATGCTGCAAAAGATTAAATGCAGACGAGAAGTCCACAAACAAAAAGCCATGCAAAAGCCCAAGCTGTTTTTGTGCTCAAAATTGATGTTAGAAGCAGGAAAAATGGGCAAGCGTAAGGATTAACAGATGAGCTACTGGAGCTCAAACTGCTCAAGAAGTTAATGCTGGTTCTAATAGAAAGCGGTCAGAATACACAGAGCATCTCAGTTTGTTGCATATGGGGCGGCATAGCCGCTGACCAGTCAGGGTGTCCATGCGGACTCCTGTCCACCACCAAAAGTGCCAACAGTGGGCATCGGAACAGTGAGCATCAGAACTGGACCACGGAGCACAGATTCCGATGAATCATATTTTCTTTTGCATCATGGTGGCCAGGTGCGTGTGCATTGCTTACAAGACTTAAAGGATCTGTTGCTAACATATTGGGGGTCAGGGCTTTTTTACCAGCAAAGGGGGGACCAACACAATATTAGGAAGGTAGTCATAATATTATGCCTGATTATGCAATTTTAGCAAACAAGTGTTGCTTTGGACAGAAGATTAAACCTAAACCAACAGGTTGTGTAACAGTGGCACACAGTAAAAGTGAAAATGAGAGTTGACATTATTAGGCAGAGTATTTCTAAAGGAAAGGTCAGGTAAATAAATTGTGTTTTATTGCAATGCATGATTGCCATATATATTACCATTGTATTACCATATATATCATGCACTGCAATATAAAAAAAAAACAATTACATAAATATACACACACAATATATACACACAATGTATACACATATATATGTGCAATAAAAACCCAATTTAAACAATTATTTAATACAACAGCTTACAAATGCCACATGATTGTATGTCTGTGTTGCTGTCACGGGTTCGTGTAGGAAGAAGGCTCGAAGACGAAGATACTATAAACATTGTATCTTTAATTAAACAGGAACTCAAAAAAGGCAATACACGCCACAACGTAAAACGAGAACTGACAACTAAAGAGTGCACAAGGAGGACTAAATATACTAACAGTGATGAACCTAAAGACAAACACCTGTGATGATTAGTGACTATGGTAACTGATGGGTGACGGAAAGATCTAGAACAAAATGAACATGTGACTGGCAAAAGGCAAAACAAGAGTCCTGGTTTAGTGAAGACGTGACATAACGCCCCCTCCCGGAAGGCGCGTCCTCGCGCCGTGATGATGTGGCGAGGAAGAGGAGATGGTGGACAGCAAACCAGGGAAGCCGGTAGCAGGAGGAGGCTCTGGAGGAGGACGAAGACCGGGAGGTGATGATGGGATGACAGTAGGGAGAAAACATGATGGCCATGGAGGAGGATGGTCCAGGTGGCAGACCCAGAGCGAGCCGCTGATAGCCCACGGTGGAGTCGACGGAGGGAGGAGCCAGGGATGAAGGCAGATGGTGGGGATCATGGTGACGACTGACGGGGACGAAGCCGATGGATCCCAGGATGTAGCCGAAGAACCGATTGACCCAAACGATGCCGCTGGCCCCGGAGACCGAGGCGGAGCCGCAGCGACGAGCGTCCGAAGAGACACCGACAGGACAGAGGACAGAATCGAAGGCGGTGTGACTGAGGACCAAGGCGGAGCCGGGGGGAAGGAGGAGCCAGCTGGAGCCGAAGGTGGAGGCCAGGTGACGACAGACCAAGGCGGAGCCGGAGGGACGAAGGAACCCGATGGAGACGTTTGGCCGAGGGACGTCGGTGGAGCTGAGGGAGGGAGGAGCCAAGGCGGAGCCGATGTGTTGACGGGCCGCGGTGGAGTGCAGGGTCCAGAGGTTTGAGGCGGAATCCGGATCCCCTCAGCGCCTTCCGATGACGGTGACCCGTCGACACATGGCAGCTCCCAGGTGTTAACAGAGGAGGTGCTGAGTGCTGACTCAGTAGAGGTGGTGGGAGAGGGAGGCTGGGTGGGTTGTCTGGCAAGTCTGGAATCCAGAGTTCCCCGTCAGTGGTTGGTTCAGGCCAGGGGAGGTCCAGGTCCAAGAGGTCTGGCGGGTCAGGCCACGGGAGGTCCTGAAGGTCCGGGAGCTCTGGCTGGCGGATCTCTGGATCTGGCTCAGGCTCTGGCTGGCGGATCTCTGGATCTGGCTCAGGCTCTGGCTGGCGGATCTCTGGATCTGGCTCAGGCTCTGGCTTAGGCGCTGACCGACGAGGAGCGGGCGCTGACTGACAAGCGGCAGGCGTGGGCGCTGGCTGACGAGCGGCAGGCGTGGGCGCTGGCTGTCGAGGCGCAGGCGTGGGCGCTGGCTGTCGAGGCGCAGGCGTGGGCGCTGGCTGACGAGCGGCGGTGGCTGGCGCTTCTACTTGAATGACGAGCAGTTTATGTATAGGACCAGGTTGAGAAAGTCTTGGAATGGCTGCTCACATTCACACGGCGATAGCTGGATGCACGCTTCGTCGTTCAGACCGGCCCAGAAGTGCATGTTTAGCTTGGTGTCTCCCCAGCTCACCAAGTCCGCCAGCTCCAGGAATTCCTCAACGTAATCTTCCAGCGGCCGCACTCCCTGTTGGACGCCCCGCTGAAGACGCTCCTCCGCTCGCTTTCTCTCCTCGTTCCCTTTCGCCGCATTCATCCTGTTAGTTTGGTCAGTTCTTCTGTCACGGGTGCGTGTAGGAAGAAGGCTCGAAGACGAAGATACTATAAACATTGTATCTTTAATTAAACAGGAACTCAAAGAAGGCAATACACGCCACAACGTAAAACGAGAACTGACAACTACAGAGTGCACAAGGAGGACTAAATATACTAACTGTGATGAACCTAAAGACAAACACCTGTAATGATTAGTGACTATGGTAACTGATGGGTGACGGAAAGATCTAGAACAAAATGAACATGTGACTGACAAAAGGCAAAACAAGAGTCCTGGTTTAGTGAAGACGTGACAGTTGCTTTGAGCATGATTGGTTATGCTGAGTTTCATCCAGGAATCTGGCCAATGACAAATGTGCGCGCCTTTTACAGCGTGCGCGCCTTTTTTCAAATTTGAATCCGTTTGTTGGAAAGCGAGTGTGCGCGCGCGCGTATCTGTCTGTGTGCGTTGCAGCTCGCCATCTGCAGTGCACAGTACTACTTCAGCTCGGTTTTGCATGGATTATTACATTGATTATTTTACGTCGGACTGCAAAATGTTCTATTTTGGGCAAATTTATGTTGCGGGTTGTTAATGGTGAACAAACAAGAAAAAATGCAATATGGTCAACGACTTTTACCAACGTGTAACGTTACCGGACAACTACAGAAGGTAAATTAAATAAGTTAGCTTTTATTAAAAAAAATATAGTCTGCTACATTGTGATGTAATGTGTTTAAGTAATAATCTAATCCCGATAACGACATTACATAGTTCAATGTATTAGCTAACATTAACGTTACTGTGTGTTGTTAGCATGTGTTAATATTGTAAACTAGGATTAATATTTTTTTTTTTAAATCTATATAAGAGCTTTGTAAATGAGCGAACTGAGAACGGAGTCTTGTACAAGCTCTTTTGAAAATCCCTGTTAGTAAGTAAATGGCTAATGTGTGTGTGTGTGTGTGTGTGTGTGTGTTTGTAGAAAATACATTTTAGGAAGAAAAAATCCAGCCACACGATCTTCAGGAGCGGTGAGTATTGACATACTAACATTAGGAAAGCTGAATTTTCAGCATCATTACTCCAGTCTTTAGTGTCACATGATCCTTCAGAAATCATTCTGATATGCTGATGTGCTGCTTAAGAAACATTTACTAGTATTATTAATGTTGAAAACAGCTTGTAATGAGTTTATTCTCTAGGAGAAGCCGGATAGCTCGCCTAAATGTAGATTGAAGCACTAAGACACAACTGATATTCCACAGGAGGGGTCCTTTATTAACAGGAACTGTCCATCCTACACACACCGGGGAGGTTGGCAAACAATGCTTCACGCACAATCGCATTACTAAACAACAACAAAACAACAGTAAGAGCAACAGAAATGAAAACAGTGGGAAAAACCTCACTCCATACATGCGATGCTTCCCTGCCCGCGCTCTGTTCGAACGACCTCATTACTGCTCTTGAGAGAGGGAAAAAGCGCTCCGCCTTAAAGGAGCATTACCCACTATAACTTGTTACAAGCTGTGTACATTTTTTTTTTCAGGATTTTTTAATGAATAGAAAGTTCAAAAGAACAGCATTTATCTGAAATATAAAGCTTTTGCAACATTATAAATGTCTATACTCCAATCAGACCAAATAAGACTTAATATTAGACTTTAATTATCAATATAATTATCAAACTATCAATCAATCAAATCGATCAATAATCATAACTTAGCACTTAATATTCATCAATTGTATTAATTCGCCTGCTCTTTTAAGGCTGCTGTTCAGCCAAACAAACTTTGTTTATAATGTTTTCATGTCACCAATGTAAAGCTGCTTTGAAACAATCTGTATTGTAAAAAGCACTATATAAATAAAGGTGACTTGACTTGACTATAAATGTAACATTACACATGTCTATACTGTCACTTTAATGCATCCTTGCTGAAAAAATTTATGAATTTCTTTAAGTTCTTTCCCAAAAAAACCAAAATCTTACCAACCCAAAATTTTTGAACGTTATACAATGCTACAAAAGCTTTCTATTTCAGATAAATACTGTTCTTTTCAACTTTCTATTTATCAAAGAATCATAAAAAGAACTGTTTTCAACATTGATAATAATCATAAATGTTTCCTGAGCAGAAAATCCTCATTTCAGAATGATTTCTGAAGGATCATGTGACACTGAAGGCTGGAGTAATGATGCTGGAAATTCAGCTTTGCATCACAGGAATAAATTACATTTTAAAATATATTCAAATAGAAAACAGTTGTTTTGCATTTTGATAATATTTCACAATATTACAGCTTATTTTCTATTTTTTTAGCATAGCATAAATGCAGCCCTGGTGAGCTGAAGTGACATCTTTAAAAACATACAAAAATATTACTGTTCTAAAACATTTGACCGGTAGTGTACACACACACACACACACACACACACACACAGTTCAAAAGTTTGGGATCGTAAGATTTTTAATGCTTTTAAAAGAAGTTTCATCTGCTCACCTGCAAGGCTGCATTTACTTAATTAATCATACTAACAGTAATATTGTGAAATAATATTATAATTTAAAATAACTTCTATTTGAAAATATTTTAAAATGTAATTCATTCTTGTTAGCAAAGGTGAATTTTCAGTATCATTACTCCAGTCATAAATTATTATAAATAAATGCCGTATAATTTTAATAAACGCTGTATAAGTGCTGTTCATTATGTAAAGTGTTACAGTTTTGTATTCAGTACGTTTAGACTGTCACCATAATCCTAATTTGAGAATTTGATAAACTATTGTTAATTACTGAAGTAATTTAAATGTTGTATTTTATTTATTCAATAATTGTGATTTTAGATTACGTTTTACATAATTTAAACACTGTTAAATTATATGTAAACAAATGCTGCAAATTGAAGTTTGAGATGATTTTAATTATTTTTTATACTGTTTATACTTATTTTATCTGCCAAATAAAACTTCATTTTAAATCTTGAGTACGTCTTGACTATTTATTGTTTGACTGTAATCATTTAGGAAATCTGTAAAATAACAGTGTTTATCCGTTGAACTGTTTTTTTTTTTTATATATTAAAGATACAACATTTTACAGGAAGTAAAACAGTTCTCCAGTTTCTTAAACAGCTTAAACAGCTAGAACATCCCCCCCCCCCAAAGAAAACAACACCCACATCAACAACAACAGCATAAATGATACTAATAATAAAAATAAAATATAGAAAATAAAATAATAATAATAATAAAAAATAATAATAATAAAAAAAAATAATATATATATGTATATTATTCACAATTATATTTAATCACATTCTGGGAGAACACCTTCCCTTTTTCTTCTCTTTTCCCCCTCTTCTCCCTTCCTCCATCTCTCTTCTATTTAGTACGTTACATAGTTATTTACACAATTGTTGATCAGGCTACTCAGTTCCTACCCCATGGAGGTAGCTGCCCACTGATTTGATTAAACCCCCCTTCCTCCAGGAAAAAAAGAAAAGGATATAAAATAAAAAAGGTACCTCATACTTCAGGCAATACTTTAAGATTCTCAAAATATGTTACAAAAGGCTGCCATTTTAAGTAAAATTTCTGAACTGACCCTTTCAACGTGAATTTAACTTTTTCTAGTTTAAGAAAAAATAAAACATCCCTTAACCATTCGGCCGCCGCTGGTGGAGTAGCGGATGTCCAAACTAATAAGATTCTGCGACGGGCTAGAAGTGATGCAAAAGCAATGATGTCTGATTGATCCTGGGTAAAGGTTAAGCTCTCATCTGAAATGCCAAATATTGCAATTAGCGGGCAGGGGTTAATTTTAATTTTTATGACTTCGGATAAAGTTTGAAAAACAGATGACCAGTATTGATTTAGACGGGGACACAACCAAAAACTGTGTGTTAAATCAGCTGGAGAGAGGGAGCATCTGTTACAACTCCCATCCGTTCCTGGGTATATAGCTGCTAACCTGGCCCTACTGAAATGAGCCCTATGCACTACTTTAAACTGAATGAGTCCCAAGCGTGCACAGGATGAAGAAGAGTTAATCCTTTGTAGTGCCTCTTCCCAGTTTCTCTCTGACAGCTCAACCATCAACTCGCCTTCCCAGCCGTTCTTAATTTTTGAAAGGTCATGACTTTCAAGAGACATTAGCTGAGAATATAGCCGTGATATCAGTCCTTTTTTCGGACGGAAAAGGGTCATTTCCTCCCATGCTGCTTCAATAGGGAGGACCGGGAAAGAGGGGAACAGTGCTTTAACACAGTGGCGTATTTGGAGATATCTAAAAAAGTTATTGCGTGAAAGATCATATTTCTGGCATATATTGTCAAAACTATCGAACCCTTCTTCACAGTACAAGCTCTTAAAACAGGAAAGCTGCTTCCTGTCCCACTGAGTGAATGTTGAGTCAAGAGAGGAGGCTGGAAATAGATGATTCTTACAGATAGGGCCTAGGGGGGAGGGAAAGGTGAATTTATAATGGTTTCGGAACTGGGCCCAGATTTTAAGGGTGGACAGTACTATGGGATTAGAGGTAAACTTGGACCACTTTGTGGGCAGGGAGGAGTACACCAAAGCAGGGAGGGACGACGAGTGACAAGAGTGTGCCTCAAGCGTACACCAGTCGGCGTCTGGCACATGGAGCCAAAATAAAATTTTCTGCAGGTTAGCTGCCCAGTAGTAGTGAATAAAACTGGGGAGAGCTAGTCCCCCCACATCGCGACCCCTCTGAAGTAAGCGTTTGTTAACTCTTGGAACTTTATTCTTCCAGATGAAGGAGGTAATGGATGTATTAACTGCTTTAAAAAATGATTTTGTCAGGAATAACGGTAGACATTGAAACAAATACAGGTACTTTGGGAGTACGTTCATCTTCACTGATTGTACCCTCCCTGCTATAGTCAGAGGCAAACTGCTCCACCTTTGAAAGTCAGCTTTCATTTGGTTAACTAGAGGTGTAAAATTAGCCCCCAGAAGAGAGGTGAAGGAACGCGTAATGTTTATTCCAAGATATTTGAAACCAGAGTATGTTAAGTGGAAGGGGACTGCTTCTTGTTTAATTTGCCTTGCCGAATCATTAATGGGAAAACATTCACTTTTCTGGTAATTAAGTTTGTAGCCAGAAAAAGACCCAAAATTGTTCAGTAGTGATACAATCTCAGGGACGCTGGTTTCTAAATTGCTTATATAAATCAAGAGATCGTCCGCATACAGTGAGACGCGATGCTCCTCAGTCCCGCGCCTAATCCCCCATAACACAGATGACGACTTTAAAGCAAGCGAAAGAGGTTCGATTGCCACTGCAAATAGGAGCGGGGATAGAGGACATCCTTGACAGGGGGAAAAAATTGGAAAGGGATTGGTTAGTTTGAATACATGCCTGTGGGGACGAATAAAGCAGACGAATCCATGCCAGAAACATGTCCCCAAACCCAAACCTTTCTAATACAGAAAACAAGTACTTCCATTCTACCCGATCAAAGGCTTTCTCTGCATCCAGAGAAATTACAGCTTCTGCAGTCGAAGACGGACCGGGGGAGTAGATCACATTAGCAAGCCGTCGAATATTTGAAAAAGAGTGACGACCCTTTATAAAACCAGTCTGGTCCTCAGAGATGACTTTAGGGAGAACGGATTCTAAACGATGTGCCATCACCTTGGCTAAAATTTTTATGTCAGCGTTTAGGAGGGAAATAGGCCGGTAAGAGCCACTGTTGGCAGGGTCCTTATCCTTTTTGAGGAGTAGTGTAATCTTAGCTTGTGTGAGGGTTGGGGGCAAGTAACCGTTTCCCAATGATTCGATAAATACTTCTAGCATAAGAGGAACAAGTTTATCTTTAAATTTCTTAAAAAATTCGGGAGGATAACCGTCAGGTCCTGGCGATTTCCCAGTTCGCATGTCTCCGATGGCGGTAGTGATCTCTAACTGTGTGAGAGGTCGCTCTAACTCTTCCCTGTCTCCCGGCTCAATAGTAGGCAATTCTAAATTATCTAAGAAACTGTTCATATTCGTAACATCTGATGGGAATTCAGACGTGTAAAGTGTAGAGTAAAAAGTAGCAAAAGTGCTATTGATTTCCTTTGGGTTGGTGACTATATTTTGATCTTGATCTCTCACTTGGGATATGAGCCATGAAGCAGCCTGACGTTTCAGCTGATGGGCTAGCAATCGACTGGCTTTTTCACCATACTCGTAGTAAGTGCTCCGGGTCCTCGTTAATAAGTATTCAGCCTGGTTGGTAGAAAGAAGATTAAGCTTAGACTGTAAAGCTATCCGTTCTTTATATAATTCTGGGGAGGGGCTTTCAGAATATTTGCAGTCTAACTTAAAAATTAAATCAGTCAGGTCTTCTATTTGTTTGCAACGCTCCCTATTGACATGTGCTACGTAGGAGATAATTTGTCCTCTTAAATACGCTTTTAAGGTTTCCCAAAGTAGGGAATATGATATACCTTCCTTCTTGTTTACTTCTAGAAAAGTATCTATATTAGTAGACACATGTTCGCAAAATTTCTCATTTGAAAGCAGCAGGGAATTAAGTCTCCAGAAGGATTGTTCTCTAACATTCAGAGTGAAAGAAAGGTCTAAGATAAGTGGTGCATGATCTGAAATTATGATGGACAAATATTCAACCGATTTCACTGCAGGTACAAAAAAGCTATCTATAAAAAAGTAATCTATTCTTGAGAAAGATTGGTGGACATGAGAAAAGAAAGAGAATTGTTTGGAGGTCGGATTTTGAAACCTCCATGGGTCTTGGCAGCCATTTAGTCTCATAAAGTCTGAGAAGACCCTTGACATTGCAGATGGGGAGGTAGATTTAGGGCTAGATTTATCAAGCAAGGGGTCCATTGTACAATTAAGATCGCCTGCAAGGATCAATCTATGTGTATCTAAATTAGGGAGAGATGACAGAAGCTTATTGGCAAATTCAGTATCGTCCCAGTTAGGGGCATACACATTTACTAAGAGAACTGGTGTTTGAAATAGGAGGCCTGAGACAATGACAAATCGACCATTGGGGTCTGTCATTATTACATTTAGTGAAAATTGAATTTGTTTATTAATCAAAATTGCCACCCCTCGTGATCTACTATTAAATTTGGAATGGAAGATATGATTAACCCATGCTTTACGGAGTCTGTTGTGATCTTCCAGCCGTAAATGTGTCTCCTGTAGAAACATAACATCAGTTTTCAGTTGTTTAAGATGGGAAAAAACCCTAGTGCGTTTCACAGGACCATTTAACCCTTTAACATTCCAGGACAGAAACCTAACTGGAGCTCCCCCTACTGGATTTATACCCCCTGCATTATTTATCATAGAAGACGTCTAAGATGTTTATCATGTAAACAGAATGATCCCCATTTCTCATTAAACTTAAATTGGAATAATAATAAAAGGAAAAAGAAAAAAAGAAAAGTGAAAAAAAGAAAAAAATTGAAAAAAACCCTGAACACCCCAAACCTAGATTTTCTTCCCCAAACGAAGAAAACCGCAGGAATTCCCAAATGAAAAACTTCCACGAAATCCAGCGTAGTCTAACTCCTATCCTAACCTGAGAGTGGCTCCTCTCTCAGTGAGTGATTTGTGTTCTACCTATATACAATTATCTATTTGGCACCCCTTAAAAAAACTGAAAACCGGGACCAAGCTAAGTCAACAAATACTATTGAAAATATAAAATATCCTTAATCTGCATCAGAAAACCGCATTAATGCAAATATCACAGCGTAAGCTTGAAGTTTACTTGAAAAAAAAAACAATCTCTTCTTATTTCTCGTTTATATATTAGTCAAGTAAACAAATAGTCCCAAAATCAAAGTGTCTAAGCCAAAAGCTAGGTGCTCCAGCATACCGGTAATTTACTCTCCCCAATGAAGATCGTAAAACTCTCTGGCCTTCTCCGGAGTCTCGAAGAACCGCGTCTGTCCGTCGTGAAGAACGCGAAGCCGGGCGGGATAGATGAGAGCGAACCTGACATTCTTCTTGTACAGGAGGGATTTCACTTCTTTAAAGGCGGCTTGTTTTTTCCCAAGTTCCGCGCTGACGTCCTCGTGGAAAAATACCTTATGGCCCCTAAAGAACAGCTGTTCTCGTTTCCGCGTTATTATGCGATGTTTGTTTTGGAAGGCGTGGAAGAGAACCAGGAATATCCTCGGCCGTTTGGAGCCAGTGCCGGAGTCGGCGGTCGGCTTGGGTCCCACTCGGTGTGCGCGGGAGATAATGAGGGGGTGCGGAAAGAAGTCTTTACCCAGTACTTCCTCGAAAAAATCCGTCATGAACTTGATTGTGTCTGGCCCCTCCATATGCTCCGGGATACCGACGACTCGCAGATTGGACCTACGGGAGCAATTTTCCAGATCATCCACTTTGTTTTTCAGCCTCTGGTTCTCAGCTAGAAGTGCGGTGAATGTCGTTTCGATAGCCTCGATCCTGTCGCTGTGGCCGGTTAGCCCTTCCTCCATCTCACGAATGCGTTCTTCGTGTGAGTCAAGAGACGATTTTACCAGTTCCAGGGATGCTGAAATTGGTGCCAGTGCCTCGCCGAGTGCTTTTTTCAGGAGGGAATCCGTTTGCTGTGCGAGGTCCGATAGAAGCAGCGTGTGTAACTTCGCAAGATCAGCAGGTAACTCCGAGCTTGGCCTTGCTTGTGAAGCGTTAGCGTTAGCCATGCTGTCTTCACTTGTGGTATCTTCGTCCATTTCAGTTGTTCTTTGCCCTCGATCACGTCTTATTGGTCTCATTTACTCGTGTAAAGTTAAGTCTTAATGTACACGTAATAAGCTCAAAGGGTGCCAAACTTTATGCCAAAAAAAAATGAGGTAGAAAATGAAAAGTTTTCGGGAGCCACTTCTCACACGTCTGCTCGCTACATGCTCAAACCGGAAGTCCATCCGTTGAACTGTTAACACTGTCATTTAATTGAAGGTTTTTGATCATAATAATCTAGGAAAGATCCATAAAATAACAGTTTTACACTGTAAAAAACAAAATCATAAAAAAACAGTAAATGACTGGCAGCTACACTGCCAAACAAAAACCGTAAAAAAAGGTAAAATATCTTACTTCAAACACGGGAAAAATCTGTAAAATAACATGTTTTTTCACTACAATTTTTATTTTTTAATTTTTTTTGAACACTCTTTTTTTATTGAGAAATAACACATTATAGCAACATATTACAACATTAATAAATTAAAAAAGTTAAATCTCTTTTATATAATAGTGAAAAGAAAAAAAGGAAGAAAAAAAACAATATATATACACATATACATATAAACAAATAAATAAAAATAGAATAGTGGAAAAAACAAGCGAACAAATAAAACAGTTGGTTTAATAGTAGTGACGGTATGGTGAAAATAATCAACCCACTTAGTCTTTTCCTACCCCATTCACTATATTACTAAAATCAGAGTTAGAGATAAAGGATATAAAGGGATTCCAAATATTCTTAAAAAAAGACAGTTTACCTTTCAGTATATATGTGATCTTTTCCATGAAAGATTCCCAGAATAAAAATTTCTGGTTTCAATGGGAGATCAATAGATACCATCTGAAAAATTAGTAAGACTACCTCTTTCCAAAACTTCTGCACCTTAGGACAACTCCACATGCAATGCAAAAGTGTGCCTTCATCTGCTGAGCATTTGATGCAAGTGTCTGGAATGCTCTGATTAATTTTATTTAACCGAACTGGAGTGAAATATGTTCTCATAATCCAATTGTACTGTATTAATTTGAGATTGCTGTTAATAGTTTTCTTACATACGTTTTCCCATACATCTGTCGGAATGGTAATTTTTAAATCTTCTTGCCAGGAGATCAATTTGGATTTTGAGGATTCTTTAGAGTGTGACTCTAACAATTTATAAAACATCGATATTAAGCCTTTAGATTGGGACGACTTTGATAGTAACATTTCAAAAGGAGTTTTAGTGGGTTTTGTAAGGTTTGTACCTTGGTAAGAAGAAACATAGCTTCTAAATTGAAGGTATTTAAAGAAATGTGTTTTGGGAATGTCAAACTGTGCAACAATATCCGCAAAGGACATTAAGTCATTTCTTTTATAAAGATCCTCGATTTTTTTTAGTCCTTTATCGTACCATAGCTTAAATCCTGAGTCCGATCTAGCTGGTTTGAAACTCTCATTTCCCCATATCGGGGTAAAACATGATAAAGTGTTTGACTGACCTAGATAATTATGCACATCACACCAGACTTTAATTGTGTTGGTAAGAATAGGGTTACGAGATACAACATCATTGTCTTTTCTGAGAGTTTTGATGTTTGTTGAGTAAAGATAAAGACTGAGGGGTAGTTTTGACTTTATAAAGGAAGACTCGATGTCCAGCCAAGATGGGTGGGTTTCAGGAGAGAAATAGTACAGAGTAGATCGCAGTTGCGCTGCCCAATAATACCACTGTAAGTTAGGAAAATGAAGACCGCCCCTGTCGTATGGCAAGTATAATAATGGCATTCGAACCCGAGTTCGTTTATTATTCCAAATGAAATCAGTAAATAGTTTCCGAAGTGATGTAAAAATGGAGGGTGGAGGGCATAGGGGAATATTTTGAAAGAGATATAATATTTTAGGTAGTATGCTCATTTTAATTGTGTTTATACGTCCAATTAACGATATGGGTAAACTTTTCCATCTGTCAGTGAATTTGGATATGTGATTTAGCAGGGGTTGATAGTTTGCAGAGGATATATTATCTACATTAGCTATAATTTGGATTCCTAAATAAGTGAAAGAGTCTACTACATTAAAATGAGTAACAGCTGATAATTGACTATCCTTCTTATTCAGTAAAAGAATACACGATTTAGATTGATTGACTTTATAACCAGAGAAGTTACCAAACGTTGAAAGGAGTTTTATTAGCGATGGAATAGAGTGAACCAAATCCGTTAAATATAAAATGACATCGTCTGCATACAGAGAAATACGTATATCTGTGGTGTTTAGTCTGATGCCTAATAAGTCGCTATGCGATCTGACTGCTATGGCAAGAGGCTCAATTGCTAAAACAAAAAGAAGAGGTGATAGGGGGCAACCTTGACGGGTGCCTCTCTGAATATTAAACGCACTGGAAACTATACTATTAGTAAGTACCTCAGCCATAGGACGCGTGTAAAGTATCTTAACCCATTTGCAAAAGATGTCTCCAAACCCAAATCTTTTAAGGACCTCGAATAGATATGGCCATTCCACCCTGTCGAAGGCTTTTTCAGCATCTAGGGATAGGATGGCTGTATCAGAAGCTCCCTTTTTAAGATATAAGATGTTAAGCAAAGTTCTAACATTATGAAGACCTTGCCTACCCTTAATAAATCCGTTTTGGTCTCGACATATAATGTCTGGTAGTAGTGACTCCAACCTCTTAGCCAGAATCTTACTCAATATCTTAACATCTGTATTAAGTAATGAAATTGGTCGGAACGACTCACATTTGGTCTTTACTTTATTAGGCTTAGGAAGTAACGTAATGAGAGCGTTCCTTAGAGATTCTGGAAGCACACCGTTTTCAAAAGATTCTTTAAACAAATCTAAAATTGGTAAGACAAGTTTTCTTTTAAATTTCTTGTAGAAGTCTATGTTAAGACCATCAGGCCCTGGTGTTCGACCCGCTGTTAAACTATCAATGGACTCTATTATTTCTTCTTCCGTTAAATCTATGTCCAGGGACAGTTTTGCCTCTTCAGAAAGAATAGGTATTGGTAAGCTATTAAGAAAGGTTGTTTGTGCACCATTGTTTACGTATTCAGAGGTATATAAAGTCCCAAAAAAGTTTTTAAAAGTATCATTTATTTTAACTGGGTCGTTTGTTATATTGCCCCTATTATCTTCAATAGCATTTATTGTTCTTTCAGATTGATTTTGCTTAATTCTCCAAGCTAACAATTTCCCTGCTTTTTCACCTTGGTCATAATAATTTTGCTTTAACATCATTAGACTCGCGGCAGCTTTTTTAGATGATAGTTCATTATATTTAGTTCTAAGAGTTAACAACTCTTGGTGAATATTGGAATCGCCAACAGAGAATAGGTTATTTTCAAGAAGTTTAATTTTTGTATCAAGCACCGACATCTCTCTTTTGTAACCTTTTGATTTGCTGCTTGTTACACTTATAAGGACCCCTCTAATGAAAACTTTAAAAGCTTCCCATCTAATACAAGCTGAGGTTTGTGTTGTATTTATATCAAAGTACATTTCTATCTGTTGTGCGACATATTCACAGAGTTTTTCGTCAAGGAGCCATTTAGGGTGAAATCTCCATTTTGGAGGATTACTTAATAGCCTAGGATCAGTGTAAGTGAATAATTGTATCATAAAAGCAATCACTAATATATGACATAAGTGTTGCTGAGATAAGGAAATAATCAATTCTGGAATACAACTGGTGTGTTCTAGAGAAACAAGAGTACTGAATATCCTTAGGATGTAATTGTCTCCATATTTCTGATAGGTTTAGGTCCTTTACAAAGTAATGAAGGGTCTTTCTGGTCTGCTTGTGAGACTGGTCAGGGCCAGAAGAACGATCTTTAATTGGATCGAGTGTACAATTAAAATCCCCACCAATTACATAAAACCCAGAGAGATTGGATAGCGTTAGAAAGAGATTACTATTGAATTTTGGAATGTCTTCATTCGGGCCATAAATATTAACAAGAATCAGTGATTTGGACAGTAATGTCCCTTGAACAATCAAATATCTACCTGAGGGATCCTGTATTGTCTTAGTTATTTGAAATGGGACTGATTTATGGATCATTGTAATAACCCCTCTTGCTTGAGAACTAAATGAAGCTGAACGTATTTGACCAGGCCATCTATTGCGTATTCTACCGAAATCTTTTGGCATTGTGTTTCTTGGAGAAAGACAATTTTTGACTGTAGCTGCTTTATCCTAGTCATCACTTGTTTTATTTTAGTAAGAGTCTGCAGACCCCTACAGTTCCAGGAAATAAACTTAACCCCACTAATCTCTGTCATAACTTCTAACATGAGATACTCAATACTCTCCCCACAATTGAAAAAGTCACCTGTACCTTGTAACAATAAATGATAAAATAAAAAACAACACAATTAGAAAAATCAACCAATAGAAACAAATCAACACCAGAACTGTGACTTGCCGAGAACCACCAGCAAGTTCACCCACTACTTTACTTCTAACTTCCCCCATCTAAATGAGAACACCGAAACGATGAATCTCCCACCTGAGCTCCGCTGATTTTACCTTGTCCCCTTGTCAGGAATAATCTGTTGATTAATCGACCGTTATTTACATATTCCAAAGTGTAAACAAACCGTTGATATAATGTCACCAGATTACATGTTCGTCAGAAAGCCATCAACTTGGGATGGAGTTTCAAAGACGCGAGTCTGACCGTTAACAGTCACCCGGAGGTGCGCTGGAAAGATGAATCCGTACATTAGGCCTTTGGCTCGCAGCTTTCTCTTGACTTCATCGAATTGTCTCCGTTGCTTGTTGACTTCAGCAGAAAGATCTGGAAATAACATGACTCGATTGTTTTGGAACAGCATGTCCTTCTTCACTCTGGCCGCATGCATTACACGCTCCTTAGCCCTGTAATCCAAGAACTTCACGATCATCACTCTCGGTGTTGAATTCCCATCCGAATCAGACAGTCGCACACTGCCAATCCTGTGCGCCCTCTCGATGGCCAGGGGTTTTCGCAGTGGCTCCATGTCCAGTGCCTCGGGTAGCCAGCTTTACAAAAATGCACACGCGTCACTGCCCTCAGACTTTTCTGGTAACCCGATGAGTCTGAGGTTGGAGCGTCGGCTTCGATTTTCAAGATCATCCATTTTCCAGGTAAGAGCAGCAACTTTCTTTTCAAGAGTGCTGTTCATCGATTGAAGCGTAGTGATCGAGTCTTCGGCCTGTGAAATGCGTTCCTCCGCCTGCATCAGTCTTCCGAAACACTCGGTAACTTGATTTTTAACATCTCGTGCAGCTGAAAGCACCGATTCAAATTGAGAAGCCATATCCACTTTCACTGAGTTAATAGCTTGGAGGATATCACTTGTGTCAGCGTGAAAGTCGCAAGCTTGATCTCCTTGACTCGATGGTGAATTTACCTCGCCACGAGGAACACGCGACAGTTCGTCCAGGCCCTCAGAATCCGATGCAATATCCATGACTTTTTTCAGCTTCTGCTTTGCTGGTTTAGGCGACATCTCAGACAGATCTCACTAAGAAATCAAATTGTGGTCGAATTTTGAAGGAAAAGGGGGTATAATTTATAAATACTATTAAAACTCACAGCGGAGCCAACTCGTGCGTCGTACTTATCGTACTCATACTTTTTTTTCATGTTTGTCACACTTAAGCGAAAAACAAAATCCAAACCTACATCCCCCTTGTGTGAAAAACCTAATAACTGGTTTGGCAGCAACAACTGCAATCAAGCATTTAATAACTTGCTGTGAGTCTATCACAGTTGTGGAGAAATTTTGTCCCACTCATCTTTGCAGAATTGTTGTAATTCAGAGGTCTGGAGATTCTCCTTTGGGTTTTTTTTTTTTGGTAGACAGCAGAATTCATGTTCGCATTTATCACAGCAAATCTTCGAGGTCCCGAAGCGGCAAAACAGACCATCACACTACCACCACCATATTTACTGTTGGTGTGATGCTCTTTTCTGAAATGCTGTTACTTTTTCACCAGATTAATTGGGATACAAACCTTCCAAAAAGTTCAACTGTTGTCTCGTCAGTCCACAGAGTATTTTTCCAAAAGTCTTGGGGATCATCAAGATGTTTTCTGGCAAAAATGAGACGCGCCTTGATGTTGTTTTTGCTCAGCTGTGTTTTTTGTGCACGTTTTAATGTGGAACATGGCCAATTTTCACACATGTAGGTTTGGATTTTGTTTTCCCTTAATATTAACAGCCTTCAATTAAAAACTGCTTTCTTGTATTATCTTTGATTTTAATGTTTAAATTTGTCTGATGATCTGAAACATTTAAGTGTAACACTTTCACACCACTTAAGTTACTTCCGTTTTTGGAGCTGAATGTTTAGGTTATCCACAGAACTGTGTCTATAGTTTTAATAAATAGTAGTTTTCAATACGAAACTGCAAAGTGCAAAGCAAGGAATGTATGAGCAGGTTTGTAGACTTGATCTGAAGATCAGGAATATGAGGGAATGGTTTTGTTCAGTCATTTTAGAAAAACTGTAAAACTGGCATGATCTGTGAAAAACTCTCTCTAACAAATGTTTTGCACAGAAGAGATATTGAGATGAAGAAAAACACATGAATATGAGATCTGATGACAGAGTTCAGTGTCTCTCTCTACTGGAGATCTTCAGTATTACAGCAAATCAACAGCTGATCACGCGCTTCATCTGTCGTTTCACACAGATCATCTCTCCGTTTCTCTTTCTGAGAGACTGACAAACAGCAAACAGAGAATGAAGGGAATAATGGATGTTCTTACCAGAGACTGTGTTTCTGCATTCATCTGTTAGTGGATGATGATGATGATGATGATGATGAAGATGACGAAGAACAAGATGATGATAATGCTTATCAAGCAAATCTCCATAATCTCCTATTCACACAATATTCATAAATGCAACACAAGTACTCTCATTATAAAACATGTTCCTTTAAAAGCTACTGAAAGATTATTAAAAGAAATTAAAACATTATTTCTGTTCAGAATTTCAGTGTAAGATGAAAATAAAGGAAGTAATTATTGGTTTGATCAACATCTGTCAGAGAATATCTGATTGAGACGCAGCCGTATTGTTCTGTGAGAGTTTGAAGAGTATAAATGTTGCGTGTGAAACTCAGAGCTGATGATGAAGGTAATGATGATGATGGTGATGAACTCCAGCAGCTGCACATTTAATGCTCTCTGATTTATTAACAGCTCATTAGAGACTTTAACAGACGAGCTGAAGCTCTTCAACAACTGCACATCAACATCAACTTCACCATCAACACACACTGTTTCAACTAGTTGTGTGTGTTGTGTTTCTCTGATGAACAGCAGATGAACTGCAGCTTCATGTTTGTCCACTAGATGTCAGAACTAGATCTGAGTGAAACTCAAAGGCTTTAGTTTCAGGATCAGAGACAGTGAAGAGAAATCAGAGAATCTGATCTGAAGCTGAATGAGGATCATCATATGAAGCAGAAACACACTCTCATCTGATCAGATTATATTACAGGATCATCAGCAGCTTCATCACATTCATCATCTAGTGACAATATTCAGAACAAGAACACTGGGATTCATATCAGACGAGTGTGAACAGAAGAACCACTGAAAGACTGAAACTGTGTCGCTCATCTCACTTTCTTTCACATGAAGAGCAGAATTACAGTTCTTACCAGAGACTCATCTGATGATGATGAAGATCAATCAAATCTTCATCTCAATTGAAGAATGTTCATAAATCATGATGATGAAGATCAATCAAATCTTCATCTCATTGGCAGAATGTTCATGAATCATGAATGAGTGATGAAGGAGTGTGTGATAATAAAGGAGTGTTGGTGGATGTTCAGTGTGAATCATGTGTGATTGATGAATGATGGTCTGTGATCAGGAATCTGATGCTTTGAAAGAGGGATCAGGCAAGATGTTTAATCAAACAAAAGTTTTATTTAAATTAAACATATACCAAATAATAAACATAAGTCTAGGAGTAAGTAAACAAACAAACAAACAAAGATAACCACAAAAAAAAATGACGCTACAGGTGTAAAGTAAAGCATACAGAGACACTCAGGAGGAATCCTTTCTCCCTGAGGTGCCCGATTGGAATGAGACACAGCAATCTCTTGTACTCTAGCTAACGATCAATTAACAGAAGACTAGCCAATCAGGAAACTCCAATGATCAGCACCCATGAAGTCAGGAGGAGGAGACTCGGGGTCGTCACACCTCCCACACCAAAATGAGGTTCCCCTAAAGAACCGAACAAAACAAAAGAAAAAAATTCAAAGGCAAAAACAACTTTTCAAATGTGAATGTGCAATAATTTTCAATACTCCTCTCCATAACTCCAACTCCAATTTCACTCCCGGAATCCTGGGCCCTAGGACATTTCGAGAGAAAGGAATGGAGAAAAGAAAAATACCAGATTCGTACGTCTGGTACATCTTAAATTCGTGACAGCGCATCCGCAATTATATTATCCTTGCCACACATGTGCTTGATCTGTAAGTGGAACGGTTGTAAAATAAGACTCCATCTCATGATCCTCCGATTCTCGGCGCGCATTCGAGCTAGTAAAGTCAACGGATTATGGTCAGTATATACAACAATGGGACCACAGATCGCACTCAAATAGACCTCGAAATGTTGAACGGCTAAAATGAGGGCTAAGGCCTCTTTTTCCACCGTGGAATACACTTGTTGGTGACTGTTGAATTTCTTCGAAAAATAGCTGACTGGGTGTTCAATTCCACTACAATCTTCCTGCAAGAGAACGGCGCCAGCCCCATAAGCACTAGCATCAACCGCAAGTAGAAAACGCTTCTCAAAATTAGGAGTAACCAACACTGGAGCACTTGCTAATAAAGATTTGGCATTTTCAAAGGCACACTGACAAATTTCAGACCATTGAAAAGGTCTCTTTGGGCTTAAAAGATCGGTCAGAGGAGAAACTACATTTGCAAAATTTCTGCAAAATCCTCTGTAGTAACCCACCATCCCGAGAAATCGTCGTAACTCGCGATGAGTATTTGGCTTGGGAAAACTACAGATCGCATTCACTTTAGCATTGATTGGTTTTACACAACCTCGACCAACCACTTTACCCAGGTATGTTACAGTAGCCTTTACAAAGTCGCATTTAGCAAGGTTTATAGTCAAGTTGGCTTTGACCAAACACTCAAAAAGCTCTTTAATTTGCTTGAGATGTTCAGACCAAGAAGAGCTATATAAAACAACATCGTCCAAGTAAGCCTCACAACCACTCATCCCAGACAACACATGATTTATTAAACGCTGAAATGTAGCAGGGGCATTACGGACACCAAAGGGCATAACAGTATACTGTAAAAATCTGTCAGGTGTTACAAAAGCAGATAGCTCTTTGGCACGAGCTGTTAAAGGCACTTGCCAATAACCTTTCAAGAGATCGAATTTACTGACAAATTTCGCAGAGCCAACACGATCAACACAGTCATCAATTCTCGGAAGAGGATGACAGTCAGGTTTTGTCAGAGTATTCAGCTTCCTGTAATCAGTACAAAACCGATATGAACTATCAGGTTTGCTGACTAAAATACATGGAGAACTCCAAGAACTAAAACTGGGCTCTGCTAGATTATGCTCAAGCAAGTAATCTACCTCTTGTTGGAGTAGCTTCCTTTTTACAGGATTGACACGGTATGCATGTTGTTTCACTGGCTGAGCTGTTCCGACATCAATGTCATGCTCTATGACAGGACCGTTTTTGACAGCTGCACTGCTGTTTCCTGTCTGCTCGAGTGGATTACGTTTGCGTTTGTACTGACATATAAACTTGATTTTTGTTTTAGATCTTAAACTCGACGTTCGTTTGTATTGCTAAATACAATATTAGATTATTTAATATATTGTAATCGTTAGCTTTAATCTAAGTCGCTAAACGCGTTAGCATTGTGCTATCTTACTGTCCGTGCATACAGAGTTTCTCGCTCGCGCCTTTTTTCCCGACTTCATCAAACAACTGGTCAACAAGTTGGATCAACACACGCGGTGAGTCATGTCATCTTCTCTCAAAATTGTCACTTGCACTGCCTGCTTCATGCATAGTCTTTCTGTCTCTGTCAGCTGTGAAGGCTTCACATGTCATAAATGTAGGGACATAATTAGGCTGACAGAGAAGGTTTCAGAATTAGAGACACGCATCCAAACTTTAATTGAGGATAGTAAGAATGCAAGGGCTTTAGATACTACTTTGGATGCGACTAGCTTAGCAAACCCTGTACATTGTTCGGTTCCGGCTGTAGAGCCCGTGCAGCAGGGCAACTGGGTGACTGTGAGACGGCATAATCGCGGGTCAAAAAACCACTGTTCCATTCCGATCAGAACATCAAACAGGTTCTCCTCACTCAGTGACGCACCCACTGAGAAACCTGTTGAAAGTGCCCTAGTGATTGGCGATTCTATTACTCGGAATGTGAAAATAGAGACTCCAGCCACCATAGTCACATGTTTGCCGGGAGCCAGAGCGCCTGACGTCAAAGCAAATTTAAAAGTGCTGGCTAAGGCTAATCGTAAATATTCTAAGATTGTTATTCATGTCGGCGCTAATGATGTCCGACTTCGTCAGTCGGAGATCACTAAAAGTAATATTAAAGAGGTGTGTGAACTCGCAAGTACGATGTCAGGCACTGTAATTTGCTCTGGCCCTCTTCCTATGCGCAGGAGTGATGAGATGCTTAGCAGATTATCCTCACTCAATGGCTGGATGTCTAAGTGGTGCCCGCGGAATAACATAGGGTTTATAGACAATTGGAAAAGTTTTTGGGGCAGACCTGACCTGTTGAAAAGAGATGGTATTCATCCCACCTGGGATGGTGCCGCTCTTCTCTTTAATAATTTGGCATATAGTCTTAGAGCTAAACCTTGACTAACTGGGGTCCAGGTCAGGAAGCAGACAAACTGGCTAAACCGACCGTCTGCTAGCTGTCTCACGTCACAGAGGTCAGATAAATTCCAACACATAGAGACTCTTTCACCTAGATATCATCCTATAGAGATGGTGTCTGTTCCCCGAATTAGCAAACACAAAAATCTCTCAAAATCGTTTAAGAGTAAAAATTTAATTGATTTACAAACAGCTAAGAACGGATATAACATAAATGAACAAATGATAAAGCTTGGGATACTGAATATACGATCCCTTTCCTCAAAAGCACTTATTGTAAATGATATGATTACAGATCATAAACTAGATGTGCTGTGTTTGACAGAAACTTGGCTAAAACCAGACGATTATATTACTTTAAATGAGTCCACCCCTCAAAATTACTGTTATAAACATGAGCCTCGTCTGAAAGGTAAAGGAGGAGGTGTTGCTGTAATTTATAGTAACACGATCAGTACTGCTCAAAGGTCTAATTTGAAATATAATTCTTTTGAAGTGATGGTCCTCAATGTAAAATTATCTAGTGCAAGTAATAATTCCTGTTTAACTTTTGTGCTGGCTATTCTATACAGGCCACCAGGGCACCATACAGACTTTATCAAAGAATTTGCTGATTTTCTCTCAGGATTAGTAATGTCTGCAGATAAAGTCATAATCGTCGGTGATTTTAATATCCATGTAGATAATGAAAAAGACGCATTGGGATTGGCATTTAGAGACATTTTAAACTCTATTGGAGTTACACAACATGTATCAGGACCCACTCATTCTCGTAATCATACTTTAGATCTAATATTGTCGCATGGGATCAATGTTGATACTGTTCAAATTCTGCAGCAGAGCGATGACATCTCAGATCATTACTTAGTTGCATGTAGATTACCATTAGCCAAAGTCGAAAAACTAACTCCCTGTTATAAATATAGTAGAACTATCACTCCTAACACAAAAGATAGCTTTATAAATAATCTTCCCGATCAGTTTAATCTACTTAACATCCCAGATAGCCTAGAAGAACTTGATGTTGCAACAGAAACTATAAACTCTCTTTTCCAGCACTTTAGACACTGTTGCTCCGTTACGCTTAAAGAAGATTAAAGAAAATAGTCCAACACTGTGGTACAACGAGCACACCCGGGCCCTCAAGAGAGCAGCCAGAAAAATGGAGCGGAGCTGGAAAAAAAACTAAGCTAGAGGTTTTTCGCATTTCATGGAAAGACAGCTCTATTGCATTCAGAAAGGCCTTAAGATCAGCTAGATCTACTTACTTTTCTACCCTCTTAGAAGAAAACAAATACAACCCTAGGTATTTATTTGATACAGTGACTAAATTAACAAGAAATAAAGCCTCAACCCCAGATGCTTTAAATCAGCACAGCACTAATGACTTCATGGACTTCTTTACTTGCAAAATTAATAATATTAGAGAGAAAAATAATAAACATGCAACAATCTACTACAATATTCCAAAATACAGTACATTTTAGTGTCCCTGAAGAAAAATTCCAATCCTTCATTGCTATTGGGGAGGAAGAATTGTCTAAACTCGTTAAATCATCAAAATCAACAACATGTATGCTAGACCCAATACCGACTAAGCTACTGAAAGAGATGCTTCCAGAAATCATAGATCCTATTCTTAATATTATTAATTCTTCTTTGTCATTAGGATACGTACCAAAAACCTTTAAGCTGGCTGTAATTAAACCGCTTATTAAAAAACCACAACTTGATCCTACAGAATTAGTTAATTACAGGCCGATATCGAATCTACCTTTCTTGTCAAAGATTCTAGAAAAGGCAATATCTTTACAACTATGTTCCTTTCTAGAAAGAAACAGCATCTACGAGGATTTCCAGTCAGGATTTAGACCATATCATAGTACTGAGACTGCTCTCATTAGAGTTACAAATGATTTGCTCTTATCATCCGATCGTGGTTGTATCTCTCTGTTAGTGTTACTGGACCTTAGTGCTGCATTTGATACAATTGACCACAACATCCTTCTGAATAGACTTGAAAATTATGTTGGCATTAGTGGAGTTGCATTAGCCTGGTTCAAGTCATACTTATCTGAGCGTTATCAGTTTGTAGCATTAAATGAGGAGATGTCATATCGGTCACGGGTTCAGTATGGAGTTCCTCAAGGTTCAGTACTAGGACCATTGCTTTTCACCCTGTACATGCTTCCCTTGGGTGCAGTTATTAGGAAGCATGGCATTAGCTTTCATTGTTATGCTGATGATACTCAGCTCTATATTTCTTCTCATCCTGATGAAACGAACAAATTCACTAAATTAACAGAATGCATAACCGATATAAAAAATTGGATGACTAATAACTTTCTACTGCTAAATTCTGAAAAAACAGAGATTCTAATTATTAGACCAAAAAGTTCGGCACATAATAATCTAGACTACTGCCTAACACTCGATGGCTGCTCTGTCAAGTCTTCGTCGTCAGTTAGAAACCTGGGTGTGCTCTTTGATACCAATCTTTCATTTGAAAGCCATGTTTCTAGCACCTGTAAAACGGCGTTCTTCCATCTTAAAAATATATCTAAATTGCGACATATGCTATCTAAGACAAATGCAGAAAAGTTAGTTCATGCGTTCATGAGTTCAAGGCTAGATTATTGTAATGCTTTACTAGGTGGTTGCTCTGCACGCTTAATAAACAAATTCCAGCTGGTCCAAAATGCAGCAGCTCGAGTTCTTACTAGAACCAGGAAGTATGAGCATATTAGCCCAGTTCTGTCAAACCTGCACTGGCTTCCTATTAAACACCGAATACATTTTAAAATCTTGCTAATTACTTACAAAGCATTAAATGGTTTAGCTCCACAGTACTTGAGCGATCTCTTAACACATTATAGTCCTTCACGTCTATTGCGATCCCAAAATACTGACCAGCTTATAATACCTAGAATATCAAAGTCAACTGCTGGCGGGCGATCCTTTTCCTATTTAGCTCCTAAACTCTGGAACAGTCTTCCTATTACAGTTCGGGAAGCAGACACACTCTGTCAGTTTAAATGTAGACTAAAAACACATCTTTTCAACCTGGCATACACATAACACATTATACATACATTTTTAATCCAAATCATGTAAAATGATTGTTAGGCTGCATAATTTAGATAAGCCGGAACCGGGAACATTCCCATAACACCTGATGTACTCGATACATCAGAAGAAGAATGGCATCTACGCTGATATTGGTCTCTGTTTATTCCGAGGTTACCGTGGGCAGCTGGATCCGGGCCGTATCCAGATAAGATGAAGGACCTGGACACGAGCACAGCACTGCCCTGAAGTGTCTGCGGAGACCGTGACTCTACTGGACCCTCCCCTGTGACGATCATGAACCCATCTCTAACCGGACCAAATTGGACTTCATATTTGACTTGAATTGTTGTAGAATAATCATGCACGGTTTGGCTGTTGGCCAGAGGAGAACTGGTCCCCCAACTGAGCCTGGTTTCTCCCAAGGTTTTTTCTCCATTCGTTACGTCACCTGCCGGAGTTTTGGTTCCTTGCCACTGTCGCCTATGGCTTGCTCAGTTGGGGAAACTTAACACTTAAAATTCATCAATTGTATTGATTCGCCTGCTCTTTTGGGGCTTCTGTTCAGCCAAACAAACTTTGTTTATTGTTTTTCCTGTAAAGCTGCTTTGAAACAATCTACATTGTAAAAAGCGCTATATAAATAAAGGTGACTTGACAGAGGTTCGAGTAGGGACATCAGAAAAAAAAGGAGGAAACAAGTTTACCAACTGAATTATATCAGTCTTTTCTACCTCAGACAGATGAGATAAATGGCAAGCCAAATTTCCAAGCACTTCAGAATCACTTAGGCGCCCTTCGACTTCTCCTCGAGAAGGACCTTTCATCTCCTCTAGATGGGCATCCAACTCTACAGAGGCTTCTGAAACTTTCGGGTCTGTACTTCCAGCAGTTTTCACAACATTAACAGACAAAGAAGGTACAGGGGTTACGTATAACTTCAATAAGTTCACATGACAAACCTGAGTTCTCTTTCGCCGATCGGGTGTATTCAACGAATAGTTATTCGGAAGATTTTTCAAAACCGTATATGGTCCAGCAAACCGAGCCTGAAACGGACTAGTCAAGATGGGTAACGTCGCTAGTACTTGATCACCTACTTGAAAAATGTCTAGATTGGGCTTTGCGATCGAACAATTTCTGCATCTTGCCTTGAGACTTAGCTAATTTTCGTAAAGCTATTGCTCTACTCTCATAGAGTCGATACCGGAAACTGCTTACATAATCCAAAACATTCTCAGGAGGATCAAAACTTGTCCAGTCATCTGCCAAGACAGCGATAGGACCCCTAACAGTGTGTCCAAACACCAGTTCATTAGGGCTAAAACCTATGCTCTCTTGCACAACTTCTCGAATTGCCAATAACATCCAAGGTAAACCTTCCTCCCAGTCACTGTCAAGTTCTACACAATAAGATTTTAAAAGTGATTTAAGAGTCTGATGGAATCTCTCAAGACTTCCTTGACTTTGAGGATAAGCACTTGAGATGTTGTGTTTAACCTCAAGTTGCCGCATGACCTTCGAAAAGTTTCGGGACATAAAATTTGAACCTTGATCAGACTGAATTGTCTTCGGAATACCAAAAATAGACATGAAGCTTGTTAAAGCTTTTAAAATGGCTTTGCTAGTGTGAAGAATTAAAACTCATAGGTTGTTGTCTACAAAGCAATCCATCCTGGAGAAAATAAAAAGGTAATGAAGTCTTGTCTCTTTTGTCATGAACTGAAGAGAACAAATTGTGGAGAGTATCATCTGCCTGTTGTGCTTTGACAAGATCATCTCGAGTTACACTAAAAAGTGGAGATAAATCACAAGCATTAACATGGTCATCACAGACAAATGGACTATTTGATGTAAAATTAGACACGTCGGTTCCATAATCAACAACAGTCTGTGATTCACAAACAGATTTCATCTCGTCCATATCCGTACACGCATTACTAGGTTCTGTAAGGGAGACATCATCAGAAACAAGAAAAGTATTACTAAGAATATTCTCAGTTTCATCTGTTACACCTCTCTTAGTCATTGCCCGAGTAACTGCGCATGCTGGGTATAAACCAAGACAATCAGAAGATCCACTTAATCCCTCAACAGTAGAGACCACTATAGGTGGAACATCACCATCTGACTTTTCCCAGACATTTCCTCCAGCTAAATCATTGCCCAGTATGAAAGTTACACCAGGGACAGGAAGCATGGCGCGAACGCCAACTACTACCTCACCTGATACAAGATTAGAGTCAAGATAAATGCGATGTAGAGGAACTTCGGTGTATCCCATCTCAAGTCCTCTGACCAGTACCTGTGTTCCTGTAGCAGTACGTTCAGACAAAGGCAACAGTCCTTCCATCAGAAAAGATTGCCCTGCCCCAGTATCTCGAAGGATGCGTACAGGTACAGTCTCATCTGAATTAGGTAAAGCCACCGACCCTTCAGTGAGAAATGGTGCAAAATCAGCATTATTTTTAACACTCTCCATCTCAGTAACATTGACCTGTTCCATCTGCTGGTTAACTAGAGTAGAATTGTGTTTCACGTTCGACTTAGAAATCAGACCAACAGGTTTAACTCTCTCCTCTTTCTTTTTAAGAGTTATACAATCATTGATCTTATGGCCTGGCTTTTTACAATAAAAGCAAATCAGGTCACCTTTCTTTCGCATGACTGAGATATCAGCGACATTTGACACTGTATTCTGACGCGCAACCATCTTTCTACTTTTCTCAGCAACACTCGACTTAGACGTATTCAAATCACTCAAGTGCCTAATAGAAAGTTGATAAGTAAGAATTAATTCCTCTGCCATGAGAGCAGCTTCGGACATTTTACTCACTTTGTGCTCATTAAGATACATAGCCACATCTTTCGGGACACAGCTTTTGAATTCCTCTAAAAGAATCAGTTCTCTAAGCTGTTCCTTAGTGGTTATTTTTAATGAGGAACACCAACGGTCAAACAAGTTCTCTTTCTCTCTAGCGAACTCTAAAAATGTACACTTCTCAGTCTTAAAGTGATTTCTGAATTTCTGTCGATACGCTTCAGGTGCCAACTCATAAGCATGTAGAATGGCAGACTTGACAATTTCATAATCACTGCTTTGTTCCAAGGTCAATGATGAATAAACTTCTTGTGCCCTTCCTATTAAAACACATTGCAACAACAAGGTCCAAAACTCTTTTGGCCATCTCAAAGATTGTGCAACCCGCTCAAAATGTTGAAAGTACTTCTCTACCTCCTTCTCCAAAAATTGCGGCACTAGTCTAATGTTTTTGTAAACATCAAAAATAGGTGGAGACAAGTTCGATTCGATAGGTGACGCACGAGTTGGAGTTTCAACTGTTTGGGCCTTCAATTCTAACTCAAGTTTTCTCAATTGGAATTCTCTTTCTTCCCTTTCAGATTGTAATTCCAACTTGCGTAACTCCAGTGTCTGTTTTAACTCTAGGTTATGCTGTATCTCTAATTTTCTTATCTCAAAGTCGTTTTCTAATTCTTTTCCTTTTAACGCGCAAGCATTACTTTCAACACGCAGTTTTTCTGCATCAACACTCAACTGTTTCTCTTCTAACGACATCTCGTTAAACCTCACGTTTTGATCGGCAGTGTAAAGAGAGGTTAAAGATCCTTCAGGACGAATGTCCTGTGCTCTTACCTCTAAAACACCTCGCTCAGAAAGTGCAGAAAGTTTTTACAGTTTCCATTAGAGTTTCTTTGAGCTTCTTATCATTACTCGTTAGCTCTACATCAAATTGCTCTGCAATCTGTAACAGCTCTTCCTTCGTACATCTTTCCAATAAGATTTCAGAAGGAAATGTGACGAAGTCCTCGATTATCGACGACATTTCTATTTAAAAATAACAAATAGTGTCTCGATGGAAAGATTGTAAATCCAGCTGAGAACACTCTAACTAACTGGAGTCTACTCATTCACAAAGTGAACACAAAACTTTATGCATTTACTTACACGTGTAGCAATCTCGGACGAGCCTCCAATTTCATGTTACGACCAGCTCGTTTCAGATCGCAACATGAAAGAGGGATCAGGCAAGACACGAACGAACGAACGAACGAACGAACGAACGAACGAACGAACGAACGAACGAACGAACGAACGAACGAACGAACGAACGAACGAACGAACGAACGAACGAACGAACGAACGAACGAACGAACGAACGAACGAACGAACGAACGAACGAACGAACGAACGAACGAACGAACGAACGAACGACGCTACAGGTGTAAAGTAAAGCATACAACAGAGACACTCAGGAGGAATCCTTTCTCCCTGAGGTGCCCGATTGGAATGAGACACAGCACTCTCTTTTACTCTAGCTAACGATCAATTAACAGAAGATTAGCCAATCAGGAAACTCCAATGATCAGCACCCATGAAGTCAGGAGGAGGAGACTCGGGGTCGTCACACACTTCATCCCTCCATCATCACACGCTTCATCCCTCCATCATCACACGATACATCCCTCCATCATCACACGCTTCATCCCTCCATCATCACACACACTTCAAAAATGCTGCTTATTTCCAGTACACATTTCCAAACATTCATCATGACGCTTTTAATGGAGAAGAAGCAACATGATTTAAAATATCATGCCTTGATTCTGTGAAATTAATTTATGTTCAAATGTGATAGAAATTAAAAAGTGACATCATTCATAACTCATCAACAAATTCTTGTTTAAACCATAAATGGATTTAATTTTATTTGAATGTCCACTAAATGTTCACAAAAAAAATCCCATTTAATCTCCTGTTTGATGTTGGCTTCATCCAGTTTTCTCGCTCTTTGCGATCTCTGAGTTCACAGGATCTACTATTGGTCATGCTGAATCAACCAATCAGTAACCCGTTTGGGATATAAGCCGTCTTGGTGAACGGAAGAGGAGGAACTGGGGATTGTGTTTGTTGATGCTCACAGATTCAAGATTCAAGATTCAAAGTGTTTATTGTCATATATACAGACAGAAAGCATGTTTATCTGTACAATGAGATTCTTACTTTGCCTTCCACAGTAAATGTCACACAAGTAAACTAAAAATAAGATAAATATATAAATAATAAGAAGATAAAATATATAAAAATGTAAAAGGGCAAAAGAGTGAAGTAGTAAAGTGAGGTAGTGCAGTCCTGATAATGTAAAGTGAGGTAGTGCAGTTCTGATAGTGTAAAGTGTGGTAGTGCAGAATGTGAACAATTGTTCATGTATGTTGTGATTGTAGACTCCTATCCGCTGTTTAGGAGTCTTATGGCAGAGGGAAAGAAAGAGTTCTTCAGTCTGGCAGTCCTGCATTTCACACTTCTGTACCTCCGTCCTGAGGGTAGAAGTGTGAACAGACCATGTTGGGGGTGGGAGGGGTCTTTGATGATGGAGGCAGCTCTTCTGTGGACTCTGTGGTGGTAGATGCTCTGCAGAGAGGGCAGTGGAGTCCTGGTGATCTTCTGCGCAGTCTTCACCACTCTCTGCAGGCGTTTGCGGTCCATGACAGAAGTGCTGCCATACCACACAGTGATGCAGCTGGTCAGGACACTCTCAATGGTGCAGCGGTAGAAGTTGCTGAGGATCTTAGGCGACATGCCAAACTTCCTCAGCCTCCTCAGAAAATACAGCCACTGTTGAGCCTTCTTGACCAGCTGCGTGATGTGAGGTGTCCAAGAGAGGTCCTCATTGATGTGAACACCCAAGTATTTAAAGCTGCACACTCTCTCCACTTCAAGCTCCCGGATGAACATTGGCTGAGGCGTCCTCCTCTCCTTCCTCATGTCTACCATCATCTCCTTTGTCTTGTCTGTGTTGAGGGTGAGGTTGTTGTCTTCACAGCATGACACCAGACTGGCCACCTCCCTCCTGTAAGCTGCCTCGTCACCGCCAGCGATACGTCCTATCACTGCGGTGTCGTCCGCGAACTTCAGGATGATGTTGTCCTTGTGGGAGGCGACACAGTCGTAGGTGTACAGGGTGTAGAGGATGTGGCTGAGTACACAGCCCTGTGGAGTGCCAATGTTCGTTATGGTGCTGGCTGAAGTCCTATTTCCAATCCTGACAGACTGAGGCCTGCCAGTCAAGAAATCTAGGAGCCAGTCACAGAGGGTGGGGTGCAAACCAAGTATGGACAGTTTGTGGGTGAGTTTGTGTGGGATGACCGTGTTGAAGGCGGAGCTGTAATCTATGAAGAGTATCCGCAGGTATGAGTCCTTGTTCTCCAGGTGAGAGAGGGAATAGTGGACTGCAGCAGCGATGGCATCCGAGGTGGACCTGTTGGGCCGGTAGGCATACTGCAGGGGGTCAATGGTGTCCGGTATGCTGCTCTGAATGTGGGCCAGCACCACTCTCTCGAAACACTTCATTATGATTGGAGTGAGTGCCACTGGCCTGTAGTCATTCAGGCAGGTGGGTGGGTTCTTCTTGGGCAGGGGGGATGATGGTCGTGGTCTTGAAACACGAGGGTACAATGCGCTGGCTGAGGGAGAGGTTGAAGATGGAACTGAAAACATCAACCAGCTCGTTGGCACATGCTCTGAGGGCCCGCCCAGGAATGTTGTCTTGTCCTGCTGCTTTGCGGGGGTTGATCTTCCTCAGAGCTTTGTGGACCTGAGTTGATGTGATGGTTGGTGGGGGGGAGGGGGGTTGGGTGATCCAGGTGTGTGTGAGCTCCCTCTCTGCAGTGTCGCTGGGGGCCTCAAAGTGGGCGTAGAAAGTGTTGAGGTCATATGGTAGGCTGTCTGTTGAGGCGATGATGTTGGTGGTGGTCCTGTAGTCTGTGATGTGCTGCAGGCCTTGCCACATCCGCCCTGAATTAGCAGTAGAGTAGAAGCTGTCCAAAAACACAGCAGTAAATTCCCTCGGTAGATAATAAGGATGGCACTGCAGCAGTAAAAACTCCACATCTGGTGAACAGTGCGCGTCAATAGTCTGTATATCTTCGCACCACGAGTTGTTTACAAACACACACACGCCTCCCCCTTTAGTCTTACCGGACGCGGCCGTTCGATCGCCTTGGTGAACCGAGTGAGTCTGTAGCTGAATGGCGTTCTCTGGGACTTTGTCTGAGAGCCAGGTCTCGGTGAAAATCAGGGCGCAGCAATCTCTAATTTCCCGTTGGGTTGTAATCCTGGCTCGTAGCTCGTCCAGTTTGTTTTCTAGAGACCGCATATTCGCTAGCAGGAGGCTGGGTAGCGGTGGTCGGCAAGCGCGAGCTTTTAGTCTAGCATGAAGCCCTCCCCTCTTTTCTCACTTGCGTCACCATCTCCGAAGCACTCTTGCTCGTATCTTGGAATACTCGGATGACGCTCATATCTCAAAGTATTATATATATATATACTGAAAACACAAGTCATCACCTTTTACTTCTATAACACTTTATAACATACACATTGTTTAACATCTCTTTTTTATATCACTGAGTGGGGCTTCAAAAACCACTGTTAGTGTGTAAACATTTTTAGAACTGTAAGATTAAAATGTTTGGGTAAGATGTCTGTAATCTAATTTAGGTAAACTTCTAACATGTTTTATTGTGGTTTTGTTTTTTTGACTCCTTTTTTGTACATGGACGTAATTAATTTGTAACATAATTATAATAAAGTGTAGGAAAATAAACATTCATACTCATTTTCAAGACATTAGATAGTTTGAACCGTATGATATAAGATAGAAGGTGTTAACAACGAAAAACTTGCTCCTCTTTATTAGAACACAATCAAACACTTTAAATGTAAAACAAAAGAAACACAGTTGTTCAAAACTCAGCGACCCATACCATGATGACTGAACACACGTTATTAACAACTGACCAAGACAAAAGAACAAATGAAGGCTCATCAACAAGAGAAGATTGGGAACAGGTGACGAGACTAACGAGGGGAGTGATTGATGACAGGTGAGGGAAATAACGCATGAAGCACACGGAAATAAAAAGAGAGAGTGAAGCGACACAACATGACTGTGACACTGTGAGCGTGATACCTTGATGAAGTCCAGGTTAGTTGATTGTGGTTGCTCCACTTTTTACGCCAAGCTAAAATAATAATTGGAGTTAATGGTTTATTTGATATAGTTTTAAATCTCCTGATGAATCATTTGCAAGCATTGATTGCAATTAAAATGTCAGTTACACATAAAACATTTATCTGAAATACATAACAATCTATATAAAACAGGTTAGATTTTTCTTTATTAATATAAGTAGAAAAATAGGTACTCAGAATGGAGGCAGGTTTGTCACATTACACTGATTGTTTTATCAATGAAATGGCAATATATTTAAGTGAGGATGAGAAATTTAAATTGAGTCCTGATGTTGTTTTGTTTTTCAGGATGTCTTATTTCAAGATTTATATTCTAACGCTTCTGACTGAACTGTGCATCTCTGATTCCAAAGGTTTGTGAAATATTGGAAGTGAAAGCTTGTGATTTATTTGTATTGCTTTGTGTGGCAAGAAGGGTGAGATCGAGAGCAGTGGGAACAGAATGAGCCACGAGTACAACAGTCATCTGTCGTTTTGTCATTGTTTTCTAATTAAAGTGTTTAAACTTTTGCTGGTTCCCTCCTGCTCATCACCTCGAGAGTCAGTAACTGTTAATGGTTCAGGGATCAATGATGCAGGAACAGGTGAAAGTTAAGCGGCAGACCCTCATGAATAACTTAAACAAAACAGTATAAAGTCCAGGTCTGGTCCTCTCTCTTCCTTGAGGCTGGTGTGGTTTGAGTTGATGCTCATTAACTCCATTCCCACAATTCTCTTCCCTGTCCTACTTGCTACACTTTAAACCTGTCTTATCCTTTATTTTTCATTTCATCTTGAACAGAGAATCTTGCCCTCAATGCCTTCGCTGTGCAGTCCTCCTTGGGACACCCACAGGGTGACGCTAATCATGCAGTAGATGGAAACACAGACTCTGATTTCAATAAGAGCTCATGCACTATGACTAGAGCTGAGTTTAATCCATGGTGGAGAGTCGACCTTGGAAATATCTACAGTGTACGCAGCATTTCCATCACTAATCGTGGAGACTGTTGCCAAGAGCGGCTTACAGGAGCTCAGATTCGTGTCGGTTACAGTCTGAACAACGGAAATGACGACAACAACGAGCTGTAAGAAGTGTTTCAGTTCTATCATCATCCAATGTTTATGATGTTCAATCTTGTTTAATAAGCTCTTGCACTTCCTGCACAAACCAACCATAGAGATGCACTTTAACCTATTTCATTCAGATTGTGATTAAATATTTGTTTGATTGGACAGTTGTTTCACATTATGATGCAATTTAAAATATGAACAGCTTGTATTGTGATGCATGCTATTAAAAAACAATTGGATCTCGGAACAGTATAATTGAATTTTTTAGACGTGTGTGTGTGTGCTGCGACGCCTCTGGTTTTCATTTTAAAACTGTTCTTTATGTATTTGCAGGGTTGCAACTATTCTCACTGCTTTTAATGGCACAGACACATTTTCATTTGATCCTGTTAATGGCAAATATGTCAACATTTTTCTACCTGGGAATGAAAAAACCCTTACTCTGTGTGAAGTCCAGGTGTTTGCATGTAAGAGAGACCGAGAGAAGACTGATGCAATTCTTTATACATTTATTAATGTGTATCTGTTTTATTAACAGTAGAAGCAGCACCATACATTTGTGGTCCAAGTAAGTGTCTTTATTAATTTGACTGTCAGTAATGCATATATAATAATAATGCTGAACACTTGACAACCAACAAGGGATAATGAACATTTGCAAAATACAGTATTGTGATCATTTATGGTTCACATTGAAATGAGACTGTTTGTTTTTTGTAAAACAGGGAATATTGCTCTTGGGAGCAACGCTGTCCAGTCTTCCACATATGAATCATCAGGAGCTCAAAAGGCTGTCGATGGCAACAGGAATCCAATTTTAAGTCTTGGGTCATGTAGTGCAACTAATGGGGAAATGGACCCCTGGTGGAGAGTTGACTTGTTGGATGTCTTCAAGATAGCCAGTGTTAGCATCACTAATCGTGGAGATTGTTGTGCATGGAGGATGAATGGTGTTCAGATCCGTATCGGCAACAGCCTGGAAAATAATGGCAACAATAATGCGCTGTAAGTATTGTCTCTCTTTGCATTTTTTGCAAGAATGGTTAAATTGGATAAAAGCATTATTTTAAACCAGTATCTTTTTTCTGTCATGGTCTCTTCACAGAGCTGCTACTGTTGACAACATCCCAGATGGATATACGAAAACATTTGAATTTAATCCCGTTAAGGGGCGCTATGTCAACCTTTATATTCCTGGGCGCATAGAGAGTCTCACACTGTGTGAGGTTGAGGTGTTTGCAGGTGAGACAGACAGAAATAAGACTGTAATGCAACTATTTATATATATTTATTAATGTGTGTGTGTGGGTTTTGTTAACAGTAGACCCACCGCCATACACTTGTGTTCAAAGTAAGTGTTCTTTATTCATTTGGTAACCAATAAGGGTTAATGCGCGTTAAGACAGTTATTGCAAAATGGAAGTGTTTTGATCATTTATACTGGAATCATACTTGATCACATTGAAATGAGGAAATGTTTATTTATTGTAAAACAGGGAATCTTGCACTTGGTGGCAAAGCTGTCCAGTCTTCCGAATACCCATACACTTTATTACCATCAGGAGCTCAAAAGGCTGTCAATGGCAACAAGAATCCAATTTTCAGTCTTGGGTCATGTAGTCACACTAATGGGGAAAAGGACCCCTGGTGGAGAGTTGACTTGTTCTTTTCCTTCAAGATAATCAGGGTTAGCATCACTAATCGTGGAGATTGTTGTGCAGAGAGAATAAATGGTGTTCAGATCCGTATCGGAAACAGCCTGGAAAATAATGGCAACAATAATGAGCTGCAAGTATTATCTTTCAATTTTTTGCAAGAACGGTTAAATTAGATAAAAACACTATTTTTAAACCGGTATCTTTATTTCTGTCATGGTCTCTTCACAGAGCTGCAACTGTTGACAACATCCCAGCTGGAGATACGAAAACATTCAAATTTAATCCCGTTAAGGGGCGCTATGTCAACCTTTATATACCTGGGCGCATCGAGTTTCTTACACTGTGTGAGGTTGAGGTGTTTGCAGGTGAGTATTTATTTTTAAAGAGATGCATATGAAAAACATTTGTACTGTTTATACTAAGAGGATTTTGCCTTTCTGTTTTCATTGCCAGATTAAGTGGAATGAGAATGTAACAGTCCTCTGATCCAATAAACAAAATGCCAAACTGTTTCTGAGCTGTGATTGTTTAAATCCATCTTTGTTTCTTACACATGAATAAACTAGTACAGCATTGCATGTGTTTCTGTATCAAATAATGATCATCTGGATTTTCACAAGGAGTTGTAGCGTTACAAACACAAACAGCAGCATAGTGTTTGCCCAGATCTGGACCACATCTATCATTTAACATCTCAAATGAGGATGTGCAGCCTAGAGTCCTAAAATCACCAATGTAACACCCCCGCAGTGACTGTGTTATGAAAGGCTGTCATTAGGCTATTTCAATTAAAAATGCGTACAACAATACTGAGTGTTAGAACTGTTCCACACAAAAATGTGTGTGGCTGAGGGGGAAATTCTTGCGCATGCTCAAGTCGCTCGTAAACCGCGGTATTACTGCACTTTGTATCTGTGACTCACATTTGTTCTTGTTAATAACAACCTTAAAGCAAAAGGGTTGTTTTGAGTCACTATTTCACTTAAACCATTTGGGGACAAGGGACCAGGGGCCTGATATATCAACTGTGCGTACGCACAAAAATGATGCATGCGCCAGCTTTCACGCTCATGGTCAATGTGCTAACACAAGCGTGCGTTTGTCCACGCCAATTTCATGTCTGGCGTCTGTACATTTCTCATTGTTTTTGTCCATTGGCGACTCCTACAGGTAATAAAGTGAAGTTGCAAACACTAAACAAATTGTTCAAGTCTGTGGGAAGCATTGCTATTAAATTGAAATTTATAAAATAATTTATATATACGGTCACACAAGCCTTATGAGAATATTCTATAAATTATGCAATTAAGTATGAACGTATAAAAGCGTGTGCAAATTGATTCAACCCTTAGTTTATGGCAATGGCAGCTTTGGCCTGATTAGTAGGGACCAACCAAATTCACGGGTAAAAATGTGCAATTTCACAGAAGGTTTTTAAAAAAACATTCAATCACACGGAAAATTCACGGGTACAATTTTTATTAGGCACCAATCACTGCAATCAGTCCATCTGCTGTCACACCCGCTGTTTTGTATTCTAAAATACAACTTTTCGACTTTTCACCTGTATTAAAAAACAAAAAGGAAACAAAATAAGACTACAACACACGTAGCCACAGACTCCGCAATGCCACGTGACATTAATGAAATAGTTTAAATTTTTTCGTGGCCAAAACTTGGCCGACCCACATGGTTGTTGACATACGATCTTACGATCTCAGACGCTACGAGCTTCTGCTCCTGGTATACTCTTTATCAGTAAAAATATTTATCTTCAATACAAATTTCACTATTTCACGCTTGTTGGGTGTTTTCACGGAAAGTTTCCGATTTCACGGAAAATGTCACGGCCGTGAAATCGTGAATTTGGTTTTTCCCTACTGATTAGAGGACATTGCAGAACGGCAGAATCAGAAGAGAACGAGAGAAAGAGTTTTTAGGGACCACAATAATTTTCTGGCCCAGGATGATGACTGGCTTATAAGGTGTTTCAGATTTCCAAGGGCTATCCTCCGAATCTAGTTGGGTCCGATTCTAGAGAGAGATGGCGAGGAGCCACGCAATACCCGTTCCGTTACAGGTGCTGACATGACAACACTTGCTTTCCTGGAAACTGGTTCTTTCCAAAGGGAACTGGCAGACCGCTCAGGAATAAGCCAGTCGCCTTTGAGCCGACTGGCAGAATTTTAGATAGAGTAGAGTGTCCACTCCATCTGTTGGTAACATCACAACATTACACCTGATATATAATACATTTCAATACAGTATGTGTTGGGTCCATTCCAATGGGCATGCTTTTTTTTTTAAATCCTGAAAAAAAAACTTGCAGGTCTACAATCGATTTTTTACTTTAATTAGTAAGTTAAATCTCTCTATTTTACATACATGATATCACAAAATTGCACCCCTGTCAGTGAGAACACTGAAGTTTGAACGAATCAGAGCGCTGCAATTCAAAGCCTCAAAGCTTTTCAAAGACGCCATTACTGCTGGAGAGAGAGATCATAATCTCCTAAAATAGATTTATGTGAGAGAGTTTATGATCAAACGGAAATTGTTTCCGATTATCAAGTAACCGCTGCAGCGTGTTTGCTTGAAGATTTATGTACTTATATGGCCAAATTCTGACTCTCATTCGTCTTTACGTGGCGACGGCTTTTCGCTGTTGAGCACTATGATACTATAGGGAAGGGAAGTGAAGTTTAAATGCGCGTCCTCCAGGACTCGCGGCAACGCATAACCGTCTAAGCGCCTAAGTTTATTTATAGCGCTCATTTATGTACTTTATTGCCGAATTCTGATTCTCGCTCGTGTTTGCATGGGGAAGGCACATGTAAAAGGCTTCCCTGAGCAGCGCGCGCTGACTCTCTTCAAATGCAGCCTCTAACAGTCAAAGTTATTTATAACTAATTCGAGTATATAGTTACATTGTGTTAATTCTTTTATCTGCTTTTAACTAAAGTCTGACTCCTGTTCTCGAGTTCAAACGCGCTTCCTGAGCAGATTCGCTGATAGATCCATGTTTTGTGAACACTTAAACAGTAAATGAAATAAGGTTTTTCAAAAAACATGGCAGATCGATTCAAACTGTAAACTGCTTGAGATTCAAAAAAACTGCATTACTTTCCCCATTGTACTTGTCAGGAATGATTTAAAAAATACTAATATTTAAGTTATTTTGTTTCCCATGGAGGAAGGCTTTATACAAATATTACATTGTGTTGATTCCTTTATCTGCTATAATTGCCGTGTTGAACTGAAGTCTGACATGGCAGATCGATTCAATCTGAAAACTGCTTGAGATTAGAAAAAAACTGCATTACTTTCCCCATTGTACTTGTCAGGAATGATTTAAAAAATACTAATATTTAAGTTATTTTATTTCACAGGAAGAAACACTTTATATATACACATATATCTCCTTCAGACCAGAATTAGGTTCCAGGTTTCTGAAAAAAAAAATTAATATCCCATTAAATTAGGCATCTATTAATGAGTAAGAAAAAAAAATCATAACTCCATAGCAATTTTTGTTGTCAATTGCAGTGGACATTTGGTCTTAACAGCTGTGAATATCAAACTAATATAAACCAATATAAAAAAAATAGAAACATAAAAAAAATCCCAAGGTCAAGAACTTGAACAATATAACATTTCAACTTTAATTTTGAGGTTTTTGTTTTACAAATTGCACATTTAATAAAATAATCCTCTAATAGAAAATGCATTAGAGTCAGTGCAGTCACTTTACACACACACACACACACACACTTCCTGTGTGTATCTTTCAAGGTATTCCCCAGTGGCACAGAGCAGTAGTGCACTTTGCACTAATCACATTAAATAAATAATTGTATATTCTGCATATGACATTTTCTCAAAAATGTATTATTACTGTGATAACTGTAGTATTTATCTCATATGAGAACATTACATATTTGCGTCTTGACACAATAATAGTCAATTCTGTCAATATTTGCGCTGTTGGCCACTTTTGGATAGAGTGTCCACCCCATCTTGTGGTGACATCACAACATTACACCCCTGTCATTATGAAAAAAAATATTTTCAATGTATATATATATACACACATTTCAGTAAAAACTTTTAGATCTGAAACCCCAGATCCTGAAAGAAAATTGACCCAGGTAAAAAAATCTATTCAAGGTATTCCCTCGAATAAAATATTCAAATTATATGAACGAAACAAGTGTATTTATGTACAATACTGGGATTAAAATTTGACATTTTAGAATGAGATTTGAATTTTGACTAATTATTACCCTACTGGCCATAACAGCAAATAGCATTATGATACCACATGAAAACATCTGTACAATATCTGTACACATTTTTTGGGGGGTATTGTATTTATTAGGTCCTACATCCAGATCTCAAATAGCAAGAAAATTTACAAAATGCACATCAGGCAAACTTGTGGGACTCAAGAGGATATATAATAAATTTCAATCAGCATGTGCATTGAGTAGCAGTCATTGGAACCCAATGTCCATTGCAATGGATATGCATTTTTTTTAAATCCTGAAAAAATACTTTTTTTAACTTTAATTAGTAAGTTAAATCTCTCTATTTTACATACTAACTATGAAGTACTGGCAGACATATCAAAGATTGCAAATATAACTGTAGAAAATGCTGCTTACTTCTGTGTGTGGGAAACAGCGCCACTCACTGACCAACTGAATCATCAGTAATCTCCAAATAAATCTTGTTAGCGAGAAACTCTCAAAACTTTTCAAGCTTGAAGCTTTTACAACTAATTTAAACTTTCAGGCTAGGCTCTCTCAAGCCAACTGAAGTTTATATCATAAACTTCCTCTATCTAGTTATTATTTTACTTCTTACCTAAAATTCTCAAAGAATCTCCTCCTAGAGCTTTAAAGCTACAACCACTAAACTCTGCTCAAACCTGTTCTGACTTGAGTTGCTATATCTTTTCAGACTGATCAGACTTATGATGCTGATAAAAATTGAAGATTAAAATCATAAAATCTCCATAGACTTTCACTAATGAAGCAAAAACTGAATTTTAGATAGAGCGTCCACCCCATCTTGTGGTGACATCACAACATTACACCTGATATATAATACATTTCAATCAACATGTCTGAACATGTGCATTGAGTAGCAGTCATTGGAACCCAACGTCCATTCCAATGAAAAAATCATGAAAAAAAACTTGCAGGTCTATGTTACGTGCCCTTAGTTGTCAAGGTTTAGGACATAACACTCAGTTTAAAAAATATTGCATCGGAGGGAAAAGTAAAAGAGACAGGGTCATGCAAGCGTTGCAGTTGACGGTATTTATTACCATTACGGCCGAAGCCACTAAACAGTGCATGAGCTATTTACAGTGTTAAACAAATAAAGAAGAAAACAAAACAACCAACTCATAAGGATCAAGGAACGAAGGTGGCGCCAAATTAAAGGAATAAAACAAAACAGTTCACAAACTAAATTTCCCAAACCCTCTAAACTTACTAACCAAAGCAAAATGTGAAAAAGAAACCCGAATTCTTTAGCGCGTCCGGCGCCCAGACTAAACTATACTAAATAAGAAACAGAAAATACAGAAGTGGCACTCACCTCTTATCTAGTGTATCTAAACATTTGTAGCTATGGGCGATGTGTACATCGCGCAACATGCTAAACCTGTTCCCTCTCCCCGAATGGATTCAGTGAAACAGTGACTCAGATAACCTTTACCTTAAGGTTATCATCAAGAAACAAATGCAAGATTCACAAACACAGATGAAAACCATAAGTTTCAATAAACTCAAACTCAAAACACACAGCACAGCCCACACACTGAACTGCTGATCACGGTGAACAGGTGACTCTTAAATCAGCAGGGCGGCGCTTGATTTGCTGACAAGATGACATCACTGATTATAATTGACAGCCACCTCCTCCAATCAGCGAAGACCTAGTAGAAATGATAGAAAGAGGACAGACATAGATAGGAAAAAGAAAAACTGTACGCAGCACGTAACAGTCTACAATCTATTTTTTACTTTAATTAGTAAGTTAAATCTCTCTATTTTACATACCAACTATGAAATACTGGCAAACATATCAAAGATTGCAAATATAACTGTAGAAAATGCTGCTTACTTCTGTGTGTGGGAAACAGCGCCACTCACTGACCAACTGATTCATCAGTAATCTCCAAATAAATCTTGTTAGCGACATGTTTTAAAGTTTAAACTCTCAAAACTTTTCAAGCTTGAAGCTTTTACAACTAGTTTAAACTTTCAGGCTAGGCTTTCTCAAGCCAACTGAAGTTTATAAAATAAACTTCCTCTATCTAGTTTCCATTGCTGCCATTTTTACACATAAAGAACCTCTTGCTCCTGTATATTAATATGAATGGACATTCATGAGCTGATTTGCATGGGCCATATATGGTTGAAAGGGGGCGGGTAAAGGGAGGGATGTCGATTTTTCTCACTTGAGTAAATTATCAGCTAGACTGTAATTCATAAATGGAAAACTGCGGGCAGTTGTGTGTACGCACGGTTTTATAAGTCTCAGTTTTTGTTTGCGTACGCAACTTTTGGTTTTTGGACACACATACACTTTTGTAAGGACAGAAAGTTTTATAAATGAGACCCCTGGACTGAACACACACACACCATCCTCTCCTGAACTGAACACACACACACATCATCCTCTCCAGGGGATTCAACCAGTGATCGTTTTTAAACAGGTTTTGTGAGTGAGAACAAAAGCAGAATCAGACCATGAGCGCTAAAGAAATGGGCAGAATACATCTGCAGGCGATGACAGAACTTTACACAGTGTTCGTAAAGAGCGTTGACTCTTTCTGTGATCACTTCTAGAAGCAATAAAACAGTGCTTGTTTAGTGGAAGCGAGGGATGCCGGAGTGAAGAGTGGATAAAACTGGGGTAAAACAGATCAGACCACAATCTCAGAAAGTAGCTATTATGTCTGTTTTCGAAGCAATTGATGGTAAAATTTTGGAAGAAACAGTACAGCACCTTAAAACATCAACCTGCGCCCTTGACATACTTCCCACATCTTTTTTCAAAAGCGTGTTTAACTGTTTAGAAGCAGATATCCTAGAAGTGGTAAATGCCTCACTTCTTTCTGGGACTTTTTCCAAATTCCCTAAAAACTGCAGTTGTTAAGCCCCTTCTGAAAAAGAGCAATCTGGACAAAATCATATTGAGCAATTACAGACCAATCTCAAATCTTCCTTTCATAGGCAAGATCATTGAAAAAGTTGTTTTCAATCAGCTGAACAAGTTCTTAAGCTTGAATGGATACTTTGACAACTTTCAATCTGGTTTCCGACCACATCACATCACAGCACACAGCACTCATAAAGATAATAAATGATATTCGTCTTAACACAGATTCAGGTAAATTATCAGTGCTGGTTTTACTCGACCTCAGTGCTGCGTTTGACACCATAGATCACAACATTCTCCTTGACAGGCTGGAAAACTGGGTTGGGCTTTCTGAGATGGTTCTTAAATGGTTCAGGTCATACTTAGAAGGGAGAGGTTATTATGTGAGTATCGGTGACCATAAGTCTGAGTGGACATCCATGACATGCGGAGTCCCTCAAGGTTCAATACTTGCACCCCTCCTGTTCAACTTATATATGCTGCCACTGAGCCAAATAATGAGAAAGAACCAAATTGCATATCACAGCTATGCAGATGACACCCAGATTTACCTCGCGTTATCACCTAATGATTACAGCCCCATTGACTCCCTGTGTCAATGCATTGATGAAATTAAAAACTGGATGTGCCTAAACTTCCTTCAGTTAAACAAAGACAAAACTGAAGTCATTGCATTTGGAAACAAAGATGAAGTTCTCAAAGTGAACGCATACCTTCACTCTAGGGGTCAAACAACTAAAAATCAGGTCAGGAATCTTGGTGTGATTTTGGAGTCAGACCTGAGTTTCAGTAGCCATGTAAAAACAATAACTAAATCAGCATATTATCATCTCAAAAATATTGCAAGAATTAGATGCTTTGTCTCCAATCAAGACTTAGAGAAACTTGTTCATGCTTTCATCACCAGCAGGGTGGATTATTGTAATGGGCTCCTCACTGGCCTTCCCAAAAAGACCATAAGACAGCTGCAGCTCGTACAGAACGCTGCTGCCAGGATTCTGACCAGAACCAGAAAATATGAACACATCACACCAGTCCTTAGGTCCTTGCACTGGCTTCCAGTTACATTTAGAATTAATTTTAAAGTACTGTTACTTGTTTATAAATCACTCAATGGCCTAGGACCTCAATACATTGCAGATGCTCATAGAATATAAACCTAACAGATCACTAAGATCATCAGGATCAAGTCACTTAGTAATACCCAGGGTTCACTCAAAGCAAGGAGAGTCTGCTTTTAGCTGTTACGCCAGCCACAGCTGGAACCAGCTTCCAGAAGAGATCAGGTGTGCTCCAACAGTAGCCACATTCAAATCAAGACTCAAAACACATCCTTTTACCTATGCATTTGCAGATTGAGCACTGTGCTATGTCCGAACTGTTTGCATTTTATTTTATACGCATTATCTTTTTATTCTTTTAATAATTTTTTATGTTTTATTTTTATCATTCTTCTTTATGTAAAGCACTTTGAATTACCATTGTGTATGAAATGTGCTATACAAATAAACTTGCCTTGCCTTGCCTTGGATGAGGAGCAGAAGCTGCTCGGCACTTGCTCAGATCCAGCTGTCTAAGGGAGGAGAGTGACGCAAAACACCTCAGGATCACCTCTAGAAACACTTACTCCAACTCCAGACTTTCTAGTTAGAGAAACCAACAATTGGTTCTGTATTTATTCAAAGCACAGAGAGACACACAAGGCTATCTTTGAGACAATAAACAGGCGTTTCCTGATAATTTAGATGCGTGGAGGATCGGGATCCGTGTTTAACACTCTTCTGCACTACATCACATGAAGACACACAGGAGCTCATGCATCTCACTGCTGTGTCCGCCGGGAGTCCCTGAGGCTCTGGACGGGGAACAGCAGGATCATGAAGTCCTTCACCCAGAGCTCTCAACGCCCCTCCTGAACTTCTCCTGAACCCACAGCAAGATGCTCCCGCACATCATGCAGAAACGGGAGGAAACAACAACACTTCTGGGCTGAAGTTAATAAATACAGGGATCATGAGCACAAATAAAGCTTCTGCTGGACTTTCTGTCCTCTCTCTCCCACACTGCTGATGCAGGAAGGCTTTCATCAGACGGGTGGCATTACAAACACACTCAGGAAGTGTGTGTGTCCCACCGGCGCTCACTCTCTCCAGGACATCAGCTCTGCTCAGAGGATCACTGGAGATGCTTCAGCTGCTCACTGATCTGAACTGGGGATCAGCATCTCTCTCTCAAAGCTTTACAATGCTGTTAAATACTGTTTATTTCCCCATTCAATTAATTTGTTTTGATTAGATTAGATTAGATTCAACTTTATTGTCATTACACAAGTACAGGTACAAGGCAACGAAATGCAGTTTAGGTCTAACCAGAAGTGCAATAGCAGCAAGTGCAGGATATGTACAATGTTTGCATAAGTGCAGGATATGGAGATGTACAGGATTTACAGGTAATATGTACAATGAATATAAATATACAGATGGTTATTACTATAACAGATGAGTGTGTGCTATAAATATAATTACAGGTGTCTATAAACAGCATTTACAGGTGAATATGTGCTATAAATGTAAATGTATATACAGATGTCTCTAACTATAAACAGAATTTTACAGGTAGATGTATACAATTGTTAGCTTAAGGTAAGCAGTAGATTTAAGGTAGTGCAATGAGCATGGACAGTGCAAATAAGTGAAATGCGAAATGTAAACAGTTGGTACTGTATGAACAGTTGGTAGTGCAAATGAGCATGTTCCAGGTAAAGTACAGTAGTGCAAGGTGCAAGTGTAAACAGTTGTTACTGTAAACAGTAAACAGTTGTTACTGTAATGAACAGTCGGCAGTGCAAATGGCACAAATAAGTAACAGAGTGAGCGAAGAGTCTATAAGGGTAGTAGTGGGGGTGGGGCAGTGAAGGAGTCTGGTGTAGGGTGGATGGTGGTGGGTGAGAGGAGAGTCTGTGAGGGGAGTGGGGTGGTGGGGGGTGAGGAGAGTCTGTGAGGGGAGTGGGATGGTGGTGGGGGGGGTAAGAGAAGAGTCTGTGAGGGAAGTGGGATGGTGGTGGGGTAAGAGGAGAGTCTGTGAGGGGAGTGGGATGGTGGTGGTGGAGAGAGGAGTCTGTGAAGGGAGTGGGATGGTGGTAAGAGGAGAGTCTATGAGGGGAGTGGGATGGTGGTGGGGGAGAGGGGAGTGGGATGGTGGGAGGTAAGAGGAGAGTCTATGAGGGGAGTGGGATGGTGGTGGGGGGGAGGAGTCTATGAGGGGAGTGGGATGGTGGGGGGGGAGAGGAGTCTATGAGGGGAGTGGGATGGTGGGGGGGTAAGAGGAGAGTCTGTGAGGGGAGTGGGATGATGGTGGGGGAGTGAGGAGAGTCTATGAGGGGAGTGGGATGGTGGGGGGGGGAGAGGAGTCTATGAGGGGAGTGGGATGGTGGTAAGAGGACAGTCTGTGAGGGGAGTGGGATGGTGGTGGGGTAAGAGGAGAGTCTGTGAGGGGAGTGGGATGGTGGTGGTGGAGAGAGGAGTCTATGAGGGGAGTGGGATGGTGGTAAGAGGAGAGTCTATGAGGGGAGTGGGATGGTGGTGGGGGAGAGGGGAGTGGGATGGTGGGAGGTAAGAGGAGAGTCTATGAGGGGAGTGGGATGGTGGTGGGGGGGAGGAGTCTATGAGGGGAGTGGGATGGTGGTGGGGGAGAGGAGTCTATGAGGGGAGTGGGATGGTGGGGGGGTAAGAGGAGAGTCTGTGAGGGGAGTGGGATGGTGGTGGGGGGGAGGAGTCTATGAGGGGAGTGGGATGGTGGTGGGGGAGAAAGGAGTCTATGAGGGGAGTGGGATGGTGGTGGGGGAGAGGAGACTATGAGGGGAGTGGGATGGTGGGGGGGTAAGAGGAGAGTCTGTGAGGGGAGTGGGATGGTGGTGGGGGAGAGAGGAGTCTATGAGGGGAGTGGGATGGTGGTGGGGGAGAAAGGAGTCTATGAGGGGAGTGGGATGGTGGTGGGGGAGAGGAGTCTATGAGGGGAGTGGGATGGTGGGGGGGTAAGAGGAGAGTCTGTGAGGGGAGTGGGATGGTGGTGGGGGGGAGGAGTCTATGAGGGGAGTGGGATGGTGGTGGGGGAGAAAGGAGTCTATGAGGGGAGTGGGATGGTGGTGGGGGAGAGGAGACTATGAGGGGAGTGGGATGGTGGGGGGGTAAGAGGAGAGTCTGTGAGGGGAGTGGGATGGTGGTGGGGGAGAGAGGAGTCTATGAGGGGAGTGGGATGGTGGGGGGAGAGGAGTCTATGAGGGGAGTGGGATGGTGGTAAGAGGAGAGTCTGTGAGGGGAGTGGGATGGTGGTGGGGGAGAGAGGAGTCTATGAGGGGAGTGGGATGGTGGTGGGGGGGAGAGGAGTCTATGAGGGGAGTGGGATGGTGGTAAGAGGAGAGTCTGTGAGGGGAGTGGGATGGTGGTGGGGTTTGAGAGGAGAGTCTATGAGGGGGTGAGAGGATAGTCTATGAGGGGAGTGGGATGGTGCTGGGGGGGAGAGGAGTCTATGAGGGGAGTGGGATGGTGGAGAGAGGAGGGGGAGAGGAGTCTGTGAGGGGAGTGGGATGGTGGTGGGGAGAGAGGAGTCTATGAGGGGAGTGGGATGGTGGGGGGGGCGTAAGAGGAGAGTTTATGAGAGGAGTGGGGTGGTAAGAGGAGAGTCTGTGAGGGGACTGGGCTGGTGGGGGGGGTAAGAGGTGTCTATGAGGGTGGTAGGATGGTGGTTTAGGGGGAGAGAGGAGAGTCTGTGAGGGGAGTGGGATGGTGGTGGGGGGCAGGGGGTTGAGAGGAGTCTATGAGGGGAGTGGGATGGTGGGGGGTGAGAGGAGAGTCTGGGGGGAGTGGGATGGTGGGGGGTGAAAGGAGAGTCTGGGTGGGAGTGGGATGGTGGTGGGGGGGGAGAGGAGTCTATGAGGGGAGTGGGATGGTGGGGGTGGGGGTGAGAGAGGAGTGGGGTCAGCAAGGGTTAGAGTTCAGTAAAGAGACAGCTCTGGGGAAGAAACTGTTCTTTAGTCTGCTGGTTCTGGTCCGGAGGCACCTGAAACGCCTGCCAGAGGGAAGGAGGGAGAACAGTCTGTGGGCTGGGTGAGAGGAGTCCTTGAGGATGCTGCGAGCTCGACGCAGACAGTGTTTCCTCTGGACGTGCTCGATGGCAGGAAGTGGAGTCCCTGTGATGCGTTGGGCAGTTTTCACCACCCGCTGCAATGCCTTGCGCTCCGCGACAGAACAGCACCCATACCATACTGTGACACAGTTCGTCAGGATGCTTTCTATTGCGGAGCGGTAGAAGTTCACCAGGATAGCCGAGGAGAGCTGATTCTTCCTCAGTGTCCTCAGGAAGAAGAGGCGCTGGTGAGCCTTCTTGACCAGGCTGGAGGTGTTGGTTGTCCAGGTCATGTCAGCCGAGATGTGGATCCCCAGGAACTTGAAGCTGGAGACACGCTCAACGGCCATTCCATTGATGTGGATGGTGTCGTGTGTACCTCTTGACTCTTTCCTGAAGTCCACGATGAGCTCCTTCGTTTTTGGAGGAGGACATGAGCTCCTTCGTTTTTGATGAGCTCCTTTGTTTTTTTGATGTTGTGAAGCAGACTAAAACCACAACTTGATCCTACAGAATTAGTTAATTACAGGCCGATATCAAATCTACCTTTTTTGTCAAAGGTTCTAGAAAAGGCAATATCTTCACAACTATGTTCCTTTCTAGAAAGAAACAGCATCTACGAGGATTTCCAGTCAGGATTTAGACCATATCATAGTACTGAGACTGCTCTCATTAGAGTTACAAATGATTTGCTCTTGTAGCGTCTGGACGGTGTCTCAAATTGATTGATCAAAAACAAACCTCTGATTGTGACTTTTGATTTAACAGAATGAGACTTGGAAACTCAGAATGCAGCTCTGTCTGCAGGGACAGTCGTTTTACAGCCCTGGGGGCAATAAAACTCTTTGTCCTTCTCCAGGCCTCCCTTCACCCCCCACATACAAGTTCAAGTTCAAGTTCAGTTTATTTGTAGAGCACATTTAAAAATGGCCAAAGGCCAACCAAAGCGCTGTACAACAGGTTGAAAGAAAAGAAAAGAAAATAAGAAATAAAAAGCAAAAATAGAAAAACAAAAAAAAAATAGAAACAGCCAAAAGCAAAAACTGAGAGACATAGAGACATAGTCAAACCGTACACATATCCACATAAACACATATGTATACACATATATACATGCATAAACAACTGTATATACACAAAAAACCCAAATAATTACATATTAAACATCAACAAACGCAAGGGAGAAAAGATGGGTTTTAAGGCAAGATTTAAACTCAGATAAACTGGAAGCCATTCTAATAGGGTCAGGAAGATTGTTCCATAGTGTGGGGCCGGCCACTTCAAAAGCTCGATTTCCCCTTGACTTTAGGCGGGTTCTGGGGATCTTTAAGAGGAGTTTATCCTCCGATCTCAGTTCTCTCACGGGAGTGTAAGGGTGAAGAAGATCGGTCAGGTAGGAGGGAGCCAGATTATTTAGAGATTTGTAAACAAGTAATAGGATTTTATACTCAATTCTAAACTGGGTAGGCAACCAGTGAAGAGATCTCAGGAGGGGCGTAATGTGATCGAATTTATTACGCCTCTTAAGAAATCTAGCTGCCGCATTTTGAACTATTTGTAACCTAGAAATTTGCGCCTTAGAGATCCCGTAATAAAGGGAATTGCAGTAGTCCAGTCGCGATGTAATGAAGGCATGGATAGCAGTCTCTAAAGAACCCTCGGAAAGGAAGGATTTAATTTTAGAGAGAGAGCGAAGATGGAAGAAACTAGAACCAACAATTGAATTTTCAATCGAATTTTAAACAGTTGTCAAAAACCACTCCCAGATTCCTCACTTTGGGAGAGATAAATGAACTTAAAGACTCAAGATCAATAGGATTTTGTGTTTTGGAGTCAGAAGGGTTGAAGACAATGACTTCCGTTTTATCTGAGTTTAGGGAAAGAAAGTTATTGGAAAGCCATACCTACATACTATTGGAAAGACATACCTACATACATTCCACAGGATGGCACATCTGAAAACACACACACACACACGGAATACACAAAATGCCTACATACACTATGTAAACTCGTATGACACTGATGTATTCGTATGTATGTATGCATGCCCTTCATGTGTAGTCTTTTTAGATATTTTAGGTAGTTCATTTAGATGTTTAAAAGTGTATAATTATTTAAACGAAATAATGATACCTTCTTGGTATCATTTGAATTCGTTCAGCCTTCACCTTCTGAATCTGTATTTTGTTTAATGCTGAAATGCATTAGCGAGGTAAAGGCAAAAGAGTCAAGAGAATGTCTTAGCTGTTACGTCCGTAGTTGCTTGTCCGTCAACAAGGACTTCACAAAAGCTCTTGCAGATCAAGTACAAAGTGGCATGCTACCTGAAAGGTAACCATCCTCTTTTCCTCTTCTTCTTCTTCTTCTTTTATTTTATTGGCGGTTGGCAGACCAGGCCTTGGTGCATTACCGCCACCAACTGAACTGGAGTATCAATGGAGGAGGAAAAAAAAAAAAAAAAAAAAAAAAAAAAACTATATTCTTATATCAACTCCTATTTCCTTCAAGTACCTAAGTATTGCATACTGCATTGGAATCCGTCCACTTCGCTTACCTAGAACATTTTCCAATGTCATTGTGTTATGTTTAGTTTCCTTCATTTTATTTTCCAACCCCTGTCTTTTATCTTTATATGCTTTGCAGTTAATGAGAACATGTTCAACTGTTTCTGGTTCATTACATTTATTACATCTGCCTGTAGGATGTTTACTGATTTTATGTAAACTATAATTTAACCCTGTGTGTCCTATGCGAAGTCTAAAAATTAAAGATGACTCTTTCCTTCTTAATACTGAATTCCATTCTCCTTTCCCCACTGTTTTCTGAATCTGAAACAGGTGTCTCCCCTTCCTCTCTCTTTCCCATCTCTTCTGCCAGATGTCACGTGCAGCCTTATGGATACATGTTTTTGCTTCTGATTTACTCATATCAATGTGCATTTCTACATTTCTGTTTTTTAGTGATCTCTTTGCCAAAATATCTACCACCTCATTGCCCTCCACCCCTACATGTGCCGGAACCCAAAGAAATCTAATATAATTTCCTTTATTATTTATCCTGTATAATGACTGTAAAATTTCAAATAATATATCCTGTCTACTATCAGACTGACCCGATTGTAAACTTTCCAGGGCTGCCATAGAGTCAGTACATATAACTGCTGACTGAGTATTCATTTCCTCCACCCACTGTAAAGCAAGAAGAATTGCAACCAATTCCACAGTAAACACTGCTAAATTATCTGTTGTTCTCTTTTTGATGCTATACTGATATTTTGGAACAAATACTGCTGCTCCAGTTTTCCCTGAAATTGGATCTTTTGATCCGTCAGTAAAAATATGTATTATTTCTCTATATTTCTTTATCATGTATTGCTGAACAACATATTCTTCTGATATTTCCTCATTTTCCTTAATTTCTTTGTGTAACTGTATGTCTATATTAGGCATTGGGAACATCCATGGAGGAATAGCAGGCAATGACACAGTTTGGCTATAATTCCTCTGATCCATTCCCATTAATTTGGCTAACTTCGTACCTATCCATCCTATACTGCGATTATTTCCTTGCGTATGTTCCCAGCACTCCTGAAATACATATCTAGTAGGGTGTGACTCCTTATGCCCTTTCAATGTTACCCAGTATACAACAGACAACTGTTGACGTCTTACTGCTAAAGGCATTTCTCCCACTTCCACTTGCAGAGCTGCAGCTGGGGATGTTTTAAACGCCCCACAACATATTCTAAGTGCCTGAGTTTGTACTGCATCAATTTTCTTTAAGAGAGTTTCACATGCTGAGCCATATGCTATGCAACCATAGTCTATTGCAGATCTTATAAGAGCACAATATATGTTTCTTAGGGAGTTAAAACTTGCACCCCACTCGCAACCTACTAGACATCTCATTATATTTATCGTTTTCTTACATTTGGTCACTAGCTTCTCTATATGAACTCTAAATGTTAATTTCTCATCCAACCATACTCCCAAGAACTTGATTTCAGTCACCTGCTTTAATGGTTGACCGTACAATGTTAATTCTACTGGAATATGCTTATTTTTCGTGAAACATATCACCTGAGTCTTTTCTACCGATAATCTGAATCCCCATTTCTTAGACCATTCTTCAACTTTGTTTATTGCGGTTTGAATTTTTTTAACAGTATAAGTCATATTCCGCCCTCTCTTCCATAATGCTCCATCATCAGCATATATCGATCTTCCCATACTATTTTCTACCTGACTGAAGATGTCATTAATCATGATATTAAACAGGAGCGGGCTGCAAACACTTCCCTGTGGCGTTCCATTTTCAATGTGATATTTATTTGAGTGACTTGTTCCCACCCTGACTTGAATTGTCCTATTGTATAAAAAATCCAGAACCCAGTTATATGTTCTACCTCTAATGCCTAATGCTTTCATTTTAATTAATAGACCATCCTTCCATAGCATGTCATATGCTTTCTCTATATCAAAAAACACTGCTACAACTTTTTCTTTACTTATCTGTGCTTTTCTTACATCTGACTCTAGACATACCACAGCATCCATTGTATTTCTTCCACTCTTCCATTAATCAATTCTATAAGCTGAATCAAGCTATTTGTATTCATAATTAATTGTAATTCGTTATGATTAATTATCAATATACACAATTCCCTTTAAGCTGGATCTATGTGCATACTTGGTCATAACACATGATCAAACTGTGGACATAGATCCCGCTACCCCGATTGCCTTTGAGCTGATTTCGCTACATATAATGGTGGAGAATACGGGCAACGTTTTAAACATACTCTTGGGTAAATTCAGTTTCAATCTGTGTGTGAGTGTATATATATTGTTTGTTTTACGCGCGTCGCATGGAGTGAGCAGGACTCACTCCGCCCTAGAATGAATGAGCTCAGAGCTGATCGCAGCTCCTTCTGTTAACAAGTTCTATTCGTGAATCATTTAGCCTTGTTAACAACTGAATTGATTAAACTGCAGTTATAATGTTAAAATCGCAAAGACGAAGAAATCTCTTTGTAGTCCGTTTTAATATTATCCAGATCCATGATTGGACGAAGAAATCTCCTTTCAGTGTGATTCGAATATGATTTGAGCGAGTTTCCTCTTATCATTTGTAAAGGCCTTATTTTGTGTGCTAGTCATTCATTGCGTACAATCCAATGTTTTGTAACTAAGCCACTTTGCTCCGTTTGGATTCGACGTTTGGAAATTGCTAGCCAGCGCGCACCCATTGCAGATCAAGCAAAGAACGCCAGTATTTGTGTGATTTGCAACTGGAGCTTCGTAAACCCTGATCCGGTTTTTACGTTTAGACAACAGCGAAGAAATCCTGTTTGTCCATGTATGTTCTTTAATGGTAGCGATATGTTCATGCCAGGCACTCCCGCGATCCTTTGTGATCTAAAAAGAAAGCTATATATATAGAGATTTATTTTATGTGTGACAATTTGCAGCCCTGAAGCTCAAATTCAAACCACAGCTGAAGCGTGGAGATTGGTGCTGTGTCTTTGACCAAGTACCAGAGGCCAGCCCCCCTCCCTACGCCATCTTTGAAGTGAACCCGATAGCGCCACCTCGTGGATATTATTCATAGTTCGGCTTCTCTCGCTTTCTCAATTTGAAGTGAACCCGATAGCGCCCTCTCGTGGACATTATTCGTAGTTCAGCTTCTCTCTGTTTCTCTCTCAATTTTCTTGAAGTGTTAAACTTCAACTCTTGTCTATTCTATTTCTGTTCACAACTGTAATTATTTTCACTTTCACTGTTATTTGACACTGTCTCCACGACTTTACAAACTTATTTGAAATTTGTTAAACCAACTTAACTTAAATTTTAAATACAGTTTCATGTGTCACCTATTGGCATTTGCTTATCAATAACACCCCCCCTAGAGATCTGCTCAGATCACTCCCCTCTGAAGTGTTATGTTTGCTTTATTGCCTTTTCCCTGTAGCAGTTTCAATTTAATTCAAATAATTACCCTTTCCCTCGTACCCAATGCACTTGATTATTTGAAATTTAGTTTAAACCGAGTTTAAATGTAAAAGTTTTAAATTAACATTGAGTGCCTTCAGTACCTGTCTCTACTAAGCACACGGTCTACCTAGGGTTATTACTCAACAGCGCCCCCGCTCTGTCAAGCCTGTAATAAACCCTAGTGGTGAAGTTAAGCTTAGATTTTCTCCTCCCCATTAAACTTTCATGCCATTTTGGTTTTGAGTCTTAAATTTTTTCTTTTACTCTTCCCTTTTATCAAATTTATTTGATTTACTTTGCTGTTGTGTTCTGTTTCTAGCAGTTCACATTAAGACAGAACCAGTGAAAACCATCAAGGAAATCTGAAATAATAGAATGACGTTCCAGCAGCCAGTCATCCCATGACTCACAAGGCTATCGCCCGTCAAAATCTTTATTTAGTTCCGGTGCTCACCAATGTTTCCGGCCACAGGTCATAAGTATCTGGCCCACAACCCAATAATTTATGATTGGGATGGGATGGAACATTTAAGTTCAAATTTGTACCTAAATGTACATAAAAACCGTAGCTCTAAATTGTGCACGGACTTGCATTGGTTTCTTTTGTGTTGTGTTTCTGTCGCCAACAGTAAGCCACGATGTCTCATACATCCAGCCTTGCAGCCCACTGGGACCATCTAGAGATCTGGCAGTCTTCCATGACTCCAGAGTTCCTGCCCAAAAGCCAACGGTGAGCTACAGCATCAGAGCAGAGAACAGATGGACGACAACCTGAACAGGCCGATCACCCATGATCCAACACAGAGCTACAGTCATAAAGGACGGGCCGAGATCATCGGGAGCCTCGTTCACAACCTGATCGTACCAGACACTGCTCAGCGAGAAAAGCAACATTCACCTGGAGCAAGCGGCAACAGCGCTAAAGCTCTAGGCCGGAGAGGCCCGGAGGAACCAAGTACAAGCCCAGACTCGTCTAGACCAGATTCTCATCGAGACCCAGGAAAGGCACAACAGAGCGGATGAGACCGACACAGAGCTTCAGGAGGACGTGGAAAAACTCCAAAAGACCATTGCAGAGCTTCATGTAGACACTGAGCACCGAGAGCAACAAAGTGGACAACTCCAACTCCAAAGCTCTCCAGCTAGAGCACAAGACAAAATCCTTGCTCTGGTACACAAAAGAGACTATTTGAAAGATGAACTTGACACCGTTCACACAGAACTCAAATACTCTCTACAGACTGCAAAGCAAGCAGCAACGGGAAACACACACCACAGAGTTTCCCCGACCAGTAGGCTGGTACCTCCCAATCAAGCATCCCTTGTTCAAAGGGGGGATGGAAGCCCACTGCTCCAAGTTTCACCCGCCAGCATCCCAGAACCCCAATCAGCAACGAAGGGGTGGGAACCTTGTCAAGAGACCTGCCACAAGACACGGCACAGCTCCCAAAGAACTGACAAGCTGGTGAGAAACAGCCCCACACTCATCCCAAACACTGCAGGAGGCCACAACACACGCCAACCTGCAGGACACAGACCTTTTTTTGCAAACTTTGAACAATGACCACATGGGACAGATTTCATTTGCTCAGATTCACGTTAAGCCGGGAGGCTCAACGCTGCTGTGAATCGCAAACCAGGCCGACTAGAAACACCACAGGGGCAACACAACCGACTGCAACAATCCTACTTCAGAGCACTGATGAGCCAGGAATGGAGAAGGATTCCAACTTCAAAACTCTGCTCTCTGAAATCTGCATCCCACAGTGAGTCATCACCTTAAAGTTTTGGTCTGTCCACACAGCATGCCCATCCAACGGCTGCAGGACTTGGCCCACAGAGCTCAGACCAAGCAAAAGACTGCCTATCAAAAGACACTCATTTCAACCTGGTCTTGAAAAAGACTGGATTGACCGAACTGATGCGCTCGCACTCTAGGGTCACCAACAACCCACCCACCCACCCTAACGTTGCAGCTACAACACACTGACTGCAACCACCTTTGTCACAAGTGCCCGCATCATAGCCGCTCACGCCGGCTCCACAAATATCCAACAGCATGGCTGGCCTTCCAGACTCTGAAACATCCATGCCAGCTGTGTTCAACCTCCTCTCAGACCCCACCTACCACCCGGTCTAACACCTCTGAACTCACTACTGCCCCTTACTTCTGACAGCTGCACAACATCAAACACATGCTGCGCGTGAGAGCAAAGGCTAGTGGTGACACCATGCCAAGGGGGGTCTTGTCAACATATGCCCACGACGCACCATGCACCAGACACCACGGCACCAAAGCCGCTCAAAACAAGTGGCACACTGACCTGGCATGCAGCAAGACGTGGCAGAGTACGTCAGATGGTACCTGGTTACCAGTTCCAACAGGTAACTCAGAGTCACAGAAACACCCACTTCAGTTCACTCAACAAGCAGAGATTGTTGGTGGTCAACACTCCCACCAGCATGACACTGTCCCTTGTATCAGTCTCCAGAACTGAAACTGAAGATTGAGAAAAGGGGGGTGAATTTCCAGCTGATCAGCATCACTCTCCTTGACACTGCCCTCCAAGAGCTGAAGTCCGAACCCGGACACAACAGTTCAGCTGCAGCAGAGACAAGCTCAACCTGGTCCAGAGAGAACTGACACAGTCTGATCAACTGAAAGCGAACTCCACGAAAGAGGTACCCTGCTGGTTAACACCACACCAGCAGCGCAATCTCCCCCAGCCCTGTACACAGCACCAAAGGAAAAGGGGGAGAAACCAAAACTCTCCACTCAACAGTTCACCCATCAGTTTCCTGAAGGCCTCTGCAGTTGCAGAAAGGACAGGCTTCAGTCACACCAACACTGAAACAACACATGCAGTGACAAAGACCTCAACATGCAAACGCCATGGGAGGACCCACAGCAGTCGACAACAAGCTCTTCTTTCAAACAAGTGTCAATTTGCACTGGGATGGCCAGACAAGCCTACCCCAGAGTTACAAGAGCTTCGGACATGAGTAAAACGGCTCCCTGAACAGGACCCACCAGAGAAGTATTGCAAAGGACAAACTTCTGACTCTTAACCCAACACAGCTCAGAAAGCTCACATTGGCAACGCCACCAGAACACAGCAACCCTCTGATCGCAACCCAGACATCTTCTGCCTGAGAAGTTAATGTCCACCTGCTGTCCTCCGGCCACCAGCACTAGGCCCTGCGAGCAAGCCTCCAGCGACCACACCTTCAGACAAACAGCCATTTTGAATCTCCCGCGATTCAATCAAACAAAGGACTCAAGGAACAAACCAGCATCCAACCAAAGCAACTCTCTCAACGCAACACCGGGTAACATCCACACACACGAGAGACCCAATGCAAGTATTCGTTTACGAACTCTAAATGCGTTTAAAGCTATATGCCCATTTTTAAAGGTGAATTTCCATGCTGGTTTTCTCAAAGGTTTAATTGTCTTCAGGAATGTCGCTTACTCTCTCTCTCTCTCTCTCTCTCTCTCTCCGTTAAGTCTGTCTATGTTATGTTTAACGTTTGTTTTCGTAGTTTGTTTAATAAAACACTGTATATATAATCACACATGATTGATTCTGTAATATTCTTGAGTAAGTCACTTCTACGTTTTCATCTTGCTACAATGCTAAGTACTTTGGTACAATAATGAAAGATTCTTCTTTATGACGATGAAGAAGATCTTTGTTAAAGTTCATAAAGATCGCGCGGCTCGTATGAGCGCACATATGGCCGCTGCTTTGAACTCATTGCTAGAATTAATCAATTCTATAAGCCAAATCAAGCTATTTGTATTCATAATTAATTGTAATTCGTTATGATTAATTATCAATATACACAATTCCCTTTAAGCTGGATCTATGTGCATATTTGGTCATAACACATGATCAAACTGTGTACATAGATCCCGCTACCCCGATTGCCTTTGAGCTGATTTCGCTACATATAATGGTGGAGAATCAGTGGGCGTCGTTTAAACAATTATCTTGAGCTGATTCGCTACACTCTTATCATCCGATCGTGGTTGTATCTCTCTGTTAGTGTTACTGGACCTTAGTGCTGCATTTGATACAATCGACCACAAAATCCTTCTAAACAGACTTGAAAACTATGTTGGCATTAGTGGAGTTGCATTAGCCTGGTTCAAATCATTCTTATCTGACCGTTATCAGTTTGTAGCAGTAAATGAGGAGATGTCATATCGGTCACGGGTTCAGTATGGAGTTCCTCAAGGTTCAGTACTAGGACCATTGCTTTTCACCCTGTACATGCTTCCTTTGGGTGCAATTAGTAGGAAGCATGGCATTGGCTTTCACTGTTACGCTGATGATACTCAGCTCTATATTTCTTCTCATCCTGATGAAACGTACCAATTCACTAAATTAACAGAATGCATTACTGATATAAAAATTTGGATGACTAATAATTTTCTACCGCTTAATTCTGAAAAAAAGAGATACGTAATAATGTACGTAATAATATAGACTCTGTCAAGTCTTCGTCGTCAGTTAGAAACCTGGGTGTTCTCTTTGATACCAATCTTTCATTTGAAAGCCACGTTTCTAGCATCTGTAAAATGGCATTCTTCCATCTTAAAAATTTATCTAAATTGCGACATATGCTCTCAAAAGCAAATGCAGAAAAGTTAGTTCATGCGTTCATGAGTTCAAGGCTAGATTATTGTAATGCTCTACTAGTTGGTTGCCCTGCACACTTAATAAACAAATTCCAGCTGGTCCAAAATGCCGCAGCTCGAGTTTTTACTAGAACCAGGAAGTACGAGCATATTAGCCCAGTTCTGTCAAACCTGCACTGGGTTCCTATTAAACACTGAATACATTTTAAAATTGTGCTAATTACTTACAAAGCATTAAATGCTTTAGTTCCACAGTACTTGAGCGATCTCTTAACACATTATAGTCCTTCAAGTCTATTGCAATCCCAAAATACTGACCAGCTTATAATACCTAGAATATCAAAGTCAACTGCTGGCGGTCGATCTTTCTCCTATTTAGCTCCTAAACTCTGGAAGTCTTCCTAATACAGTTCAGGAAGCAGACACACTCAGTCAGTTTAAATCTAGACTAAAAACACTTTTCTTCAACCTGGCATACACATAACATATTACACATACATTTATGTGTAAAATGATTGTTAGGTTGCATAATTTAGGTCATTTAGGTCGGAACCGGGAACCTTCCCATAACATCTGATGTACTCGATACATCTGAAGAAGAATGGCATCTACGCTGATGTTGTTCTCTGTTTATTCCAAGCTTGCTGTGGTCACTGGTCCAAGGATTGCACCTGGACACGAGCACAACACACACACACACACACACACACACACACACACACACACACACACACACACACACACACACACACACACACACACACACACACACACACACACACACACACACACATACGGGTTTTTGTGGTTTACAAGGACACTGAGCCCCAAACCAGTCTGTTGGTGGTTTACGGGGACACCCCTTTCCGCTTGCTCTACAGAGATGAGACAACTATCAAAAAATTTCTTTTGAGCCCAACCTATAATATGACAACCTGACAATTTACCTACTAACGAGGACTCTAATAATTAGACGCACAAGCTCCGCCCATGACACAAAACTATATTATAAGGACTAACTGGAATTATGAGGACAGTTGGTGTACAATACACACAAGTGTCACAAACGTGTATTAGAGGGACACAAATGAATTAAGAGGACACGGTACACACATTCACAACTGAATACATTGTGTATTATAAGGACACACCTGATTATGAGGACAGTTGGTGTACAATACACACAAGTGTCACAAACGTGTATTAGAGGGACACAAATGAATTAAGAGGACACGGTAAACACATTCACAACTGAATACATTGTGTATTATAAGGACACACCTGATTATGAGGACAGTTGCTGTACAATACACACAAGTGTCACAAACGTGTATTAGAGGGACACAGTAAACACATACACAACTGAATACATTGTGTATTATAAGGACACACCTGATTTATGAGGACATATGATTAGAGTCACCTGTGGGATCATACTCACACAGACACAACCATTTAAAAAGATGATATTGTTAAAAATTGTGTATGATTATGTAAATATGCAACTGTATTTTATAGGACCTACTATTTGTGTTCTGATGTGCACATATGAGCATTTAACAGACATGAGAACATATAACAGAGAACAAAGTGCAAAGTTTATTAATGTAGTTATTAATATTACAATTACATAGATCAAGTTACACATACATTTTTCTCAAACATTTTAAAAACATTTCATAAACAAATTGTAATAAAAATAGCTGAAAACAAACAAAAGGGATAGTTCACCCAAAAATGAAAATTGTCAAATTTCCTCACCGTTATGTTGTTCCAAACCTGTATGATTCTCTTGCATCTGTTCAACACAAAAGATGATATTCTGAATAATATAAGTATCCAAACATTTGACAGTAGCCATTGACTTACAGTGTGTGTGTAATATATATATATATATGGGTGATTCTCATGAAAACATGTCAAACATGAAAATTTAAAAAATGCTTGAATTAACAAAAAATTATTTCAGACATTTGAACCAAAGTCTAAATTATTTGTGCACATTATTTTAAAAACATTCACTTACAGTTTAAGACATTTTTTAACATAATTTCAAAAACAAGTCCTAAAAATTCTCATTACTGCAACAGCCTGAAAACGTCAATGTTGTTAGAAAAGCTAATACATTTTAAATTTTTTAAAATTGGATTATTAAGAATCATGCACAGTAATTTGAAATTCTGAAATGTTTATTTTTAAATTAACAGGATTTTTATTTTGAATGCTTTTTCGCATCACCACAACACCTTCCACAATTTACAACCTATTTTTTTAGAATTTTTAAATGAAACCTGACCATTTTTTTAATTATGTGACAAATCTGAAGGAACATAATGTGTAGAGTCTGTACAAGTGTTGAAAAGTAAACTACAATTTTTCTTTTAATTAAATTAACATTTATAGAACTGTTTTGGTAATGATATATAGGTTTTGGAAATGAGATTGATTATCTTGGTAATGATAATAAGTATCTAAGGTTTTGTTAAAATCATAAAATTTAATGTAGAACATAGCCATGGATTCTAGTTTAAATACGTTTAATTTTGTAGTGCAAAAATACATAAAATATTACATATTTAAACATAAGCAGAAGTAATAAAAACAATAGAATAAAGATAAAATAAATAAAGAGTCCTTCATGTTTTTCAGGTAGATCTAACTGTAGTTTCAGGAAACGTGTTTATCATAGCAGGTTTATGCCAAAAGCAGGAGCAAACTAGACAGAAGATATAATAAACCTAAGGTTGTTTATTGTGATTAAGATGGAGTCATGGGTTGTGTAAGATGTCCTCATAATTACTCCTGGTGTCATATTGTGGGGGATGGGCAGAAGTTCAGTGTTAATCTTATACAGCAGTCAGATGGAGTCATGGGTTGTGTAAAATGTCCTCATAATTACTCCTGGTGTCATATTGTGGGGGATGGGCAGGCGTTCAGTGTTAATCTAATACAGCAGTCAGATGGAGTCATGGGTTGTGTAAAATGTCCTCATAATTACTCCTGGTGTCATATTGTGGGGGATGGGCAGAAGTTCAGTGTTAATCTAATACAGCAGTCAGATGGAGTCATGGGTTGTGTAAGATGTCCTCATAATTACTCCTGGTGTCATATTGTGGGGGATGGGCAGAAGTTCAGTGTTAATCTTATACAGCAGTCAGATGGAGTCATGGGTTGTGTAAAATGTCCTCATAATTACTCCTGGTGTCATATTGTGGGGGATGGGCAGAAGTTCAGTGTTAATCTTATACAGCAGTCAGATGGAGTCATGGGTTGTGTAAAATGTCCTCATAATTACTCCTGGTGTCATATTGTGGGGGATGGGCAGAAGTTCAGTGTTAATCTAATACAGCAGTCAGATGGAGTCATGGGTTGTGTAAAATGTCCTCATAATTACTCCTGGTGTCATATTGTGGGGGATGGGCAGAAGTTCAGTGTTAATCTTATACAGCAGTCAGATGGAGTCATGGGTTGTGTAAAATGTCCTCATAATTACTCCTGGTGTCATATTGTGGGGGATGGGCAGAAGTTCAGTGATACTTAAATACAATAGTCAACACCCGTTATGCAAAAGTATTTATTTATAATATCTATCCCCTTAAGATTTCAACCAAGACTGGCCCTCAGCTGAGACTTGATGATAATGATCAACAGGTCATTAATTTACCTGTTACGTTTTGTCAAGATGATGCAGAATCTCCATGAGCTGCATATATTGTATTTTACAGAAAAGTAAAATTACTGTTCAATAAGTAAGCTTCTTTCTCTCTCTCTGACACTTTTTGAGAGCAATAAACAGGTCATTTATTTAGCTTTGGAAAAATTTGGCACGAGCGTTTATTTCTAATATGTTCTGTAATGGGCTCTCATGTTTCTCATACAGCAGTACATATGATCTATTGCCGATCTGTGCTATCTACACTGAATTTGCCTATCAATTTCTTTCTCCTTTTTTTCCTTTTATTCTCACATTCTTCTGCACTTTTTATTATTTTTCTTATATCTGTAAAAGATTTCTTAATTCTTTAAATGCTATTAAAGAAAAATCTAGTACTGTATTAGATTAGCACTGAATGTCAGCCACACAACTAAAAGTCTGTAGTATTGTAGTATTTTAAATCTGATTGGATTTAAAAATTTGTCAATTAAACAACATATTAGAAATAAATGCTCAGGCCTATGCCAAAATTTTCCAAAGGTAAATACATTACCTGTTTAATGCTCTCATGAAGCGTCAACTGTTGATCAGTATTTGAGATCTTGCGGGAGAGAGAAAGGAGTTTACTTATTGAACATTCATTTTTTTAAACATACGCAAAACACAACTTTACATTTCTGTATATACATAAAAAAGATTCTGCATCATCTTGGAAAAATGTAACGGTAAATAAATGAGCTGTTGAGTATTCTCATCAAGTCTCAGCTGAGGATCTCTTTCTGCACAGCTGACCAAACCATTGCACTGTTTTGTGTCAAATTGGATTCAAAATGAAGTACTTTAATTTCTCCGCAAAGATCACATACTCAACATTAAAATGTGTGATTAGATAAGTACAGTGAGGAAAATAAGTATTTGAACACCCTGATATTTTGCAAGTTCTCCCACAAATCATGAAGGGTTTTGAAATTGTCATTGTAGGTGCATGTCCACTGTGAGAGACATAATCTATAAAAAAATCCATAAAACTCATTAACCCTAAACTGTTAGTTTGCCTTTAAATTGTCCACCTCCACTCCATGTATTATCCTATATTAGATGCACCTGTTTGAGGTCGTTAGCTGCATAAAGACACCTGTCTATCCCATACAATCAGTAAGAATCCAACTACTAACATGGCCAAGACCAAAGAGCTTTCCAAAGACACTTGAGAAAAAATTGTACACCTCCACATGGCTGGAAAGGGCTACGGGGAAATTGCCAAGCAGCTTGGTGAAAAAAGATCCACTGTTGGAGCAATCATTAGAAAATGGAAGAAGCTAAACATGACTGTCAATCACCCTCGAACTGGGGCTCCATGCAAGATTTCACCTCGTGGGGTCTCAATGATCCTAAGAAAGGTGAAAAATCAACCCAGAGGAGCAGGAGCTGGTCAATGAACTGAAAAGAGCTGGGACCACCGTTTCCAAGGTTACTGTTGGTAATGCACCAAGACGTCATGGTTTGAACTCATGCATGGCACGGAAGGTTCCTCTGCTTAAACCAGCACATGTCCAGGCCCGTCTTAAGTTTGCCAATGACCATTTGGATGATCCAGAATAGTCATGGGAGAAAGTCATGTGGTCAGATGAGACCAAAATATAACTTTTTGGTCATAATTCCACTAAACGTGTTTGGAGGAAGAAGAATGATGAGTACCATCCCAAGAACACATCCCTACTGTGAAGCATGGGGGTGGTTGCATCATGCTTTGGGGTGTTTTTCTGCACATGGGACAGGGCGACTGCATTGTATTAAGGAGAGGATGACCATGGCCATGTATTGGGGAACAACCTCCTTCCCTCAGTTAGAGCATTGAAGATGGGTCAAGTCTGAGTCTTCCAACATGACAATGACCCGAAGCACACAGCCAGGATAACCCAGGAGTGGCTCTCAGGGCTCGACAAATCCACAAATTTGATAAAACTCGCCCTGTCGGGCGAGTTAGATTCTTCAGATTCCAATACAGTTTTTCTATCATTCAACTGTTACTACATAGAAAAAACTTCAGGCCGTATAACACTCGTAAAATATGCCAAACAAGAGCAGAAAATCGACGACGGGCTAGTAGCGATCAGATATACGATTCAGTACTAAAGTTTGAACCACGAATCACGAATGTAGTATTTACCTCAGGGGTCTCAAACATGCGGCCCGCGAAACGATATTTTGTGGCCCGCGGGACCATATGAAAGTTTAATGTAAGTGTGGCTCACGAGTTTTGAATGAATAGCGCTTTACCGCGTTGTGTGTGTGTGTGTGAAAGGTTCCTTTTTCGTGCGAGCTGCAGCTGTACAGGCCAACCAATCACAGTGGAGTACATGACTCCCGGGGGCCAATCATAGTGGAGTAAATGACTTCCGGGGGCGGGCCATCAGCCGGGCTTGAGGCAGACAGAGAAACAGCTGCTCGTGTAACATCACATTTGTCAAAGCAGTCATAGAATTATTACTTATTGTGTTTGAAATTGAGCATGTTTGACTTTGAGCTGGACGAAGTGAATGTTACTGTTATCGGCGTTGTTTTTAGCGTCATGCGGATTGTATTTTGTTTTTCCATCATTTGAAATGGGCTGATTTGCGGGACATCGGTGTTATAATATAGAAAATAAAATCCAGTAAATAACGCCTCCGTGGCTGCATCCCATTGTTTGTATATAGTACATTTATTAAATTTATCTCCATAAAAATGATCTTCAGATTCACTATCAGATTAATTATATTGTTTCTGTGTTCTTGTTGCATTCAACCAATAAATATTTGGTTTTGCAGTATATCGTGTTTTTTACTTTAATAACTATTTTTGTCTGTTAAAATTCTGGGCGAGTGCTTTATGTGAAGGGCGAGTAAGTTTTTAGGGTCACTAGTCCTGCAGGGCGAGTGACCCTGGAATAATTCATCGAGGCCTGGCTCTGTAAGAAGCATATCACGGTTCTGCCGTGGCCTAGCCAGTCTCCAGACCTAAACCCAATAGAGAATCTTTGGATGGAGCTCAAACTCTGTGTTTCTCAGCGACAGGCCAGAAACCTGACTGATCTAGAGAAGATCTGTGTGCAGGAGTGGGCCAAAATACCTCCTGCAGTGTGTGCAGACCTGGTGAAAAACTACAGGAAACTTTTGACCTCTGTAATTGCAAACAAAGGCTACTGTACCAAATATTAACATAGATTTTCTCAGATTTTCAAATACTTATTTGCAGCTGTATCATACAAGTAAATAGTTTAAAAAAAATAATACATTGTGATTTCTGGATTTTTCTTTTTAGATTATGTCTCTCACAGTGGACATGCACCTACGATGACAATTTCAGAACCCTTCATGATTTCTAAGAGGGAGAACTTGCAAAATAGCAGGGTGTTCAAATACTTATTTTCCTCACTGTATAAATAGGTTACAGTATACAATGCAATTTATATGAGTTACAATAGGAATTGTCCAACTGTGAACAGATTAGCCAGGGAAAACATTAAAAAAAATACTTAAACACAGCTGTATGTTACTCACCTTTAAATGAATTTATGTATTTTACTTCAAATCCATCTTCATCTTTTGGATTTAGTTTGGTCCTCTGGGATCTTGTTGCTGTCATCATCCCCTGCAAATCCCAGTGTAGATTAATGTTTTAAATCACTTTTACAGATCACTGGTCTAATCAAATGCTTTACACATTTATTTGTTATAGAGGGTTAAAATATTTGGAACATTACTGATTATTTTAATTTACATGCTAGGAAGTGAAACTGTAAAACAATATAGAGATTTTTTTCTCTCTTTCTCAAGCACACTGTGACTGTTTTATATGGACTTACATACACTTACATCAACATTACCAACTAAAAACAGCATTAAAAGTAATTATCTCAATTAAACAATGACGTAATCAGCCATTACCCAAAATAAGTGCACTACCAGCTATTATCTTTATTTGTATGACTTGTAGTGAGTAGCATCATACAGATATTACATTATTTACATTATAAATGAACAAATTAATTAATAATAAATTAATTCCTCACGCGTTGTTATGAGGAAATGTAATATACATGTAGTCTAGTGCTATTTAATTTCACAATCGTCAAATTAGCTGTAGAATAATTCGAACTACAAACTATATAAACAGAAAACTTGACTTAATTACACATAAAACGGTTTATTTATCATTATTCTTACCTGATCGCTCTTCATGTCGGTGATTTCTGCGCATGCGCAGTCAGTCTCAGCAACAGAGCACGTGCATCTCAGGTCGGAGGACAGGGTCATCAAAATATGGGTGATATTATCATTATTCCTTTTTGTTTTATTTAATTACTTAAGCCTTTTTAATGTTTTTGTTGTTATTTTGCAAGCAATGTCATTTTTTCCCCTTTACACCGGTTTGACAAAAACCGTAATTATGAGGACATCAGGCGATCAGCCAATCAAAAGCTGCGATTCAGACACATGTGTGCATATGCATGAGACGGTGCATTACCGGGACCCGGCTACAGGGGCACTGTCTCATACACAAATTTTACACAAAATCAGGTTTTTGTGTACTATAAGGACTTGAGCAGAAATTTTGTTTTCCAGCTCTCCCAATGCTCAGAAACACGTTTACATTGTCTGAATTATGAGGACACCGGCCCTGTCCTCATAATTCAAAATGTCCTCATAGTGTTGCGTGTATTCATATGAAATGTCCTTATAAACCACAAAAACCAACACACACACACACACACACACACACACACAGACACACTGCCCTGAAGACCCTACTAGACCCTCCCCTGTGTAGATCATGAACCCATCTCCAACCGGACCAAATTGGACTTAACATTGGACTTGAATTGTTGTCAATATAATAACCATGTACTGTTTGGCTGTTGGCCAGAGGAGAACTGGTCCCCCAACTGAGCCTGGTTTCTCCCAAGGTTTTTTCTCCATTCCATTCTTCATTCATTACGTCACCTGCTGGAGTTTTGGTTCCTTGCCGCTGTCGCCTCTGACTTGCTCAGTTGGGGAAATTAACACTTAATATTCATCAATTGTGTTACTTAGCCTGCTCTTTTAAAGCTGCTGTTCAGCCAAACAAACTTTGTTTATATTATTTTCCTGTGACCACTGTAAAGCTGCTTTGAAACAATCTGTATTGTAAAAAGCGCTATGTAAGTAAAGGTGACTTGACTAAAACCAATAGCCTTTTGCATCTGTTTTATTCACTACGATGTGCATGTTTGTGGCACTGGTCTCTGCTGAGCGATCACACAATTGTAGATGTGTTGTCCTCTGATGACATGAGTGAGGTATTGCTCAGTGTGAAACGCCTCGAGGGAAACCCATCCTAAAGCTCCAGTTACACGTTCAGCTGTCAGTGAGTAGAAAATCAGTCCTGGTTCATTGTGAGCATCTGAAGAGATTCCTCACTCGTGTCATCAGAAACAGGGTTATACAAGTAACATAAAGTTCTCTCACGATGGGATATAGACAACTCCTGTACTGCAGATATGCTGAGAGAAACATAAACACAGCTGCCGTAACTATTCTCTGAATACAACAGGAACATACTGAATTTATTTTACATTTTTAGAATGGACAGTAATTTAGACAGTAATGGCTCTGTGACATCCAGCTTATAAAATCAGACAAATGTGTGAGGCGATGCTTAATTTGCTGCCGCACAGATGAACAGAAACCCCATAAACCGAGACAGTGAGCAGCCAAACCTCTGGAGGAATGAGCCATCTGCCCTGCCGGATGACAGAGACCCCGGCTATATGACCCAGCACAACAGCTTCCACTGCCCAGCGGGGCAGACACTGATGGGAAACAGGCTTACTCTTCAGCGAATAGCCCAATCAACACAAAACTGATTACTCTTCCTTAGTGCTTTCGTTCTGTCCTCACAGTGACACAAGCAATGAAGCCGCTCATCCTCTGAGGAAAAGCCAGTCCTTCGTTATTTTTACTGTGTGCTTTAAGGTCATTGTCTTGTTGGAGGGTAAACCTTTGGCCCAGTCTGAGGTCCTGAGCACTCTGGAGAAGGTTTTCATCCAGGTTATCCCAGTACTTGTACTTGACTTTCTATAACTTTTTCCCATCTCCCAATTGCAAAGTTCTGGAGTTCAGCCACAGTGATCTTTGTGTTCTTCTTCACCTCTCTTACCAAGGCTCTTCTCCCCCGATAGCTCAGTTTGGCCGGACGGCAGCTCTAGGAACGGTTCTGCTCGTGCCAAACATCTTCCATTTAAGGATTATGGAGGCCACTGTGCTCTTAGGAACCTTAAGTGTAGCAAACATGTTTCTGTAACCTTGTCCAGATCTGAGCCTTGCCACAATTCTGTCTCTGAGCTCTTCAGCAGTTCCTTTGACCTCATGAGTCTCATTTGCTCTGACATGCACTGTGAGCTGTAAGGTCTTATATAGACAGGTGTGTGGCTTTCCTAATCAAGAACAATCAGTGTAATCGAACACAGCTGGACTCAAATGAAGGTGTAGAACCATCTCAAAGATGATCAGAAGAAATCGACAGCACCTGAGTTAAATATATGAGTGTCACTATGAAAAGTCTGAATACTTATGACCATGTGACATTTCAGTTTTTCTTTTTTAATAAATCTGCAAAAATGTCAACAAATGTGTTTTTCTGTCAATATGGGGTAAGTGTGTACATTAATGAGGAAAAATATGAACTTAAATGATTTTAGCAAATGGCTGCTATATAACAAAGAGTGAAAAATGTAAGGGAGTTTGAATACTTTCCGTACCCACTGTATGTTAATGACATATATTACATTTACAAGGTAAAGATCGGAAACCATTCATTCAGCTGCACACTTTCAAACTTCACTTCTGGAAGGGACAAACATGCACGTTTCTTTTGTGTGTAAGTTCAGAACTGAATCCCAATTGAGAAATGATGGTTCAAGCAACATTTTCTAGCTAAGCGGTTAGTACAGGGGAGCGACGGGTACAGTGGTGCGGCGGGTACAGGGGAGCGACGTATACAGTGGTGCGATGGGTACAGTGGTGCGGCGGGTACAGTGGTGCGGCGGGTACAGTGGTGCGGCGTTGGTACATCTGCAGTTCCCACAGTGAACGAGGAACTACTCAGCACGAGGGCAGAGTCAATGTATTCCACTAAAGTCTCTGTTCCTCCTCAGGAAAAGGAATAGATCCCACTCTTGCAGCTGGTTGTTGCCATTCTACATTCTACATCCTTCTGCCTGTGTAACCAGATTGGGTTGCAGGAACTAGTTTATGCTACAGAGAGGGGCAAGGACCCTAACAAAATACAAAACTAAAGACAAATCAGTCATAAGGCATAAGGAGAGAACAATTGCCTATGACCAACACCTGCAAAATTATTCTCTTTCTGGGGTTGTTTCTCTGTAGTCACTCCAGTGCACCCGTTGTCACTTTCATTTCCACCAAAAAGGTGAAATTGATTCACAATCAATCTTAATTCACACTTATGTATGCTAACTGGAAAGATTAATATCCCTGAAGTTAAAGTGACTTGGTGTCATACTCTGAAGATTAAGCGTTCCATGAATTCTTTTGAGCAATGTATATATAGAACGGAGTGGGCTTCTGGATCCTGAACAGGAGCTGGAGCCTCAGAGGATGCGATGGAGATGCAACAATGACCCACGAGGTGGAACTGGGATCAAAGGAGGGCTGTGGCAAAACCGGTACAACTGGGGACTGACGTGGAGCCTGAGACCCAGACTGAGCCAAATGGGTGGAGGGCTGGAGTCTATGGCGATGGACTGGCAATGTCTGATCGAGGTGGAGCCAGTAGGCTGAAGGAGCCCAGTGGATTCATGTGCCTGATGGTCCCAGGTGATGCAGAGGGAGGGAGGAGTAAAGATAGGGGACTCAGGGTGATGGGTAGAGGTGGAGATATAGGACCAGGAGATGGACCAGAGATGGCTTGGAGGATTTTCCAGGTGAATCCACTCTGCAGAGAGTAGCCGGAGAATGAAAAATAGAGCTGATTGGAGACAACAGAGACTGGGCTGGATTCCAACCCTGGGATCTGAGAATGGAACTGCTGAGAAGAAAGGAATAAACAGGGGCAGTTTTCCAGAATTTAATCTCATATGACTGCAGCATCTCTGGACATGGGCAGGGAAGTCCTCTGTTCCTCAAACTCCCACACTGCTTCCTCATATAAAGGCAAAATGGTCGGCTCACATGACAGGTCAGACTGGTGGTGATGTTTGGCTCAGGTGCATCTGGAGTGCTGGCAGCTCCATCATGGTAGGCTCCGGCACTCCATCTGCTGGGAGTTCTGGTTGTTGCTCCATGGAGTAGGACTGTTGTGTGCTGAGCTCTGGGTCGGCTGGTAGGATGGATCGGGTTTGTACAATCTCTAGATAGTCTAGGAGCCCAGACACATTTGTTTCAAACCTCGAGTACGAAAGGTTTGACCCCTAGAATGGATAGGACACTACCCCAGGACCCTGAAAAGGCCTTTCTTAAGTTCTGGAAATGTGGAGAAACCAGTAGAGGGCGCCACCCAAAGTACCCAAAAGGTTTGATTTGTTTCACACCCCCATGTACATCCACCAAACCTTTGCCGAAATGTTCTGCCATGGGGTCTATTGACAAAATGTGATTTCTTAAGTTTACCAATTGTGGACTTAGGGGCTTAAGAAGGGCCTAAGCGACCCCAAAAATCACATTTAATTCACATCTTGAGTACATCCATCAAACTTGGCTGAAATATAGTCCATGACCTACTGTTTAAGAATCCATGATTCTTAAGTTCATCATTTGTGGACAAGGGGGCTTAAGAAAGGGCCAAAGTGCCAAAATAGTAGATTTACAACATCATGTGTACATCCACCTTAGTTTGAGTTGGGTGAATGTACTCATATCTAGTAAGTTCTGGTATTTTGGGTGAAAATAAAAAGGTAAGAAAAGAAGTATCACTAAACTAAATTTTATTATATACGTTTTGTTACAAAATCAAATATTTGACTGATCTGAATGTGCGCTTATGACCTATTATGCTTTACCAGCGTGATCTTCAAATTGACACAAGAAGTGCCATCACTGCTTTCAAATGAAAGTAAGCAACATCAGTCAAGACTAACATAAATAGCATCAAATAGGGGGTGCGTCTTATCTATGAGTGCGTCTTACACATGAGATTTTACGGTACATGTAGTATGGGTGATTACAGGAAATTAACCCTTGCTCTGTGAAGAATGTCCCAGTAAAATAGTGATAGCAAAACATCACTGCATATCAATATTTAATAAAAAATTTCAGGGCTATTCCTCTTTTGGCAACGCTACAAATGTAACAAACATTTATGTCATGAATAAGCTCTGCTCTGAACATGTCAACTAGTGAAAGCCAACTTTTGAATCTCCTGAGTACTGTATACCCAATAGTTTCACAAAAATGATGATTGATTACAAAATAAAGGAAGTTACAAAACTAACACTACATGATTGTCATAAACTCTGAACATGTCAACTAGTGGAAGCCATCTTTTGGATCTCTGAGTACTGTTTACCCTACAGTTTCATAATATTCCTTTATTAACAAAAGGAAACTACACAATTAAAATTGAACACAGGCCCCACTACTACCATGTACCTGGATACTAGTAAAGACTTCGGTTCAATACAGTCTGTCTTAAAAACGTTTCCTAACCTTCAACTGGACTCTTACACCCCTTTCGCAGTGGTTTACCTCTACAGCTTAGAGAAGAATGAATAGGATACAACTTCAAATTTGAAATCAAAGACAGGTTTAGTCACGTCTGAACATGATTGCAACCACTACTGCTCTTCATCAGAATCTTCTAACTACTCTGCATCGCTGTCATCATCTTCTTCATCAGAAGAAGTTGCTTCAAAACTGTCATTGTCATCAATCTCATTGGCGCCTTCACTGTCCTCTGGCACCAGAGAATCAGGTAACTGAGGAACATCGAACCAAATTGGGGTGTAAATTCCATTCTCCAGCATCCATCCATCAACTTCTGAGGGATGTTGAATGAGTTCTGCCTGATCAGCATCAGCCCACATTTTTTAAACAAATGCCACTCGTTTCAAATGACACATGACCTCAGCTTCACAAGGGGGCAGACCACTGGCATTGATCCCTTTGAGTTTTTCGAGTGGATTTTTGCCTTTCATCTTTGGTTTATACACCGTCTCAAAATGTTTGTACCTATGGGAGTTCAGTGAAACCTTGAAGTTTTCTCGGGCTCCATAAATACTAGCCGTGAATTTGAGAAGAACCTTACGGCTTCTGTCATCTTTGGGTTTCGTTGTGATTGTTTCAAAGGCCTTCTGCACATTGGTGTTCTTTAGATATTTGGCAAATGGCCTAACCTTTCCCTTCTTAACAAATGCTGAGGTATAGTCTGAACCCGTGAATGCATGAAAGGTCTGTAGTCATTAAGTCCAGTGATTTTTTTTTTTTTGGGGACAGGAATGATGGTGGAGCGTTTGAAGCAATGGAGAACTTCACACTGCTCCAATGATCTATTGAAGATCTGCGTGAAGACTGGGGCCAGTTGGTCAGCGCAGGCTTTCAAACAAGTAGATGAGATGCCTGAAGCTTTCCTTATCTTAAGCTTGTCTTAAAACCTTAAGCTCTGGTTGTATGGCGGGGGGAGGAGAGGGGGTGCAGCAGGGTTGTTAGAAGAAAACTGGTTTCTCAGCTTTTCAGAGTAGCTTCTTTTAGCAGCTCTGATCTCCTTTGTAAGTCTGTTCCTAGCCTGGTTGTACAAGACCCCATCCCCCCTTCTGTAAGCATCCTCTTTGGCATGACGAAGCTGTTTGAGTTTCCCAGTAAACCATGGTTTATCATTAGGGAATGATAAGAATGTCCTGGTAGGAATGCATGTATTCTCACAAAAACTGATGTATGATGTTACAGTATCTGTGAGCTCATCCAGATCAGTGCTAGCAGCTTCAAAAATATTCCAGTCAGTGCAGTCGAAGCAGGCTTGTAGGTTCCGCTCTGCTTTCATTAGTCCATCTTTTTAGAGTCTTTTTTGCAGGTTTAGCCGATTTCAGTTTCTGCCTGTGGGATGGTATAAGATGAACCACACAGTGATCAGAAAGACCCAAAGCTGCCCGTGGGATGGAGTGATATGCATTCTTTATTGTGGTGTAGCAGTGGTCAAGAATGTTACTGTCTCTGGTGGGACATGTAATGTGCTCTCTGTATTTTGGCAGATAACGGGAGAGATTTGCTTTGTTAAAATCCCCAAGAATGATTAAAAGAGAGTCTGGATACTTTTGTTGAGTCTCAGCTATTTGTTCAGCCAGCTGTTTTAATGCCAAATAAAGAAACCTCCTAAAAGAAACAGTTCAAACAGTAACAGACGGATGTTATGGCTGACAATCTACCCCCTCTCCCACTCCATACAAAAAATCCCAGCATGTGACCACATGTACTGTGTATGTTATGTATTGTTATTGTCATTTGCTATGTAAACTCATGTTGTGTTGTATTTGTGCACTGGAAGCTTAAATACCAAGACAAATTCCTTGTGTGTGCAAGCACACTTGGCAATAAAGCTCTTTCTGATTCTGATTCTGATTCTGAAATGAAAGACAGGGGACCAAACTGACATGAAACCAGGGGAGGGAGGGAGGGAGGGAGAACAGGCCAACCAAAGAGCAAAAACAACAAAACAGTCATAACATCATGAAAAATAAATAAAACCAAAACATAGTCCAGAAAAATCAAGAAAATCAAAACCAGAGTCCAGGGGGAGGAACAGGAGGAATGAGCCAGGGGATCAGGGTGGCTCCAGGGGATCAGGGGTCCCAGCAGGCAGCCAGGGAGGTGCCGGGGGAACCAGCCAGGCAGATTCGGCAGGTGAGCCAGGTGGCCTCCGGCAAGGCCAGCGGGTTCGAGGGATCAAGGGGGACTGGCGGGTTGAGCCAGGTGGACTCAGGCAAGACCAGCGGATCAGGCGGTACCGGCAGGTTGAGCCAAGTGGGCTCAGGCAGGACCAGAGGGTCCGGCCGCGAGAGTTCAAGGTATGGCCGTGAGAGTGGTTTCCCTCCGAGGCTGGCGGATTGGGGGAGACCCTTTTCCTCCTCCGTTTATGAAGGCGACGAGCGGGCTCTGGGACGGCGGTCTCCTGGCCGGCAGTGGGCTCTGGGACGGCGGCCTCCTGGCCGGCAGCGGGCTCTGGGACGTCGGCCCTTCTGGCCGGCACCAGGCTCTGGGACGGCGGCCTCCGGGCCGGCAGCGGGCTCTAGGACGGCGGCCTCCGGGCCGGCAGTGGGCTCTGGGATGGCGGCCTCCAGGGGCTCTGGGACGCCTCATTGTATCCCAGCCCTGCTGCAGTGTGGCCAAACTCCTGTGCAAACGTTCTTAAGTCCGCCCCGTGTTGGCAGAGGGAGTTCAGTATTTTGAACTGCAGCATGCGATGGAATGAAGGGCGGGTCTCCATGGAGGCTTGTGGAGGATGGGAAGCCTTTCCCCGCTGAGTCCTCATAATGGTGGTCTCGTTCTGTCACGGAACGAACAGGGAGGACTCAAGTGCAGTGATAAGGAGATTTATTATAATAACCAAAGAACATAAACACACAAAAGAAAACACCAACGTGTGGGAAAACATTAACTTAACAATATAACTAAGCGGAAATGAAGAACACAAACAAACCGGATGGGCCGGTAACAGAGTCAGGACCATCAACGTGGAACAGACAGCAATAGAATGACAACAAGCCCACGAATGAGAGCAAACACAAAGGACTATATATAGGAACACATGAGGAAAGGGAACGAGCTAAACAGCTGACAACACTCAAGGGAAACGAGGTAAAAAGGTAGGTGGGGTTACACAATGACAAGACACAATAAAGGGGCAGTGTCAGGTCTCTCTCAACAGACATTCAAAAAGACCAAAATGGAATGTGGAAGGTGTGAGGGGATTGGGTCTAAGGGGCAGGTGGTTGGATCGGCAGGAAAGACTAGAAGCTCTGTCTTTGCCAGGTTGAATTGCAGATGATGCTCTTTCATCCATGTCGAGATGTCCGCCAGGCAGCTTGTGATTCTCACAGCCACCATTGGATCATCTGGTTGAAAGGATAGGTAGAGCTGAGTGTCATCGGCATAGCAGTGATAGGAGAAGCCATGTGCCTCTATGATGGGACCCAGTGATGTGGTGTACATGGAGATGAGAAGTGGTCCAAGAACTGAGCCCTGTGGAACACCGGTGATCAGTTGACATTCTTTGGAGACCTCCCCGCACCATGCAACCCTGAAGGACCCATCCGTGAGATAGGATTCAAACCACTGAAGAGGAGTTCCAGTGATGTCTAGTGACGAGAGGAGAGATAAGAGGATTTGGTGATTAACAGTGTCAAAGGCAGCAGATAGATCTAAAAGAATGAGAACTGGCGATTTTGAATTAGCTTCCGTGACAGATACTAATGCAGTCTCGTTTGAACGGCCCTTCTTGAAGCCAGGCTGGTTGATGTCCAACCGGTCATTCTGAGAGAGAAAAGAAGATACCTGGTTAAAAACAACATGTTCAAGAGTTTTTGAAATGAATGGTAGAAGAGAGACAGGCCTGTAATTCGCAACAAGTGATGTGTTTAATGTGGGTTTTTTGAGCAGCAGGGTTACCCAAGCCTGCTTGAACCACCATCCCACTCCCCTCACAGACTCTCCTCTTACCCCCCCCACCACCATCCCACTCCCCTCAGACTCTCCTATTACCCCCCCACCACCATCCCACTCCCCTCACAGACTCTCCTCTTACCCCCCCACCACCATCCCACTCCCCTCAGACTCTCCTCTTACCCCCCCACCACCACCCCACTCCCCTCATAGACTCTCCTCTTACCCCCCCACCATCCCACTCCCCTCATAGACTCTCCTCTTTCCCCCCCATCATCCCACTTCCCTCATAGACTCCTCTCTCCCCCACCACCATCCCACTCCCCTCATAGACTCCCCTCACCCCCCACCACCCCACTGCCCTCACAGACTCTCCTCTAACCCCCCACCATCCCACTCCCCTCACAGACTCTCCTCTTACCCCCACCACCATCCCACTCCCCTCACAGACTCTCCTCTTACCCCCCCACCACCCCACTCCCCTCACAGACTCTCCTCTTACCACCATCCCACTCCCCTCATAGACTCTCCTCTTACCCCCACCACCATCCCACTCCCCTCACAGACTCTCCTCTTACCCCCACCACCATCCCACTCCTCTCACAGACTCTTCTCTTACCCCCCACCACCATCCCACTCCCCTCATAGACTCTCCTCTTACCCCCACCACCATCCCACTCCCCTCATAGACTCTCCTCTTACCCCCACCACCATCCCACTCCCCTCACAGACTCTTCTCTTACCCCCCACCACCATCCCACTCCCCTCACAGACTCTCCTCTTACCCCCCCACCACCCCACTCCCCTCACAGACTCTCCTCTTACCACCATCCCACTCCCCTCATAGACTCTCCTCTTACCCCCACCACCATCCCACTCCCCTCACAGACTCTCCTCTTACCCCCACCACCATCCCACTCCCCTCACAGACTCTCCTCTTACCCCCCCACCACCATCCCACTCCCCTCACAGACTCTCCTCTTACCCCCACCACCATCCTACTCCCCTCATAGACTCTCCTCTTACCCCCACCACCATCCCACTCCCCTCACAGACTCTTCTCTTACTCCCCACCACCATCCCACTCCCCTCACAGACTCTCCTCTTACCCCCCCACCATCCCACTCCCCTCATAGACTCCTCTCTCCCCCCCACCACCATCCCACTCCCCTCACAGACTCTCCTCACCCCCCACCACCCCACTCCCCTCACAGACTCTCCTCTCACCCCCATCACACCAGACTCCTTCACTGCCCCCCCACTACTACCATATAGACTCTTCGCTCACTCTGTTACTTATTTGTGCCATTTGCACTGCCGACTGTTCATTACAGTAACAACTGTTTACTGTTTACAGTAACAACTGTTTACACTTGCACCTTGCACTACTGTACTTTAGCTGAAACATGCTCATTTGCACTACCAACTGTTCATACAGTACCAACAGTGTACATTTCACATTTCACTTATTTGCACTGTCCATGCTCATTGCACTACCTTAAATCTACTGCTTACCTAAAGCTAACAATTGTATACATCTACCTGTAAAATTCTGTTTATAGTTAGACATCTGTATATACATTTACATTTATAGCACATATTCACCAGTAAATGCTGTTTATAGACACCTGTAATTATATTTATAGCACACACTCACCTGTTATAGTAATAACCATCTGTATATTTATATTCATTGTACATATTACCTGTAAATCCTGTACATCTCCATATCCTGCACTTATGCAACCATTGTATATATCCTGCACTTGCTGCTATTGCACTTCTGGTTAGACCTAAACTGCATTTCGTTGCCTTGTACCTGTACTTGTGTAATGACAATAAAGTTGAATCTAATCTAATCTAATCTAATGTGGTGGGGAAGGATCCCGTGTGAAAAGATGTGTTGATGATGTGAGAGAGTGCTGGTAAGATTGTAGGAGAGATGGCTTGTAGAAGGTGTGAGGGGATTGGGTCTAACGGGCAGGTAGTTGAATGGCTGGAAAGGAGAAGTTTAAATACATCTACCTCTGTGAGTGGAGAGAAGGTTGAAAGGGTGTTTCTGGTCCTCCTCCTCGCTACTGCTGAGCTCTTGCAACACCTGCGTATGTTCCATCATCTGTAGCTCGATCAGCTCCTCAGTCCACAGTTACTCCTGATGCTCCTGCTGCTCGATCACTCACGCGGCACCGCACTCATATTTATTGACAATTTGATGCTTGATTTCCATGGTCATCATGCGTTCCATCTTCTCACTACCATCCTTAAAACTCACTTTCTTGGGTAAGTTACTTTTAAAATGTATTTCACTACAGATTACAAAATACATGGTTTAAAAAGTAATTTGTGACGTATTTTGTTGCATTACTCAAGTTTAGTAACGTAATCTAAATACTTTGGAATACTTTGGAATACTTAACACAAAAGACCATATTAACTTGATGTCCTGTTATCATCTTTATAGCAGAGGCACATCTAATAGGTTTGGAAAACAAATATGACAAAAGTCATTTTGTGTCATTTTAACTATCCCTAGTATAAATATGTTTTTATTGCAGCAAGCATCAGTGAGTAAGTGTGGTCTTAACAATAAATGAAAGCAAGAAAAAAACTGCTGGTACAATTCTCCAAGTAACACAACAAATTTAGGTAATGAATGGAGAAAACTGAGTGATTCTTTCACTTATTATCCTCTCAATGGAAAGACTACCGCCACAACAGAATCGAGAGAGTCAACAGTCAAACTTAGTCAGGAAATCAAATATGGACGCAATGAAGTTCAATGGAATTTATGACTATAGTTATCTAGCGATGCTTTTAGGAAACACCCCAGATCTATCAAATTCGTGAATAATTATAATATAAAATTATAATATTTTTGAAAACAAAACCAATGATTCATTTAAAAAGATGAAAAAAACAAAACAATTTGTTCAAAATTCGGATAATGAACTCGCACAAAGCGCGCAAGATTGTTGACTGGGCGAGGGTTCGCGCGATTGTTGAAACACACAAGCCGCTTGCAGCCGCTCACGGACTGGTCCACGAATTCGATCCGCGGCCCGCTACCATTTCTTCCGCGGACCGGGGGTTGGGGACCACTGCTTTATAAAACATTATTTAAAGCATGATTAATTGGCTGTCAATTCTATTTTGTATAAGACCAAATTCTTATAAATATTAAACGTAGGCTAACGATAACCATACAAAGCTCAACGTATGAGTAAATGGGAAAATAAGGAATAAATAAAGAAAATTATTTTTAAAGACCAAGAACAATTTACTTCAAGATGCTTTTTCAGATTAGATGTTGAATCCTTTGAAGCCGTTAGAAGTTTTGTTGCAGGTAGACATAGCTTGCATTGCACTGTGATGTTACGTCCTTTTTCTTGTTTATAAGTAAAATTGTCTTCGAATTTCCACGAAAGAAATGCATTACGCGCTGTTTTCCCGTCCATTTTTTATGCGATTGCAGGTCTACACTCCCCAGCTTGCTAACTGAACAGGCTGCGCGTTTTTTTTTTAAAGAGACAGAGTCGGAGAATCATCAGACAGCTTACGTTAATATTAATAAATAAATGACATTAAAATTCAAAGTAATCACTTTGGTAATCTAAAATACTTTTTGAATGTAACTGTAATTTGATTACCATCAATTTAAAATGTAACTGTAACGAAATACAGTTACTCAAATTTTTACTCGTATTTTAAATACGTAACGTCGTTACATGTATTTCGTTACTCCCCAACCCTGTATATATATATATATATATATATATATATATATATATATATATATATACTGAAAACACATAAGTCATTATCTTTTACTTCTATAACACTTTATAACATACAAATTGTTTAACATCTTGGTGTTATATCACTGAGTGGGGCTTCAAAAACTACTGTTAGTGTGTAAACATTTTTAGAACTGTAAGATTAAAATGTTTGGGTAAGATGTCTGTAATCTAATTTAGGTAAACTTCTAACATGTTTTATTATGGTTTTGTTTTTGTTTTTTTACTCCTTTTTTGGACATGGACGTAATTAATTTGAAACATAATTATAATAAAGTGTAGTAAAATAAATATTCATACTCGTTTTCAAGACATTAGATAGTTTGAACCGTTCATGGAACAAGTGAAGTGAATGAATGATGAATGAATTCTTCAAGAATAATCTGATCAGTCTTTCAGGAGATTTGATGTCTGCTGACTTTTAACAAACACATGTCATCAGAAACCTCAAATGCATCACAGTGGGAGATGGGTAGCAGAAAATCTAGGGATGGGATGTCTGGACACTGATCATGCTAAAATGCAAACAGAGTGTTTTTCTTCTGGAAGGTAACGCACAGAACCCTCTTCTTTGCTCAGCATGATGTAAGATAGGACTGAGCTCTATTCCTCAACTCTCTTCCTTCAGTTTTTAGATCAAACACTGATTTTGACACTGGGGTGTTAACAATGTAAAAGTTGCTTGGGCTCCATAAATCTTTTGAGACATGGGGCATATTCTTCGTACCTCGCTAACTCGCTTAGCTGGATTAGATTGTTGGCGTTTTCGCATGATCTTGGATTGTTCGGTTCTTTGACGATCATCCGGGACTGGTTGTCATAGTAACAGGTCCGTTGAATTGAACCTGCTCGGGAGCAGCTTACTTTATGATGGCAGGATTATATCACGGCTTTATACATGAAAGTGATGTGGGAAGTTTGTCGCAGCGTGTCCTGTCCGTTTTTACGGGAGCAAACTGTTGCTGAAGGTTCAATATAATATATTTAAGATAATTATAATAATTATAATTATAAAAAAATATGTATATATAAAAATTATATATATAAACTATAGTTTTTCACGTGAGGGTATAATGTATCTAGTTAATTTAGATATTTAGGGCGTTAACAACAGCTCAAACTGTTGTTAACGCCCTTTAATTTAGGGCGTTAACAACAGCTCAAACTGTGTGTATTGCCTTGCGCTACTTTGTGGCACGTTCCTTTACACTGTTGGAGATGCGGAGAACATTGGCACTGTAACGAGGAGTCAGCCGATTGAGGATCCATCTGCAGTTTATTACAGGAAACAGTCAGCATACAAGAAGGGACAAGCAGAATCATAAACAGGGATATGCTTAGGTCGAGGCAGGCAGCAAACAAACACAATCCAGATAGACAGGCAATGGTCGGGGCAACAGGCAAGGTTCGAGTAACAGGGTACAGTCCAAGGTCAGAATCAGGTTAACAGACAAAGGGCTAAACACTCAGAAATGATCACAACTGTAAATCAAGACCTCGCAAGGTGGTGTGAGTGTGCTGTATTTATATAGGGTGAGTAACGAGCTGCAGTGTCAGTCTCAGGCGCAAGTGACAGTGGGAAATGTAGTCCAAGGTGATTAGTATTCTGGTGAGAGCTCCCTCTGGTGGTCAGGAGGAGGTGGAGAGGGAGCCTCACCCGTACCAGGCACGAAAGACAGCACTTTCACATTCGCAAAGTTTACCTGGCACTCAAGCAGTCTTTACAGCGTATTTTGTGATTTTTTCAATTCACTTAAGACCCCAAGTTGTTGAAGAGAGCTTTTTCGCCATTACAGGTACATTTTAATTGATCGTAGAGATTATGAAATCATGACCATGCCAGTAAATATCACCCTAATGTGATTGGTGCCATAGACTGCACACACATTGCCACCATCAGAAAGCAGAGGACCCTGTGGTGGAAATACAGGTGATGATGATCTCCAGCCAGTGCACTTGACCAGTCTAGTGTTGGAGCTGCACGGGACATAACTGTCCAGCATCATTTTTGAAAAGAGGGAACTTTGCACACAGTTTAGTTTACTTTTTTAATCCAGCTGATCATCTCTTGCCTGTGGAATGAAATAAATAAATCATGCAAGGTCATCAATCGTAAATTGTGTTTATTAGTGTATTTTACTAACTTTGAAGTTCCTTTTGAAGCAATTCAATCTCAAGTCGGACGTTTTGCTTTATTAGTGGTGCTCACTTCAAACGCACCTGTTCTTGACGATTAGTATAGCTGGATTGAGTTATCTGAGATCATTGCGCGTTCATGTGCTGACTTAAAAGGGGATATGTATCGATAGTAGATACACTGATCAGCAACATTTTGATTGGTCAGCAAGCATGCTGAAAGAGCGCGCGCAGTATTTCTCGGCGGTGCGTCGCTGAATTTCAGTGTTTAATTAAAACACAAGGCAACACTTTAAAGCTGCAAAAGCCAGGAGAGAGGACTGGCAAAAAGTTGTCAACAAATTAAATTTGTGAGTAGCCTAGTGATCGTGTGTGTAATTATATTGACTCTAGTTAAAATTGACTCTATTAATTGCACTGTATTTCATAATCGTCTTTTATATTAGAGCCACCGCAGGACCCACTAGAACTTGGGAACAAGTAAAAGTAAAATGCAAAAATATTCTGCAAAATAGTATCTTTACTATCTTTACTTTACAAAAAAAAAAAGTCAATTAATGAAATATAATTGCAAAAAACGAATAAAGCAAAAAGTCAGACTTGAGATTGAATTGCTTCAAGAGGAACTTCAAAGTTAATAAAATACACGAATAAACACACTGTACTATTGAGGATCGTGCATGATTTATTTATTTCATTCCACAGGCAAGAGATGATCAGCTGGATTTTTTAAAATAAACTGTAAACTAAACTGTGTGCAAAGTTCCCTTTTTTCAAAAATGACTGCTTTAGTGCTGATAAACTTTGCGAATGGCAGACACACAGCACTTTCACAATGTTCTCTGCATCTCCAACAGTGTAAATGAACGTGCCGCTCGCAAAGTAGCAAGGCAATACACACAGTTTGAGCTCTTTAATGGCTGACTATAACTAATTGTATCTAAATTAACTAGATACATCATACCCTCACGTGAAAAACGAAATATATAAAAAAAAAAAATATATATATATATATATATATATATATATATATATATATTTTTTTTTTTAATATATTATAATTATTATAATTATATTAAATATATTATATTGCACCTTCAGCAACAGGTTTCTCTCGTAAAAACGGACAGGACATGTTGCGACAAACTTCCCATTTCACCTCCGCTTATAAAGCCGTGAACTAATCCTGCTAACATAAAGTAAGCTGCTCCGAGCAGGTTCACTTCAGCGGACCTGTTACTATGACAACAAGTCCCGGATGAGCGTCGAAGAACCGAACAATCCAAGATCATGCGAAATCGTCAACAATCTAATCCAGCTATGTGAGTTAGCGAGGTACGAAGAATATGCCCCAAGACAAAAGAACACATGAAGGCTCATCAACAAGAGAAGATTGGGAACAGGTGACGAGACTAACGAGGGGAGTGATTGATGACAGGTGAGGGAAATAACACAGGAAGCACACTGAAATAAAAAGAGAGAGTGAAGCAACATAACATGATTGTGACACTGTGAGGTTGATACACTGATGAAGTCCAGGTTAGTTGATTGTGGTTTTCTTCACTTTTTACACAAAGCAAAAATTTTAAATAGAGTTAATTGTTTATTAATTTGATACACTTTTAAATCTCCTGATGAATCATTAGCAAGCATTGATTGCGATTAAAATATCAGCTACAAATAAAACATTTATCTAAAATACTGAACAATCTATATAAAACAGTTTATATTTCTTTATTAGTAGAAATATAGGTACTCAGCATGGAGGCAGGTTTGTCACATTACACTGATTGAACATCATGGGTTTCTTAATATTTATATTATCAATGCAATAGCAACATATTTAAGTGAGGATGAGAAACTTAAATTGATTCTTTATAAGTTGTGTGGTCTTTTTTTTTTCAGGATGTCTTATTTCAAGATTTATTTTCTAACGCTTCTGACTGGACTGTGCGTCTCTGATTCCAAAGGTTTGTGAAATATTGGAAATGAAAGCTTGTGATTTATTTGTATTGCTTTGTGTGGCAAGAAGGGTGAGACCGAGAGCAGTGGGAACGGAATGAGGCACGAGTGCAACAGTCATCTGTCGTTTTGTCATTGTTTTATAATTCGTGTTTAAACTTTTGCTGGTTCCCTCCTGCTCATCACCTCGAGAGTCAGTAACTGTTAATGGTTCAGGGATGAACGATGCAGGAATGAGTGAAATGAAAGCTAAGCGGCAGACCCTCATGGATGACTTAAACAAAACAGTGTAAAGTCCAGGTCTGATCCTCTCTCTTCCATGAGGCTGGTGTGGTTTGAGTTGATGTTCATTAACTCCATTCCCACGACTCTCTGCCTTGCCTTACTTGCTGCACTAAACCGGTCTCATCCTTTATTTATTTTCATTTCATCTTGAACAGAGAATCTTGCCCTCAATGCCAAAGCTGTGCAGTCCTCCTTGGGACACCCACAGGGTAATGCTAAACATGCAGTAGATGGAAACACAGAGTCTGATTTCACCAAGAGCTCATGCACTATGACTAGAGCTGAGTTTAATCCATGGTGGAGAGTTAACCTTGGAAATATCTACAATGTACACACTGTTACCATCACTAATCGTGGAGACTGTTGCATAGAGCGGCTTCAAGGAGCTCAGATTCGTGTCGGAAATCGTCTAAACAACAACGGCAACAACAATGAACTGTAAGAAAGGTTTCAGTTGTTCTATCATCTTCCCATGTTTGATTGTTCAATCTGGTTTAATAATCGCTTGCACTTCCTGCACAAACCAACTATTCGACTACAGCCATAGAGATGAATTTTAACTTATTTCATTCAGATTGTGATCAGACATTTGTGTGTTTGGACAGCTGTTTCTCATAATAATGCAATTTAAAACATGAACTGCTGGTATTGTGACTCATGCTATTAAATAAACCAATTGGATCTCGGAACAGTATAATTGAATTTGTTAGACGTGTGTTGCAATGCCTCTGGTTTTCATTTTAAAACTGTTCTTTATGTATTTGCAGGGTTGCAACTATTCTCGCTGCTTTTAATGGCACAGAAACATTTTCATTTGATCATGTCAATGGCCTATATGTCAACATTTTTCTACCTGGGAATGAAAAAACCCTTACTCTGTGTGAAGTCCAGGTGTTTGGAGGTAAGAGACAGACAGAGAAGACTGATGCAATTCTTTATACATTTATTTATGTGCATCTGTTTTATCAACAGTAGAAGCAGCAACATACATTTGTCGTCCAAGTAGGTGTTCTTTATTCATTTGACTGTCAGTAATATAATAATCTTACTGAACATTTGGCAACCAATAAGGGATAATGAACATTTACGAAATACAGTATTTTAATCATTTATACTTCACATTGAAAAGAGAGAATATGTTTATTGTAAAACAGGGAATCTTGCACTTCGTGCCAAAGCTGTCCAGTCTTCCACATATGAATCATCAGGAGCTCAAAAGGCTGTCGATGGCAACAGGAATCCAATTTACAGTCTTGGGTCATGCAGTGTGACCAATGAGGAAAAGGACCCCTGGTGGAGACTTGACTTGTTAGATGTCTTCAATGTAACCAGGATTAGCATCACTAATCGTGGAGATTGTTGTGCAGAGAAAATAAATGGTGTTCAGATCCATATCGGAAACAGCCTGGAAAATAATGGCAACAACAATGCGCTGTAAGTATTGAATCTCTTGTAATACTTGAAAGAATGGTTAGAAATTGAGTAAATTATTTAAAATCACTATTTTAAATCTGTACCTTTATAAACGGTGTCTTCACAGAGCTGCTACTGTTGACAACATCCCAGCTGGAGATATGAAATCATTTGCATTTAATCCTGTTAAGGGGCGCTATGTCAACCTTTATATTCCTGGGCGCATCGAGGTGCTCACACTGTGTGAGGTTCAGGTGTTTGCAGGTGAGAGACGGACAGAGAAGACTGTAATGCAACCATTTATATATTTATTAATGGGTGTTGGTTTTGTTAACAGTAGACGCACTACTATACTCTTGTGTTCCAAGTAAGTGTTCTTTATATATTTGCTAACAATAAGGGATAATGCACGTCAAGACAGATATGGCAAAATAAAGGTTTTTTTTAAAGACTGGATTCATACTTCATCACATTAAAGTGAGGAAACGTTTATTTATTGTAAAACAGGGAATCTTGCACTTGGTGCCAAAGCTGTCCAGTCTTCCACATATGAATCGTCAGGAGCTCAAAAGGCTGTCGATGGCAACAAGAATCCAACTTTCAGGCTTGGGTCATGTAGTGCAACTAATCGGGAAATGAACCCCTGGTGGAGAGTTGACTTGTTGGATGTGTTCATGATAGCTAGGGTTAGCATCACTAATCGTGGAGATTGTTGTGCATGGAGGATCAATGGTGTTCAGATCCGTATCGGAAACAGCCTGGAAAATAATGGCAACAATAATACGCTGTAAGTATTGCCTCTTTTAATAGTTGCAAGAATGTTTAGAAATTGAGTAAATAAGACAAATCACTATTTTAAACCCTCTGTTACGGTGTGTCTTCAGAGCTGCAACTGTTGACAACATCCCAGCTGGAGATACGAAAACATTTGTATTTAATCCTGTTGAGGGGCGCTATGTCAACCTTTATATGCCTTGGCGCATCGAGTTTCTCACACTGTGTGAGGTTGAGGTGTTTGCAGGTGAATTTTTTTTTTTTTTTAGAGATGCACATGAAAAACATCTTTACTGTTTATACTAAGTGCATTTGCCTTTTTTCTGCTTTTGTTGCCAGATTAAGTGGAATGAGATGAAGTAATAACAGTCCTCTGATCCAATAAGCAAAATGCCAAACTACTGTTTTCTGAGCTGTGACTGTTTGAATCCATCTTTGTTTCTTATACACAAATAAATTAGTACAGCTTTATGTGTTTGTTTCGGTTTCAAATAATGCTCATCTGGATGTTCACAAGGTGTTGTAGCGTTACAAACACAAATAGCACCATGGTGTCAGCCCAGATCTGGATCCAAAAAGAAACGTTAAAACAAATGAGGATGTCCAACCTAGAATCCTAAAATCAACAATCACCAATGTAACCCCGCCATAAACATCCATTTTCTAACCATAACAAATGTCACTATAAAAGCTCAACAAAAAATAGATTCAAGTGCAAATGAGTGAATTTATTATGATAGTGCAGAAAACAAACGAAGTGAGAAATTCCATAGAAAAAAATCTATGGAATTTGTGCCAATAATATTGAACAAACTATTTGTGAAAACAAACAAAAATACTCTCCGCGAATGAGAGAACTAACCTCACACCAAAAAAATTAACTTAGAATAAACTGCATTTGTTGACAGTTCCCTAAACTGCAGTTTCGCTGACTGGTTTATAAATGCGCTGCCAGAGTTTGTTTACGATTCTCAAATTTACGTTCGCCTTTCTGACTGAAACCTACCATGTGGGTGGGGCTTAACAAGGTTCGCTCTCATTGGCTAGTGACATTTGGATTGATGGCTCCTTGAACCTGAAGTGGTTGATGCTTCAGTAGCGTGCATTTTGGTAGATACATACACATGATATATCTGGATCTGCGGTTATACACACGAGATGAATCAACAGGAGCAGCACGAGGCCTCAGCATCCTCCTCGGCAGGACATTCGAGGCAGCTTGAGGTAAGTTAGGCATTTTGTCACGCATAAAAGTATTGTTACTCATGTATTTTGAGTACTTTGCTCTTTTCCCCACAACGTTTGTTATAACCCAGCATATATACTATATTCAAGAATTGTACATGTATTTTTAGAAAAGATCTCAGGCTGATGTTTATTCTGCAGCAAGGCTCAAATGTTGGAGCAGCAGATGCTGCCTCAGCTTTACGTAACATCGTAGAGGTGCTGAACAGTTTACCGGGTAAAATCAGCACGAGGCAGAGCGCGGGACAGAGCCGTGGACCAAGAAATGGCCAGGTTTTAGTTTTCAATCATGACTGAAAACAACAATACTTGCCGTTTGCAATAAAATTTATTCACATGCTCTCATTGATCTGCTCCTTTTATCTAAAACGGGGGTGCCCAAACTTTTTCCTATGAAGGGCCAAAAATCAAACTCGATTGAGAGCCGCGGGCTAAAAGTAAATTTTGCATCATAAATCAAATTGTATTACATTAAAGTTGCTATGGGTTTATTTATTTCATAATATTTAAAACAAATATAAAACAACTTTAATGATTAACTAATGAAGTTTTATTTGTAGAGCTTTGCATTTTAATGAATTTAAATGGGGCAACAATCCCCAAGTGTTCAATGTACAATACAGTTCAATGCCAAATACACAATAATAAAACCACATGGTTGCAATGTGAGTGACGTAATGAGAGATATGAAGCTGGTCCTTATTTTTCAGAAGATTGGTCTGTAGCTGACTAACAGACAAAGACAAGATATTATGTAGGTGAGAGTCTGTTATTTGGCTTGTTTACTCTTGTTCAAGTTCATCAGACTGAAAGTCTGCTCGCAGAGGTAGATCCAGTAATCCCTCGCCACTTTGCGGCCTCAGCGCATCGCGGATTTTTCAAAAATATTCATCAAAAAATAAAAGTAAAAACAGCTGATTTTCACCTACATCCACATTAACTGCAATAAATGAGGGATTCACTGTACTGTCAAACAGAGACAGTATCACTGATGATGAAGGACGCTGCACTGCTCTGTTCAGATCGAAGTCCAGGAAGAGTCTCGCCGCTGTACTTTGAGAAAGCTGCACAGTGTTTTGTTTCATAATGACGATGGATATTATTCTCTTTTAAAATGGCAACAGACTGTTTGCAAACTAGACGTATTGCCTTTTGATTTGACTTCTGTGAATAAAAACTCATCTTCCCCAGCTTTTAAAAAAAAAATCTCTTGTCTGTGTGCCACTGCCTTGATTTCTCCATTATTGTGTTTAATTTGTTGACGTTTATTGACATGTCGCAAAGCACGCAGTGCTGCGCCATGAATTGCGCATTTATAATAAATTTAATAATTTTTTACTGTTTACTCAGAGAACAACAGTTTACTCTGTTGTTGTTCAACTACAAAATAAACAAAATTGCTGTGTCAAATTCGAAATGACAATCTGTGTCGAAGTTCTCACCCTTGCCCTCTCTCTCCTCGGGCACTAGTTTAGGCACCTCTGATCTAAAGCAACTTCCATTAGAGTAGCTTAAGCAGTCAGGCACAGGAGGTGTGTGTGTGTGTGTATGTATATGTGTATATATATATAAACACACACACACACACTCTCACACATACTTTTTAGTCTCCTCTCCACCAATAAGCTGGTGTGTGGTGAGCGTTCTGGCGCAATATGGCTTCCGTCGCATCATCCAGGTGGATGCTGCACTCTAGTGGCGGTTGAGGAGATGTGCTTCTACTATGTGAAGCGCTTTGAGCTCTGGAAAAGCGCTATATAAATGTAACATTTCTTCTTCTAGTAGTAGTGAGATAATTAAGAGGTCCACTGAGTTCCTGATAAACAGTACTGGTTGTATTTCTATGTTCTATGTGTTTTGTGTTTTCAGCATGCCTTTTAAATCTAAATTTAGAGATTACCCCTTCACCAGCTGAGGAGCTGCAACTCATGCAGGCTGGGTTGGGAAAGCAATCTCTCAGTGATTCAAGATTTGACTCATTCAGAGGTGATGCATAGAATATTTATTCATGGATAATAGAATAGCTTTATTTCTTGCAATTTTAAATTAAATATGGATTTTAGGTTTCAAGCTTGTTTTGCGACGCCTACCCAAAAATGAGGTCAGCATCTGGAGGATGGCTGCTCTACAAGACAACAGGTATGTGATGCACTAAGCATAAGTTACTAGGTTCAGAATATCTCACAATTCAAGTTTCATGAATATATGTGTACATCATTCCATTTATGTACATTTCAATGGGTTGATGTAGTCAGTGTTCATGTTTTCAGATTTTAAACAATTCAAAGTGGATGCCTGAGTATGAGCAGCAAAATAAAGATTGCAAACAATTCTGATTGTGTCAATACAATGAGTTTGTATGTTTTTAGTTTTTTTTTTTCCCCTCACACTTTCATTCTATGAACAAAAACATTTAACTACCATTTGACTGACAAAAAGTCAGCTTTAGAATTCTGAGTATAAGTACATTATAGTGTTTTTAACTGCTACTATCAGCCAAATGCCATTATTACGGACTAATATCAGTGCATTATTGGTATGATAATCTGGATAATTCATTTTATTTCATTCTTTTTTTTTTTTTTATTGATATATTTGTTGTTATATTATTCAGGTGGACAGGGAAGAAGGCGGCTAAATCTAGTTCCTCCAGAGTCACAAGGATACTGTGGCAGTACCTTCAGATGTGCAACTGGAGGGGGGAAAACTGTGTTGTATATTGTGCCTTTACAGGATGAATTTGATCTTTCACCTCTTCCATCTGACGCCCAGGAATTTTCTGCGACGCCAAAAGCTGAATGCAAGACATGCCATCATATGATGCCACTGCAAATTCTTGCCCTACATATTAATGAATGCAGTGCTGTGAGACCCTGTCAGACACCGAACCAGAGGTAAAAAAAAAAAATTCTTTCTCTTCAGCCAACCTTTTTAATCTCTTGAGTCCTGGCGTCCTCATTTGAGGACTTTTTGTTATTTTGTTTTGTTGCCTCTTGACACTATAAAGTAAATTCTGTGAATCAGACCGGTTGGCCACCTTTAGATAGAGTGCCCATGCCATCTTGTGGTCATTTCACAACATTACACCCATGTCAAGTCACCTTTATTTATATAGCGCTTTTTACAATGTAGATTGTTTCAAAGCAGCTTTACAGGAAAAACAATATAAACAAAGTTTGTTTGGCTGAACAGAAGCCCCAAAAGAGCAGTCTAATCAATAGAATTGATTAATTTTTTAGTGTTAAGTTTCCCCAACTGATCAAGCCATAGGCGAAAGCGGCAAGGAACCAAAACTCTGGCAGGTGACGTAACGAATGAAGAATAGAATGGAGAAAAAACCTTGGGAGAAACCAGGCTCAGTTGGGGGACCAGTTCTCCTCTGGCCAACAGCCAAACAGTGCATGTTTATTATACAACAATTCAAGTCCAATTTGGTCCGGTTAGAGATGGGTTCATGATCGTCACAGGGGAGGGTCCAGTAGAGTCACGGTCTCCGCAGACACCCCAGGGCAGTGCTGTGCTCGTGTCCTGCTGCAGGTCCTTCATCTGATCTGAATACAGCCCGGATCCAGCTGACCACGGTAACCTCGGAATAAACAGAGACCAATTTCAGCGTAGATGCCATTCTTCTTCTGATGTATCGAGTACATCAGGTGTTATGGGAATGTTCCCGGTTCCGGCTTATCTAAATTATGCAGCCTAACAATCATTTTACATGATTTGGATTAAAAAAGTATGTATAATGTGTCATGTGTATGCCAGGTTGAAGAGATGTTTTTAGTCTACATTTAAATTGACAGAGTGAGTCTGCTTCCCGAACTGTATTAGGAAGACTGTTCCAGAGTTTAGGAGCTAAATAGGAAAAGGATCGACCGCCAGCAGTTGACTTTGATATTCTAAGTATTATAAGCTGGTCAGTATTTTGGGATCGCAATAGACGTGAAGGACTATAATGTGTTAAGAGATCGCTCAAGTACTGTGGAGCTAAACCATTTAATGCTTTGGAAGTAATTAGCAAGATTTTAAAATGTATTCGGTGTTTAATAAATGGTGCCCCCGAGGCAGACGTGTTTGCTCGCTCCACACTTAAATGTCCGACTTTACTTATTTTTTGTGTGTTTTTCGTTTTTTCTGCAGTGCACAAATGCCATGCACTGCTAGCATAGAACAGACAGGCATTATTGGACATCGCCAATTCACGTAACTTTGATTTTTGTAGTTCTATTCCACTGGAGCTACAACTCATTGTTCGCCCACAGAGTCACCACCGAAACTACCCCGAGGACCACGAAGCACCGGTCTCGAGTGAGTTCGCTGACCCCAGGAGAGTGCTTCGGAGACGCCGAGGCAAGAGGGGAGGGCTTCATGCTAGACTAAAAGCTCGCGCTTGCCGACCACCGCTACCCAGCCTCCTGCTAGCGAATATGCGGTCTCTAGAAAACAAACTAGACGAGCTACGAGCCAGGATTACAACACATCGGGAAATTAGAGATTGCTGCGCCCTGAATTTCACCGAGACCTGGCTCTCAGACAAAGTCCCAGAGAATGCCATTCAGCTACAGACTCACTCGGTTCACCGAGGCGATTGAACGGCCGCGTCCGGTAAGACTAAAGGGGGAGGCGTGTGTGTGTTTGTAAACAACTCGTGGTGCGAAGATATATGGACTATTGACGCGCACTGATCACCAGATGTGGAGTTTTTACTGCTGCAGTGCCATCCTTATTATCTACCGAGGGAATTTACTGCTGTGTTTTTGGCCGCTGTTTACATCCCCCCGCGTGCTAACTCCGCAGCAGCACTCGGCAAACTCCATGACGTCATCAGCGCGCTAGAAACGGCTCATCCTGACGCTGTTTTTATTGTTGCTGGTGACTTCAACCAGTGTAGTTTGCGGACTGTATTCCCCAAATACCACCAGCATGTTGACTTTCCCACCCGTGATAAAAACACCCTTGACCACGTCTACAGCAACATACGTGGTGCATACAGGGCTGCACCCCGCCCCCACTTCGGACACTTGGACCACATTTCTTTGTTCCTGTACCCTGCTTGCAGACAAAGACTGAAACAAGCACACCCTGCCACCAAACAGATCAAACTCTGGCCCCCGGAAAGCGAGATCACCCTGCAGGATTGTTTTGCGTTGACAGACTGGGATGTGTTTAAAGCTGCAGCCACTGTGGAGGACTCTTCCGTCAGCGTACAGGACTATGCTGAGTATGTGACTGGGTACATCAGCACTTGTGTTGATAACATCGTGCCCACCATACGACTCAGGAAGTTTCCCAACCAGAAGCCCTGGATAAACAGTCAGGTACGTCTCATGCTGCGTGCTCGCTCTCTTGCATTTAGATCAGGCAATGAGAACGAGTACAAAGCTGCGAAGTATGGACTGAGAAAAGCCATCACAGCGGCCAAGAGGCAGTACAGAGAGAAGCTGGACAGCTTCTACTCTCCTGCTGATTCAGGGCGGATGTGGCAAGGCCTGCAGCACATCACAGACTACAGGACCACCACCAACATCACCAACATCGCCTCAACAGACAGCCTACCGGATGATCTCAATACTTTCTACACCCGCTTTGAGGCCCCCAGCGACACTGCAGAGAGGGAGCTCACACACACCTGGATCACCTAACCCCCCTCCCCCCCACCAACCATCACATCAGCTCAGGTCCACAAAGCTCTGAGGAGGATCAACCCCCGCAAAGCAGCAGGACCAGACAACATTCCTGGGCGGGCCCTCAGAGCATGTGCCAACGAGCTGGTTGATGTTTTCAGTTCCATCTTCAACCTCTCCCTCAGCCAGCGCATTGTACCCTCGTGTTTCAAGACCACGACCATCATCCCCCTGCCCAAGAAGAACCCACCCACCTGCCTGAATGACTACAGGCCAGTGGCACTCACTCCAATTATAATGAAGTGTTTCGAGAGAGTGGTGCTGGCCCACATTCAGAGCAGCATACCGGACACCATTGACCCCCTGCAGTATGCCTACCGGCCCAACAGGTCCACCTCGGATGCCATCGCTGCTGCAGTCCACTATTCCCTCTCTCACCTGGAGAACAAGGACTCATACCTGCGGATACTCTTCATAGATTACAGCTCCTCCTTCAACACTGTCATCCCACACAAACTCACCCACTGTCCATACTTGGTTTGCACCCCACCCTCTGTGACTGGCTCCTAGATTTCCTGACTGGCAGGCCTCAGTCTGTCAGGATTGGAAATAGGACTTCAGCCAGCACCATCACAAACATTGGCACTCCACAGGGCTGTGTACTCAGCCCCATCCTCTACACCAGGGGTCTCAAACATGCTGCCCGCGGGCCAATTGCGGCCCGCGAAACGATATTTTGTGGCCCGCGGGACCATTTGAAAGTTTAATGTAAGTGCGGCCCGCGAGTGCTGAATGAATAGTGCTTTACTGCGCTGTGTGCGGAAGATTCCTTTTTCGTGCGAGGTGGAGCTGGAGCTGTACAAACCAACCAATCACAGTGGAGTATGTGACTCCCCGGGGCCAATCACAGTGGAGCACATGACTCCCAGGGGCCAATCACAGTGAAGTAAATGACTCCCGGGGGCGGGGCATCGGCCGGGCTTGATGCAGACAGAGAAACAACTGTGGAGCTGCCCGTGTAACATCACATTTGTCAAAGCCGTCATAGAATTATCACTTCTTGTTGTGATTGAAATTGAGCATGTTCTACTTTGAGCTGTACGAAGTGAATGTTACTGTTATCGGCGTTGGATTTAGCGTCATGCGGATTGTATTTGTTTTTCCATAATTTGAAACGGGCTGATTTGCGGGACATCGGTGTTATAATATAGAAAATAAAATCCAGTAAATATCGCCTCCGTGGCTGCATCCCATTGTTTGTATATAATACATCTATTAATGGTGTCCCACAGTCCCAGCTAATAATTAACAGCCGGTAGCAGTCGCCTATATCTGTATTTTCTACCATATAAAATATTACGATGTTCATATCATCAGGAAAGTATGGAAGCCCGTTTCCGCCACAGTTGAGAAAAAAAGGATTAAGTCATAATAATGAAAGAGTTTCTCATAATAATGACTTAATATCTGGAAATAATGAGAAAGTTTCATAATATTGACTTATCTCAAAATAATGAGAGTTTATCATTATAATGACTTAGTATCTCGAAAAAATTAGTAACTTTTTCCTCAACCTTGAACTTCAGTAAGTCCAAGTACATAGAAGAAGAACCCATTGAAGTTGTCAATAATGACGTTTGAGAAAATATTTTTTTTGTGGAATACTTGATGCGGCCCTGCCTCACCCAAACTCTGCCTCCTGCGGCCCCCAGCTCATTTGAGTTTGAGACCCCTGCTCTACACCCTGTACACCTACGACTGTGTCGCCTCCCACAAGGACAATATCATCCTGAAGTTCGCGGACGACACCGCAGTGATAGGACGTCACCGTCGCTGGCGGTGACGAGGCAGCTTACAGGAGGGAGGTGGCCAGTCTGGTGTCATGGTGTGAAGACAACAACCTCACCCTCAACACGGACAAGACAAAGGAGATGATAGTGGACATGAGGAAGGAGAGGAGGACGCCTCAGCCACTGTTCATCCGGGAGCTTGAAGTGGAGAGAGTGTGCAGCTTTAAATACTTGGGTGTCCACATCAATGAGGACCTCTCTTGGACACCTCACATCACGCAGCTGGTCAAGAAGGCTCAACAGCGGCTGTATTTTCTGAGGAGGCTGAGGAAGTTTGGCATGTCGCCTAAGATCCGCTGCACCATTGAGAGTGTCCTGACCAGCTGCATCACTATGTGGTACGGCAGCACTTCTGTCATGGACCGCTGTTGAAGTGTTTATTGCACGAATAATAAGTATTTTATCATAATTCAACTGTATGATTATACACCATTATTTTATCTGTATGATGATATTCAGCTGAGAAAGTGCTGAGGTCTGCAAAAGGCTGGAGACCCACACACACACCACAACTCTGGGGGTTGAAGCCATATATGGACATAGAGTGCTGAATTCAGGCCAATTGGACAATGTATGGAGAAAAATAAACAATAACGTAACATGTTTAGAATGTCTAGGAACTAGGTATATAATGGGAGATTTCCTTTTCTCGTGAGGAGATCTGCAGATCGACTCGGTTTTGTTTGAAAGAATAAAACCTATATTCTGGCATCAAAGACCTTTGAGAAGTGTTATTTGTCAGAAGAGAAAACTACAACACTTGATCCACAACATTTGGCGACCCCGGCAGGACTGGCTTTGGAGCTTCAGAGATGTTCGATCCACGACGGGGCTTTTCTGAGCGACCAACACAAACTACTGGCCAGGTAAGCAGATTTTGCTTAACTTTGTGTTGATCGCACAGTTGGCCTGGGAGTGGTGAGACACTCTAAAAAAGCTTCTCCAAATTAAAGAACTAATTAGAACTAAAAGGGTCTTTGAATCCAGAATAATTGTATGTATGTTTGTTAGATCTGTGTTTACTGAACCAGTAATGCATGCGCACAGACATCAGGGTATAATACCGCTTCGGGTACCTTAAGGGTTAACGCGAAGGACTGCTTTATAACTGATTAATTGTTTTACGTTTGTGTTTCTGGTCGCAATACCGCTCATAATATAATATATTATATAGTGAGGTCCGCATAGGCGAAGAAACTGACGGATTTGATTAAGATTTCGCGAATACCTCTTTATTACGACCAGAGAATCGTGCACAGCTCTGATTACGGAATAAAGGCAGAATAGGCGAAATAAATTAATAAAAATTCTCTCGCGTAATACCGCTTCGTTATTTACGCACGAAGGTCTGCACTAGACGGAGAGAATTAAATTAAATCCTTTTATGGTTACCGGTCTATTTCGATAGAAGCTGCTCGGATAAAAGGTGAAATGAATCGGGAAAACTAAACATTACCAGTAAATTAAAGTTCCTGTGATTACCGCTTCAATTAATTTTGAAGGTCTGCTTGGACAGGTGTTGTCTTAATTGGTTGAATTGATTAATCGGAATTAAACCCTACGTTTTGTAGGTAAAAGTCTTACGGTTACCACTCGTGCACACTGATCACGTGACGAGGCTCGCTCGGGTAAGCAAAATTTGGCGTTGTTATTGTGTTGTTAGTGATTTAATTGTGTTAATAAAAGAAAAAGTGTTTTGACTTGGTGAGGAGCAGAGAAACTCTCTCTGTGTATGTGTGTATTTGGGCTCTGAGTGTGTGGGCTGTAAAAACATAAGCCCTTCTCGCTTGACCGTGACCCCCTCTCCCCCTCTGACTGAGGTGGGGGCTTCGCTGGCCATCCGAGGAGAGTTAGAGTATGCTTGTATGAACTCTCTTGGGACGAACCATATGAGCCCAAGGAGACGCATGAACAGAATGCATGAATGTAGTCTTTGGGACGGACTTTATGAGCCCAGAAGATGTGTGAAAGCAAATAAAGGATTTTTGTGAAAGTTGTGTATGTGCGAGTGAGAGAGCCATTGTTCAGAAAACAGCCTTGTAAGTTACACTAAAAGAAGGCAGAGGAATACTTGGAGTCTTAGACTGATGGTAAAATAATTGTCGATTACATTCATCTAAAATAAAACAAATAATAACAGTGAAAAACAAATCTGTTAGTTTGTTGAGGTAAGAATTTAATACAAAACAGATGTTAAGAGAAATTAAATAGGGAAAAAGTCAAATAAATCTTCTCTTGCAATAATATTTGAAAATTATAAGAAATTGTTTCTTTAAAAGTATGGATAAAAGAGAAATTATGACCACTCAAGTAGAATAATTAGGAAAAAAGTAGCAATTATGAAGTGATAGAAAAGAAAAGAAAAAAGTCAAGCAAATAAATAGAGAACCGATAAATAAATAAATAAATAAGGATAAAGTTTGAGATACAGAAGAAGTAAAAAGAATAAATAAACAAGAAAAAATTGTACATGCTTAAAATTTTACATCTTATTAAGAGGTGACTAAGAGTTGTATCTCATTATCCCTGTAGGCAGTATGTAAAGTGATTCATGGCAGTATAATAACTTGTTTAGCGTTGAATGAGAGTGAGATTGGGTGACCAAATGAAGAGAAAAATATTTGAAAGGGAATTCTCTGATGATGGGTGAAGAAAACCTTATTCACCACCACTAGATTATTTTGAACACTGCATGAAAAAAAAAAAATGGAAGAAAAATGAATACCTTTTTTTTCTGATAGGGAGAATTATTTATTGTATAATACTCAGATAATTGAAGGTAGATTATTGCTGCATAATGCAAAGAAGAAATGGCTTGCTTTTTTTCCTGCAACGAAGAACTTGCTTCAATAAAAACAGAATGGGGGAACTGCTGTTCACCAGTGATATTTTTGTATAAAGGAATTATTGGAAGAAAAAGAAAGGTTAAAGAAGTGGAATTAAGATAAAGAGCTGATTGCTCTGACAGAATTTTGTTTGGAGTTTTTGAAAGTTCAATTTGATTCATGCGGATCTCTTGAGTGTTCAAATTTCAGATGCTTCTGGAATTCTGCCTTGATGAGAGGAAGCAACAAATGAGAAGGCAAAGACATGTCTGCAGAGAGAAGAAGAGAGAGTGGGTGATGGGCTTCAAGCCCCTCCCGGAAGAATTCAACACTGTCTGAGAGGACAACATGGAAAAAAGACTGATCATTGCAGGAGAAGGTGAAACTTTCACTTGAGACTTTTCCTGAGGGCAATGAGAACATTGTGAGATACAAAACTGTGGCAAGATACATGAAAAGCCACAGCTAAGAGAAACAGAAGAAGAACAACAGGAAGGAGCAGAGACTGTATTCCACTCCACAACACCAGGCATTTGAGCGACAGCACAGCCTGATGAAACATGCAGAGCAAGAGCCAAACGGCTACAACCGACTGATGATCCAAGCAGAAGAACTGACTCCACAAGGCACAGGTGTGGCATCTACAATGATCACAAGAGTGACTGCTTCAAATTTAGTTAATTATCATATTAACTTAATTTATTCTGATTATTCGCTGGTCTCATAGCAGTTCTTTGTATTCTCTGATAAACTAACCTTTCTGCTTTTCAGTAGGAACCAATCCAGCCCAATATTAAAAGAGAAGAGACAAAAGGAAATTCACTGAGAGACAGAAGTGGGTGCTCAACTCACCAAACAGATCAAACTAAGGCTGGATTTGGTTTAGTGAGGGTTTAGATTGCATTAAACACTTAGGGCTAAAGACATTATAGTATTATATTTCTGACAAAGAAAAGATTGTTACAAGATCATCATAAGAAGAAGTATGGTTAGAAAAATACCTTTACTGGTCACTCCATCTTGTTTAATGGTAATTGTCTAGAACTAGATAAATGAATAAAATAATAAATAACTCTAAATTCCAAATTCATGAAATCAGGAATGCTGTCATCGCTGGGGTAATGAGATGGAAATGCTGTTGACCATGGATCCATGATTATGTAGAGATCTTCAATTTTCTTATTCAAAAAATACAATAAGCTCATGAGAAGTAACAAAAATAATAGGAAAAAGCTTAATTAGATGAATAATAAATTGTATGAGAAAAATTCACTATGCTTAGGCCTACAATTGTAAATTATGAGAAAGCAGAAAAAGAGAAAAAGAAAGGTTCGTTGAAGTCTAAAATGAAGTGTAGTGCCTAGATTCAGAAATGTTTGACAAATTGTGTACGGACCTAAACTTGTATGTTTCCCATTTAGATTGAAACCTGGGGAGCAGAATCAAAGAGGATATGATGGCAAGCGTGAGTGTGGATGAGCATGAATGGAGTGAGAGATGGTGTCTGAAAAGACACTAAGGCAAATCAAACATTTTGCCAAAACGGCTGTATTTCAATTTTAATATGTGGGCCCACAGGGCAAATTATGCCCAAGTAAAATAATGACCATGGATGAATTGGATTAAGATTCCTGGTCAAAACCTAGGTTAATATTGTTGTGGCAGAAAGAAACAAAAGTGCCACATTTGCGCAGCGAATAACTTTTATTTTTCCTTTACAGAATATCATGAAGGAGCTGATTTTGTGTTAAAAGTATCAAATGTTGCCTTGTAACTATTAACTTGAACAAAGTGGGTTGAGTGCTTTCAAAAGACCTAAGAAATTATGAGATGATAGTGAAACTTTAGACAATCAAGTAACTAAGTGGAATTTTCTAATTGTAAAGGACAAAAGGGCAAATTTATTGTTGAAAACATGTAAATCACTAAACTGTGAGAAAGATAATATAAGGGATAAAAAGGGATTAAACTCTGCTGGTAAGAAAGCAGAAGAGCCTCAAAAAGGGATCAGGACAGCATTCAGCCCACATGAACTTTCCACAGGTCACTAAGAAGGGCAATGAGCCAGATGAGCAGAGGTTATCACTAACAAAAACAGTTAAAATCTCATTCACAGGTGACACTGGTTCAACTCCAGAAAAGATTTCCAGGATGGTTAAAAAATACAGTGAGTGTGTGTTGATCTCAAAGGAGGATCATGAATTGATCAGCAGAAGTGACACTTGAACCATTGCCTTAAAATCAACTAAAAGCTATTTTAAACATCGTCATTTAAGATGCGCATGGTTTTGACCATTGCTCAAGGGGGGAGATGATAAAGAAAATAAAAGACCAAGGATATTGGTCTCCAATATTACTTACATGCTTGTGATAATAGACTTAGATGTGGAAGCAACACCATCAGCAGATGAAGGAGCAGGAATAGTTATTACATTTCTGTCAAAAGAGGTAATTTCTAGATTTGGAATAACATCAGAAATAAGTTCAAATATTCAAAACCTGTAAAACAAGTTGTGAAACATTTAAGAATAAAACAGAAAATAGGATGTGTTAATCACTGACAATCGCAAGGGATGGTACAGAGGGTAAATGGTACCCTCAAGGCCAAACTTAAGATTTGTGAAAGTACTAAACGTAACTGGATTGATGCTTTAAAAGTTGTATTAATGAGTTATCGTATGCAAACTAACAGTAGTACGCATCTAATACCGCATGAAATGCTTAGGGGTCGACCCATGCATGTGCCATATTGTAGAGGCCCGCACAAAGGACCTGCTTTGGAACAATCGCAACTGGAGTTAAGATCGTATATGAGAAAACTAACTGCAGTGCATAAAGTTATATATCGGCAGGAAATAAGAAAGCGGCCCAGTGAGACGGAGACACCGTGTCCAGGTGTCCCAGGTGATCACGTCTATCTGAGGGTGTTCAGGAGAAAGTGGAATGAGTCTAGGAGAGAGGGACCATACAAAGAGGTGACAGCTACAACGACAGCGGTCCAAGTGGAAGGAAGAACCACCTGGTATCATCTGAATCACTGCACAAGAGTTCCCAGACGTGAAACCAGAGCGCAAGATGAAAAGGTACAAGATGTTGAAAGCTCAGAGAAGCAAAGCGCTGAGCAAAGCAAAGAAAGTCAACAAAGAAAGAAAGATGAGTCCAAAAATGTGGCTGATGATGATCTTCACGTTTACTGCATCAGATAATACAAGTGCAAGGGGTAAGCATCAGCGCCCAAGCTTCTCAAGTCCTCGTACAAATGGGGTACATTTACAGCAAGAGAAATAGGTATGAATGATTGTTTAATGTGTGATAAATCACAACTAAATAAGATAATAGTAGTTCCAAAATCCATACGATTATGTGACATATGTTAAATTTAACAGGAACTTCTGTCATACAAGCGATTATTTTATGCCGTATTGTTCAGCAGAGTGTTTAGCTTTTTTGAGTAGTTCTGAATATCAGGATAAATTTAACAGACCGCATTGGTGAGACTGGTGTAGATACTGGGATGTAAATGCAAACCTTAGAGTAGAAAAAGAAGAAGTAGACGTCTCAAAATGGTTCAGCATTGATCATAACCAAGAATATGAGTGTTTTAATAAGTTTGAATACATAATTTAGGAAGATTCACTGTAAAATGTGCTACAATTTGGAACATAGATCGAAGAAAGTCTTATAATTCAAATAGACAAATAAGAGCTCCAGAACTTCAAGCACTAGGAACAAGAAATGAGAAGGAAAAAATAAATAAGAAATCCAGAAGAAGAAAATAGTAAAAATCAAACTTTAGCGTTACTGTCAATAGAATTGTATGAAGATCAGACAAAAGTAGTAGCAGATTTCTTTTGGGCTTGAAATCTATATTCTGGCATCAAAGACCTTTGAGAAGTGTTATTTGTCTGAAGAGAAAACTACAACACTTGATCCACAACAAGGCTAGTATGCAACGGGTGGATGGAGCTGCAATTTTGGCCAGAATGATCCAGCTTGGTTTTATAGCTCGTATGAGTTATTCTGTTCCTGCACCATTGTCCCTTGTACATGTGGACACCAACCATAAGCTTATCACGTGAGTATTTGCACTCTAAATTTGACTTTCATGCACACACATGCAGAAAATGTTACTGTCTACACACACAGATGCATCCAGATGTACACTAAACAGAATTATTGTATCTGTATTTGTCCTTAGATTCAACATTGTGATATTTGGTGAGATTGATGGTTTCTCAAGGAAAGTACTGTTTGTCAAACTTAATATTGTCTGTTTTCAAACTTTAAAAGTAATAATGCTTGCAAGATTTGTCACTAGAAAGTGCTATAAACCGTAAATGTTCTATTAAAAATATTTATACATTTCTCCTTAAATTCTCCTTAAATAATTTATCTTAAACATGATGATATATTAGTATCTGGAGCTATGATTGACGATGAGATATCTTCTGTCAGATTACTCAATTCACACCAAGTTAACAAGCACTGATTTACTTTAGATTTCTGGCTGTTTCCACAAAACTGAAAGAGATAATCAGGGCTAAAATCATGTGTATGTTCGACATTAAAAATACAGAATCTTGTAAAAAAAACAGTTGTAACTAAACTCCATGCATGTGTGACCTTTGCTTTTCTCTCTCTGGCCCAAGTCGCCACACTTCTCGAGAGGACACACACTCAGGATGCGGAATTTAGAAGTTAGTCATTTATTTTCCTGCACACAGAGCATTGTGGAGTGAGGTGACAAACAGTGAGATGACACACACATATGTAGCTCCATCTATTAAAAATACAGTACACTTAATTAGCACGTGGAAAGATTCGGGAGCACACGAAAATCGAAATAAAACCATAAAACACTCACAAATTTGAATGAAAAACACTCCCTAACACACAATCGACATCTATTGTAAACAATTATTTCCACATAACATCTAACACGTGTGACAAAATCTATATTTTAAACTTTTACAGTGGAGCTAACAAATAATCACTCACCCACAGCATTTCTCTCTGACTCTGCTGCAGATTGCTTAACCTCGGTGGGGGAAACAGCGCCACCAGTGCAACAAATAAACAGTGCATGTCCCATTAATGCAGGGTTTAACTTGCATATATCTTAAGGGCTCTTTACCTCGTTACATACACCCCCCTTAAATCCTGCTTAATGAGGACATATCATAACAAGAAAAACCAACAGTGAAGAAAGTAAAGGTAGAAAAAAATGGGGTTCAAAACTTCCACTTCGTATCTTTTCCTTTAGCAAATAAGATTGCCCATGGAGTATAATTAGCTGTCAATCAATAGATTCTCCCATAAGGAGTACATATAAAGATAAGGGAGGCGCCTAACCCTAATCTTACAGTAGACTGAAGAGATGCCCCGTTACACCACAAATTCCATTAAGTACTTACTCCATATTTGATTCCTAGTCTGTATCAAATTGTTTCTTATGTGTTCTTAAGTGTGCATGAAATCAAGAGCAACTCTTTATGTGAAAATGCTTCTAACTAAATAAACAAAAGAACTCACTGTAGATTCTGAATCTCTTATGTGTTGTTTGTTCATTTCATAAATCAGTCTGTTAGGAGGTTTAATGACTCTGCCAAGTCTCGTTTGAGTTACTGCAGTCTCAACATGTCTTGGTTGTGTACACACCACAGGTTCCTTTAGAACCTCACTCGTGAACGGTTCTAATTGAACTAATTCAACATCTTGACCTTCCACGTCAGGTAAGTCTGCATCATGTGTCACATTGATATCACTTTTTTCATTCAAGTTCCCAGCATCAACACTAGAGGAGTCCAGCATCTCAGACACACAATCTGACACATCAGGCAAGTCCGTACGGTTTGTATGACCATCTTCCTCAATAAAACCATCGGGATTACTTAATATCCAGTTTGCAGTTCTGTCATCACGGTCAACTTCATCTCCTTGAACATCACATTCATTGATCACATCACTGTTTTTTTGAGCTGGTTCTTGAGGTTCATCAACTGGTAAAAAGTTCACAGGTAACAAAACATTTCTGTGGACAACTTTCACCTTGTCTGAGTTGATTCCTTGAATTCTGTAAACATTGATATCAGGGAATGCAGCCACGACTTCATATGGGGATGACTCCCATTTATCAGCAACTTTCCGTCTACCTTTTTCACCTCTGTTCGCAATCAGCACTCCATCACCAACAGTCAGTGGACATCCCTTCACTTTCCTGTTATATAGTCTACCATGTCAATCCTGTTCTTTCAAAGTATGCATCTGTGCAATATGAGCTGCTTCACGCAAGTCTTTCCTCAGCTTGGACACAAAATCCTTGTAATCTACCACATCTTCATTTAGAAGCACATTTTGAAACAGAATGTCAATTGGGAGACGAGGAACTCTACCAAACAAAAGAAAGAATGGGGCAAAACCTGTTGTCTTGTGTTCCGTGCAGTTGTAACAGAAGGTAATCTGCTGTAGCATCTGAGGCCATTTTGATTTTACTTTAGGGGGCAATGTCCTGATCATGCTTCCAAGAGTCCTATTGAACCTCTCAGCAATGCCATTTCCCATGGGGTGGTATGGTGTTGTGTGCGACTTGTCTACACATGCCATGGTCAATAATTCCTTGATGAGCTTGCTCTCAAAATTAGCTCTCTGTTCAGAGTGAATTCTTTTGGGGAATCCATTGACTAGAAAGAAGTCATTCCAGAGCCCTTTTAGCAACTTGCTTGGCTGACTGATTGTGGCATGGAAATGCATGAGCCATCTTTGTAAAATGATCCGTCACAACCAGCACGTCTACAGTCTTTCCTTCCTTAACCTCTGCTGACCAAAAGTCGATGCAGACCAATTCAAGTGGTTCTGATGTTCGAATGCTTTCCAACTGAGCACAAGCATGGGGTTCTGAGGTTTTACCAACCACGCATCGATGAGAATTCCTCACATAATCATCAATGTCCTTTTTCATCCCAATCCAGAAGAAACGTTGTTTTGCCTGTGACAGTGTTCTACTGCGTCCTTGATGTCCAGCTACATCATGTATTCCATGGAGAACTTGTGCTTTCAAAGAAGCAGGTACAACAAACAAGTACAATTTCTTGTTCAACTTTGGATCTCTTTTGACCTTGTACAACACACCATTACAGATGACCAATTTATCATGGTACTTCAACAATCTCCGGACAGGTTTGGATTCCTTTGCTTGCTCCTTCTTAGATGGTTTCTGGTGTCTCTCAATATAATAAAGAATCCGACACAAGGTGCTGTCCTGCCCCCGCTCATTTATGATGTTACTGTGCTCCAAAGGAGGGTTAAACTGTTGCGGTTGTGAAATGGCTGGTACTGTACCCATTACTTCACTCAAGCCCCCAGTAGAATGTGCTGCCAACACTGCCAAAACTGCCTGGCTCCCAGAAGAACCTGAAGGCAAGAGTTCATCATTGATCAGATCACCAGTAACTTTGCCATCCCCCTGCACAACTTGATGGTTACTTGTGCATTTGAAAGCATCTTGGACAGAGTTGTCAACTACACCACTGACATCTTTCAAGAGGGATAAATATGGCTCAGTGATAAGGCGATGTCCCATGCAAGACTGGATGAATGGCTTACGGCTCAAAGCATCCGCCACAACATTTTTTGTACCTGGAACATACTTCAGATCGAAATTGTGAGACGCAAGTTTAGCCACCCATCGCTGCTCACATGTATCAAGCCGGGGTTTAGTCAGAATATATGTAAGAGGGTTATTGTCAGTCCATGCTGTGAAGTGCCGTCCTCTCAGTCAATGGCTGAACTTATCACAGATAGCCCACTTTAAAGTAAAGAACTCTAATCTGTAAGCTGGATAGTTCATTTGTGAGCGAGGCAGTGTTCTGCTTGCAAAGGCAACAGGTCTGGCAATCTCTTCACCTGGCAGAACCTGTGACAATACAGCTCACACTCCATCAAAAGATGCATCTACGGCTAAAATGAAAGGTTGGTCAAAGTTTGGGTGAGCCAATGTCACATTTTTTGTTAGTTCCAGTTTAAGGGTATGGAAAGCTTCTTCGCAATCAGTTGTCCAATCAGCTGGGGAAAGTTTGAGATGACCAGTTTTCTTTCTCGGTTTGCGTCCTTTTGTGACAGGAGTCTTTTTGACTGAACCTGATGTCAACTTGAATAGAGGCTTAGCTTTTGCTGAACATGCTTCAATAAAATGCTGGTAAAAAAGAACCATTCTAAGAAAGGACCTGATCTTTTTCTGACATGGTGTTTTTCCATCAGGTTCCATCAAGTCAGAAACTTGAATATTGGTAATTGCATCAACTTTTCCAGGATCAGTCTTAATGCCTTCTTCACATATGATGTGTCCCAGGAATTTTACAGATCGTCTCAAGAAACAGCATTTCTTTGGAGCCAACTTAAGATTGTGATGTGACAACCTTGAGAGAACCATTTCAAGACGTTGAACGGCTACTGACTCAGACGGAGCAAACACCATTAAATCATCGAGATAACAGAGAACGCTTCTGAAATTCTCATCTCCAAAGATGGACATCATCATTCTCATGAACGTAGCAGGGCTATTAGAGAGACCCTGGGGCAGCCTATTATACTCATGGAGTCCAAATGGGGAAGAGAAGGCTGTGTACTTTTTGTGTTCTTCCTCTAGAGGAACATTATAATACCCTGAGGTGAGATCCATGGTTGAGAAGAATGTGTTGCCACCCAATGCAGCTAACACATCAGACTGGTGTGGTAAAGGGTAGGCGTCTCTGACAGTTCTCGCATTTAACCACCTAAAATCTGTGCAGATCCTGAGATCACCGTTCTTTTTCCAACCTAAAACGAGAGGGGACGCATAGTCACTATGTGATTTGCGGATGATTCCTTTTTCCTCCATCTCATTTAATGTTGTTCTTAGTTTGGCATACTGACTTGGTGGTATGCGCCTGTATGGAAAACGGAAAGGTCTGTCATCAGTGAGGTTAATTCGATGAACAACGCCTTTAGCTTCTCCACAGTCCATTTTGTCTCTTGAGAAAACTGACTCATACTTCTCAATGATGTGCAACAACTTGTCTTTCCAATGGGCTGGCACTTGACAAGACTCCACATCAAGATCACTAAGATTCAGATCGCTCAAGACCTGCTTCATCTCTTCACTGGATCTAGATGGTAAGGGATCCTCAGTACACTGGAGATTTGATTGAATTTGTTTCGGCGGTGGTAAGTCTTGCACAGAAATACAAGGTGACACATCAGCTATTTTAGCATTTCTCTTTAACACAACTCTGTGATTAGTTGGATTGATGACTTTAAATGGGATAGAACCATCTCCCCATAGTGGTGTTATGACCCTTCCGACGAGTATTTGCCTAGGTCTTGATTTGGACTCTGTCGGTTCCACGATAACAGTGCTGCCTACAGACAAGACAAAAGATTGAGGTAATTTACCCCAAACCAGATATTCAGTTTGTGGCTCCAATGTCACACTTCTTAGTAACTTTACAGTACCGACTTTCTCAGGTATGACTTCACCTCTCCACCTTTCTGAATTGGAGATAAGAGATAAGAACATACAGCACTCATCACTCTCATTATTACATGACTTAGACATGATCCTCCAGTAACCATCCGTTTCCCTCAATTGCATCAGAAGTCTCTTTATGACGTTTGTGCCCAAAATCATCTCTTCCGTCTGCCCAGGCACAACCAAAGCAGGAATTATCATGGGGCAGACATACACTGTAACTGGAAGATCATAGACTGCAGTAGGGGTAACGTGATGACCACCACAGCCAACAATAACAATATCTTGTGCTGACTGGAGTGTCAAATCTGGGTTACTTTTCAACAACTTTTCTTCAGTAGACTCACTGAGAGTACATGCCATTGATCCACTATCAATTAAAGCTTTGAGAATGCAACCCTTCTCAACTGAAACAGATGTGTAAAACAAGCTATCGGTTTTGGAACTCTCTGAACACCCTGAAAAATTACTGTTTTGTCTGAAGTTACATCACTAAACATTTGACATAAAGACTCATAATCCCTTGCATCATCAATACTGGATATGGGAGATTCACTCTCAAGATCTACGTGATCCTACACGTAGATCATTTAGTTTGACTGCTGGTGGCCTGAAGAAGGTTTCGTTTTCTTTGGACACCTGTTTCTAGAATGGTCAGGTGAAAAACACTGGAAACAGAGCCTGTTTTCTTTACAGTGAGTAAAAGCAGAATGTGAGGTATCCTTGCATACCAAGCATGGTGAATCGTTCAAGCCTGGAATCCTAGATAGGTTGTTTCTCTTCCTGTTCACCTTGTTAGCTTGTGAACTTCCACTATTATTCATTAGAACTCTCTCCAGCATATCGATCACTTTATCCAGAGCCATATTTTCTGATTGTTTTGACTGGAGAGAATCATGTTCAGTTGTCACTGGGTTTTGGCCAGGACTCACAGGCATCTCATTCACAGCAAGCTTTTTTTCACATTCAATTGGTCTATTTACGGAGTGATACTCATTCAGAATCTCTTGCACTTCATAAGCAGTCCACTTGTCAATGGTTTTTGAACGAAACGGTAGCGCTAGATCTGAATTTGGACAATTCCTAATGAACATGCGTGTGACTTCAATCAGTTGGTTGTTCAGCACTTTACCCTGTTGTTTTAGACACTCAGCTGTGATGTCAGCAGCATGGTTCAGGCGCAACCAGTAATCAAAGGAATCCTCCTGAGGTTCTGGAAGAGTAGTGTAGAAGTCTTGTAATGGGATAGGAGAATACTGTTGGCAACTGAAATGTTTCCGTAATAGGGTGTAAATCTCATCAGGATTTGTTCTGATATCCAAACCACTAGACAGCATCCCCACTTTAACAACATCTTTTGCTTTGCCTCTCAAATGGATTAAAATTTCTTCACCCTGCTCTTCAGTAGGCAGAAAACCCTTTCTTATGAAGTTTTTCATGAGCTCCACCCACTCATCAACGCTGTCTGAAGCGTTGCCTCTGAAAATTGGAGGTTCTTTAACTTCCCTCTGACGCACTACTTGAACCTGTGACGTACTTGACGTGGTGCTGTGCTCAGGCATGTATCTGCTATCCGGATGTTTTTGAGATTGCATAGATGTAGCTTCAGTTTGACTGTGCAAATTCAAGTGTGCAAGAATACTGTCTGCCAGTTGAAGGCCTACTTGCTGCACTGTTACCCATCTGACTCATTAAATCACTGGTAAAGGCTGGAGTTGATGTGCTATTTGGCTGCGTAGTATTGGAACTACAATGACGCACATGCATAAGGCTGTCATTAGCATTTTGTGTGGGAACTGGATTTGGATCTGGATTCTAACCCCATACCATTGTTGACAACACTCATTTGCTTTGCTTTGCTTTTTTTTGCTTTTCTCTCTCTGGCCCAAGTCGCCACACTTCTTGACAGGACACACACTCAGGATGCGGAATTTAGAAGTTAGTCATTTATTTTCCTGCACACAGAGCATTGTGGAGTGAGGTGACAAACAGTGAGATGACACACACATATGTAGCTCCATCCACAGCATTTCTCTCTGACTCTGCTGCAGATTGCTTAAAGTCAGTAAATATAACTCATTAAACAATAGAATACATACTTAAACACAATTTACCCAAAAAATGACTACCTGCACACAGAGCATTGTGGAGTGAGGTGACAAACAGTGAGATGACACACACACATATGTAGCTCCATCTATTAAGCAATCTATTAACCAGTAATAGATTACTACGTTCGCGCCTTTTTTCCCAACTTCATCAAACAACTGGTCAACAAGTTGGATCAACACACGCGGTGAGTCATGTCATCTTCTCTCAAAATTGTCACTTGTACTGCCTGCTTCATGCATAGTCTTTCTGTCTCTGTCAGCTGTGAAGGCTTCACATGTCATAAATGTAGGGACATAGTTAGGCTGACAGAGAAGATTTCAGATAATGAAAAAGACGCATTGGGCTTGGCATTTAGAGACATTTTAAACTCTATTGGAGTTACACAACATGTATCAGGACCCACTCAGTCTCGTAATCATACTTTAGGTCTAATATTGTCATATGGGATCAATGTTGATACTGTTCAAATTCTACAACAGAGCGATGACATCTCAGATCATTACTTAGTTGCGTTTAATTACCTTTAGCCAAAGTCGAAAAACTAACTCCCTGTTATAAATATAGTAGAACTATCACTCCTAACACAAAAGATAGCTTTATAAATAATCTTCCTGATCAGTTTCATCTACTTAACATCCCAGATAGCCTAGAAGAACTTGATGTTGCAACAGAAACTATAAACTCTCTCTTTTCCAGCACTTTAGACACTGTTGCTCCGTTACGCTTAAAGAAGATTAAAGAAAATAGTCCAACACCGTGGTACAACGAGCACACCCGGGCCCTCAAGAGAGCAGCCAGAAAAATGGAGCGGAGCTGGAAAAAAACTAAGCTAGAGGTTTGTCGCATTTCATGGAAAGACAGCTCTATTGCATTCAGAAAGGCCTTAAGATCAGCCAGATCTACTTACTTTTCTACCTTTTTAGAAGAAAACAAATACAACCCTAGGTATTTATTTGATACAGTGACTAAATTAACAAGAAATAATGCCTCAACCCCAGATGCTTTAAAACAGCACAGCACTAATGACTTCATGGACTTCTTTACTTGCAAAATTCATAATATTAGAGAGAAAATTATAAACAGTCTACTACAATATTCCAAAATACAGTAAATTTTTGTGTCCCTGAAGAAAAATTCCAATCCTTCATTGCTATTGGGGGAGGAAGAATTGTCTAAACTCGTTAAATCATCAAAATCAACAACATGTATGCTAGACAGAATACCAACTAAGCTACTGAAAGAGATGCTTCCAGAAATCATAGATCCTATTCTTAATATAATTAATTCTTCTTTGTCATTAGGATATGTACCAAAAACCTTTAAGCTGGCTGTAATTAAACCGCTTATTAAAAAAACACAACTTGATCCTACAGAATTAGTTAATTACAGGCCGATATCGAATCTATCTTTCTTGTCAAAGATTCTAGAAAAGGCAATATCTTTACAACTATGTTCCTTTCTAGAAAGAAACTGCATCTACGAGGATTTCCAGTCAGGATTTAGACCATATCATAGTACTGAGACTGCTCTCATTAGAGTTACAAATGATTTGCTCTTATCATCCGATCGTGGTTGTATCTCTCTGTTAGTGTTACTAGACCTTAGTGCTGCATTTGATACAATTTACCACAAAATCCTTCTGAATAGACTTGAAAATTATGTTGGCATTAGTGGAGTTGCATTAGCCTGGTTCAAGTCATACTTATCTGAGCGTTATCAGTTTGTAGCAGTAAATGAGGAGATGTCATATCGATCACGGGTTCAGTATGGAGTTCCTCAAGGTTCAGAACTAGGACCATTGCTTTTCACCCTGTACATGCTTCCTTTGGGTGCAGTTATTAGGAAGCATGGCATTAGCTTTCATTGTTACGCTGATGATACTCAGCTCTATATTTCTTCTCATCCTGATGAAACAAACAAATTCACTAAATTAACAGAATGCATAACTGATATAAAAAATTGGATGACTAATAACTTTCTACTGCTAAATTTTGAAAAAACAGAGATTCTAATTATTAGACCAAAAAGTTCAGCACATAATAATCTAGACTACTGCCTAACACTTGATGGCTGCTCTGTCAAGTCTTCGTCGTCAGTTAGAAACCTGGGTGTGCTCTTTGATACCAATCTTTCATTTGAAAGCCATGTTTCTAGCATCTGTAAAACGGTGTTCTTCCATCTTAAAAATATATCTAAATTGCGACATATGCTATCCAAGACAAATGCAGAAAAGTTAGTTCATGCGTTCATGAGTTCAAGGCTAGATTATTGTAATGCTTTACTAGGTGGTTGCCCTGCACGCTTAATAAACAAATTCCAGCTTGTCCAAAATGCAGCAGCTCGAGTTATTACTAGAACCAGGAAGTATGAGCATATTAGCCCAGTTCTGTCAAACCTGCACTTGCTTCCTATTAGATTCAAGATTCAAAGTGTTTATTGTCATATATACAGACAGAAAGCATGTTTCCCTGTACAATGAGATTCTTACTTTGCCTTCCACAGTAAATGTCACACAAGTAGTAAACTAAAAATAAGATAAATATATAAATAATAAGAAGCGCAAATATATAAAAATGTAAAAGGGCAAAAGAGTGAAGTAGTAAATTGAGGTAGTGCAGTCCTGATAATGTAAAGTGAAGTAGTGCAGAATGTAAACAACTGTTCATGTATGTTGTAATTGTAGACTCCTATCCGCTGTCTTATGGCAGAGGGAAAGAAAGAGTTCTTCAGTCTAGCAGTCCTGCATTTCACACTTCTGTACCTCTGTCCTGAGGGTAGAAGTGTGAACAGACCATGTTGGGGGTGGGAGGGGTCTTTGAGGATGGAAGCAGCTCTTCTGTGGACTCTGCGTTGGTAGATGCTCTGCAGAGAGGGCAGTGGAGTCCTGGTGATCTTCCGCGCAGTCTTCACCACTCTCTGCAGACGTTTGCGGTCCATGACAGAAGTGCTGCCGTACCACACAGTGATGCAGCTGGTCAGGACACTCTCAATGGTGCAGCGGAAGAAGTTGCTGAGAATCTTAGGCGACATGCCGAACTTCCTCAGCCTCCTCAGAAAATACAGCCGCTGTTGAGCCTTCTTGACCAGCTGCGTGATGTGAGGTGTCCAAGAGAGGTCCTCATTGATGTGGACACCCAAGTATTTAAAGCTGCACACTCTCTCCACTTCAAGCTCCCGGATGAACAGTGGCTGAGGCGTCCTCCTCTCCTTCCTCATGTCCACTATCATCTCCTTTGTCTTGTCCGTGTTGAGGGTGAGGTTGTTGTCTTCACACCATGACACCAGACTGGCCACCTCCCTCCTGTAAGCTGCCTCGTCACCGCCAGCGACGGTGACGTCCTATCACTGCGGTGTCGTCCGCGAACTTCAGGATGATATTGTCCTTGTGGGAGGCGACACAGTCGTAGGTGTACAGGGTGTAGAGGATGGGGCTGAGTACACAGCCCTGTGGAGTGCCAATGTTCGTTATGGTGCTGGCTGAAGTCCTATTTCCAATCCTGACAGACTGAGGCCTGCCAGTCAGGAAATCTAGGAGCCAGTCACAGAGGGTGGGGTGCCAACCAAGTATTGACAGTTTGTGGGTGAGTTTGTGTGGGATGACCGTGTTGAAGGCGGAGCTGTAATCTATGAAGAGTATCCGCAGGTATGAGTCCTTGTTCTCCAGGTGAGAGAGGGAATAGTGGACTGCAGCAGCGATGGCATCCGAGGTGGACCTGTTGGGCCGGTAGGCATACTGCAGGGGGTCAATGGTGTCCGGTATGCTGCTCTGAATGTGGGCCAGCACCACTCTCTCGAAACACTTCATTATGATTGGAGTGAGTGCCACTGAAAACATCAACCAGCTCGTTGGCACATGCTCTGAGGGCCCGCCCAGGAATGTTGTCTGGTCCTGCTGCTTTGCGGGGGTTGATCCTCCTCAGAGCTTTGTGTACCTGAGTTGATGTGATGGTTGGTAGGGGGGAGGCGGGTTGGGTGATCCAGGTGTGTGTGAGCTCCCTCTCTGCAGTGTCGCTGGGGGCCTCAAAGCGGGTGTAGAAAGTATTGAGATCATCCGGTAGGCTGTCTGTTGAGGCGATGTTGGTGATGTTGGTGGTGGTCTTGTAGTCTGTGATGTGCTGCAGGCCTTGCCACATCCGCCCTGGTTCAGCAGTAGAGTAGAAGCTGTCCAGCTTCTCTCTGTACTGCCTCTTGGCCGCTGTGATGGCTTTTCTCAGTCCATACTTCGCAGCTTTGTACTCGTTCTCATTGCCTGATCTAAATGCAAGAGAGCGAGCACGCAGCATGAGACGTACCCGACTGTTTATCCAGGGCTTCTGCTGATTCGTATGGTGGGCACGATGTTATCAACACAAGTGCTGATGTACCCAGTCACATACTCAGCATAGTCCTGTACGCTGACAGAAGAGTCCTCCAAAGTGGCTGCAGCTTTAAACACATCCCAGTCTGTCAACGCAAAACAATCCTGCAGGGTGATCTCGCTTTCCGGGGTCCAGAGTTTGATCTGTTTGGTGACAGGGTGTGCTTGTTTCAGTCTTTGTCTGTAAGCAGGGTACAGGAACAAAGAAATGTGGTCCGAGTGTCCGAAGTGGGGGCGGGGTGCAGCCCAGTATGCACCACGTATGTTGCTGTAGACGTGGTCAAGGGTGTTTTTATCACGGGTGGGAAAGTCAACATGCTGGAGGTATTTGGGGAATACAGTCCGCAAACTACACTGGTTGAAGTCACCAGCAATAATAAAAACAGCGTCAGGATGAGCCGTTTCTAGCGCGCTGATGACGTCATGGAGTTTACCGAGTGCTGCAAACTCCATGATGTCATCAGCGCGCTAGAAACGGCTCATCCTGACGCTGTTTTTATTATTGCTGGTGACTTGACTTGACTTGACTAAAAAGCATAAAAAGGTTATTGATTTTGTTGTATTTTACCCATGTAACTTCATAAAAAATACTTTTATAGGTCTGACAGGTACACAAATATTTTGTGCTTCGATTAATATTAACGACAGACATCAGCAGGATGTCAGACACTCATTGTTAGTAGAGTACAGATGCATAAGCTTCTTCTATGCTCAGTTGGCCTTACTCTTACCGGTTCAAGCTGGTGTTGACGAGGACCAAAGGAAGAGGTAGAGTCAATCATTGTCCTGATTTGCAGAATTGGGGGGAGTGGTTGTAAAGTTATTGAAAAGCGGTGTTTAACTCAGTGCTGTTATTTTTCCCTCTCTGTACTTGTAAGCAGCTGTCTTTACCTCAAAGGAATTTATAACGTATATCCTATACTTGCATTGATTTGTCGTTGATTATGTGTCCTGATTTGGTGGCACCTGTTCAATTTCTCATTAATGCAATTAACTAATCAACATGGCAGTTGCTTCAATGCATTTAGGGGTTGGTCCTGATCAAGACAATCTCCTGAACTCCAAACTGAATGTCAGAATGGGAAACAATGGTGATTTAAGCAAATTTGTCTGAAATAACCACTCGTTACAACCAAGGTATGCAGCAAAGCATTGGTGAAGCCACAACACACACAGCCTTGAGGCGGATGGGCTATTGTTGAGACATTCAGATGGTAGAGTCAGAATTTGGCATAAAAAGAATGAGAACATGGATCCATCATGCCTTGTTACCACTGTGCAGGCTGGTGGTAGTGGTGTAATGGTGGTGTGGGGGATATTTTCTTGGCACACTTTAGGCCCCTTTAGTGCCAACTGGGCATCGTTTAAATGCCACGGCCTACCTGAGCATTGTTTATGACCATGTCCATCCCTTCATGAGCACCATTTACCCATCCTCTGATGTTGCTTCCATCAGGATAATGTACCATGTCACAAAGCTCGAATCACTTTAAATTGGTTTCTTGAACATGACAATGAGTTCACGGTAATAAAATGGTACCACAGTCACCAGATCTCAACCCAATAGAGCATCTTTGGGATGTTGTGGAACGGGAGCTTCGTGTCCTAGATGTGCATCCCACAAATCTGCAAGATGCGATCCTATCAATATGGCCAACATCAATCAATCAATCAATCAAATTTATTTATATAGCGCCTTACAAACAGCCAAAAGGTGCACAAGGCGCTTTCCAAAAGAACAAAAACAAACATCAAACGACACCATAAAGAAAACAAATTAAAGGAATGAAATCAGAATCAAGTCCAATGCTATGTGTTAAAAACTCGATTAAAAAAGTGGGTTTTGCGTCCAAAAGTGGGTGGAAGCGAGCGGAGGACAGGGGTGATGTGTGACCTTTTCTATGTGTTAGAGAGAAGACGTGCGGCAGCGTTTTGCACCAGTTGAAGGCGACTGATGAGTGATGTATTTAGTCCAGTGTAGAGGGCATTACAGTAGTCGAACCTCGAACTGATGAAGGCATGAATTGCTTTTTCAAGGTCGGCTCTTGACAAAAAATATTTGACCTTACTAAGAAGTCTTATCTGGTAACAACTTGCCTTCACTACTGCACCAATCTGTTTAAAAAACTTCAAGTTTTTGTCCAAAATAACACCCAGGTTACGCACAGACGGAGCAAACTGAGGTGTCATGGGACCAAAGCTAAAAACACTGTTAAGTGAATCCGGGCTGAACAGGATGTACTCAGTCTTATTTTCATTTAAACGAAGGAAATTCTGTGAAAGCCACTGTTTGATGTCCTGAAGACAATTATGGAGAGGGTCCAGTGCCGAACGATTACTCAGAATCACATGAAGGTAGATCTGGAGGTCGTCGGCATAAAAATGAAAATGAACATTGTGTCTGAAGATGAGTTGAACAAATGGCAGCATATAGAGCAAAAACAAAATAGGACCGAGAATGGAACCCTGTGGCACTCCGGATGACAAATGTCATTGAGCATTACTGAAAAGGTTCTATTAGTGAGGTATGAGGAGAACCAATTTAGCTCTGCTTTCTGCAGACCAGCAACATGTTGAAGAAGAGAAATGAGAATGGCATGATCCACAATGTCAAATGCAGCGGTAATGTCCACTAAAACCAGAACCATAGAGGTTTTTCTGTCCAGTGCTTCAAGAATGTCATTATGCACCCTCAGTAATGCAGATTCAGTGCTGTGCCTGGTCCTAAAACTAGACTGGAATGTATCACCAATGCTGTTCAGTTGGAGATGAGCCTCGAGCTGGGCGTAAACAAGCTTCTCCATCAGCTTTGACAGAAATGATAGATGAGAGATAGGGCAGAAGTTTGATATAATGGAGGGGTCCATTATAGGGGGCATGTTTGAGAGCAGTAGGAACAGTACCCAAAATAAGACAGTTGTTTATGAAGGAGACAAGGCAGGGACCAATGATGTCAACAGCCTCCTTCAAAATCCTTGCAGGAACAGCATCTAAAGGGAAGGTGGTAGGCTTCAACTCGAGGACAGCTTTTTTGAGGTCCACAAGAGTAACAGCCTCAAAGTTTTCTAGCACACATTGTGCCGCATGAGACGGCATGGCAACAGTAGAATTTTGAGTAATAGTTAATTACATGTATTTTCAGAAACATCATTCAAGACAACAGACACCGGATTAATAACAGAATTAATAGTTTTAAATAAAATTCCAGGACGATAGCTATTGCTGTTGATGAGATAGGAGAGGTATTGTCCTTTAGCATCCTTCAGTGCTCTCTGATATGTGGCCAGTCTAGCGATTCTAAGCCTAAGGGAAATGGTGCGGATTGTATGTGTGCATGAATCGTTTATGATCAAACGCACATAAATCTGCACAAAGGGGAATTTGGATATTAACAGTTAATTATAACGGATTATAACAATTATTAATATCAATGGCTTGATTCGACTTGTAGAATTTTCTTTAATTCTAGAAAAGAGTTCAAAGGACGGATAATTTGTCCAGCAAATATTGACCTTATAAACTCTGGAAAAGGTTTCTTTTGGCCACAAAGAAAGATCTTTCCATTAATTTGTAACAAGGATCGGTCACCATTAAAGTGACTTATGGATGAGCAATTCAGAGGCAATCACGTGTGAATATATATATATATTTTAATAATCGACAAACAATAGACAAACATACACAGATTAATTGAAAAAGGGAAGAAGAGATAATAAGAGAGAGAGTAGGAGAGGGAGAGACAAAGGAAGGTAGTATTACAGACAATAACCTATTTGAGAACAAGCAAGGAATCAGACCAACTTATTGGTATAAACTCAAATCTCTTAAAGATCGTTTAAGGGCTACTTGCTTATGTTTCTTTCTGTGGCTGGTTGGAATTCGTGCGTGCGAATTCCGATCTGGTCCGAGGTTTGCGTCTTGCTGGGCGGGTCCGTTGTGGTCCGCGGTAAGTTCAAATTTTGGTTCTTAGTCTGGTAATGTCCTTTGTGGAAAATGGCGCTCAGGATCCAAGAATCCGCGCCAGAGAGGAAGTTGCAAGAAGAGGAACAGGAAGAGTAAGAGAAGAGAGTGATCCTTGGCCTACGGGTGCTTATAAAGGAATAAACAAAGCACGCCTCTAAGAGTTGGGACAGCCAATCAGAGTGAAGGAACTGAGAAGCGGGAAACTTCCTTTTGTCTTAGTCTCATGTGATTAGCATGTTTTATGGCCTGCTTGAGAATGCAGACCTTTGGGTTTTGGAATAAAAGAAAGAGTCTGATGCATCCTAGCACAGTGAAACAAACCTAGACGGTCTGCAAATTGAAAGACAAAGATTTCAAGACCATTCATGGCTATATTAACTCGTAGCATGAAGGCAAGGTAAAGATTGACTTGGTTTTACCCAAGTATTTACTGATTATAAGCTTCTAAATTATCAAACACATCTAAAATGGTTATAACAAAAAGCATGCATGCATATAGGTAAAGGTAATAGCTATAGGTAAAACACAACACCTCTAAAAATGGAAGGTAACTAAGTTAAAAGTCACATGGCACAGTCTTTGTGCGAGGGTGAGTGAGAATGGTTTGTGTTCCAGAGGTCTTAAACTGTCAGTTCACAGACTCTACGGAGCCGATCCTGTCGAATCACTTTTTCAATCAAAGAATGAATCTGATCGATCATTCATGAGCACCGTCCATACTCTACACCAGACTGTCTCTAAACATCTCCAACGACACCCGAAACCTATCCTAATTCCATTTTCGCTCAGCCTGTCTACATTGGCGCTTAAGGGCCCTAGTTGTGTCATTGAGCCAGGGGTCCAGAGGACCATTAGTCGACTTCACCTTGTAGGGTGCAACAGAGTCCATAATCTGGGAGCAGATGGTGTTGAAGGAAGAAATGAAAACGTCCGGGCAAAGAGGTGATGATAGCTCAATGGAAGCAAGATCAGAAACAGAGAATGAAGCAACAAAATCTTCAACGGTTCAGGCGAAACAGCACTAATGTCAAACTATGAGGGAATGGTCAGAGATGGGAAAATCCACAACCTCACAAGCTGACACGATTACCCCACGAGAGATGATAAGGTCAAGAGTGTGACCTAACCGATGAGTAGGACCAGATATGGACTGAACCAGATCTAATGAAGCTAAAAGTGCCTTAAAATCATTAGCAGGTTTATCTGAGGGGCAGCAAACATGAATGTTAAAATCATCACAAATTAAAATGTTATCAAACTTAGCCAGAAATTCTGTTAGGAACTCTGAGAATTCAGTTACGAAAACCTTATTAAATTTGGGCGGCCTGTAGACTACTGCACATAAAATAGGACAGGGTAGTGTTAGTATAAAAACTTGCAGCTCAAAGCTGGAATACCCTCTAGTGGACAACTGGCGACACTTCAGTGACTGTCTATATGCGGTGGCTATCCCCCCGCCCCTACCTGCTTGCCGCGGGGAGTTTAGGGAGAGGTAGCCCGAGGGGAGGAGCTCCGAACAAGCACTGACGTCACCTGGGGGAAGCCAGGTTTCGGTGAGGAAAAACAAATCCAGATTGTGAGAGGAAATGATATCATTGAGGACAAATGTCTTGTTATTTAGTGATCTGGTGTTGCAAAGTGCCAAGTGGAAGGTAGTCAAGTTGTTGACAGGTGGCGATGTCACACAGGGAATCGGACAGAGGTTTTCCTGAACGCGACCCCGGGTAGATGTTCCAACCCAGCGGGAACACGGAGAAAGGAAGCCACTGTAGAGGCCAACCGGCCGAAGCCATCGGTAGCATTCCCGTGATCTTCTAGCATATCCAACTCCAGACTGATGTCCACCCCTCTGCGATGACGAATCCAGGTAAGTCCTTAGCCTGACATGAAGTCCGCCTCTCCGACCGTGCCTTCTGCGGCGCTTACTGCCTGGTAGCAGACAGACAGGGCGCCTCAGGAAATGGGGAATTGATAACAGCAGTGGGGGTGTAAGTTTAAAGGAATGTGAGTTTAAAAGGCGGTGAGTTGTAAGATGCACTTCCAGCAGCATTGAGTGGTCGTAAACAGGGAGCAACGAGACTATCGCGAAAACAATCACGAGAAAACAGACGAGTGGCAAGTGGCCAGCCAAACATAGCGGTGCCATCTTATCTCTCATCTCATTTCTAAAGAATGCTTACAGCACCTTGTTGAATCAATGCCACGTAGAATTAAGGTAGTGTTGAAGGTGAAAGGGGGTCAAACACAGTATTAGTATGCTGTTCCTAATAATCAGGGGTCTCAAACATGCGCCCCTCGAAACGATATTTTGTGGCCTGTGGGATAATATGAAAGTTTATTGTAAGTGTGGCCTGTGAGTTTTTAATGAATAGCACTTTACCACATTGTGTGTGTGTGAGTGCAAAAGGTTCCTTCTTCGTGTGAGCTGGAGCTGGAGCTGTACAAGCTAGCCAATCACAGTGGAGTATATGACTCCCAATATTAAGCCAAATTGGACTTAATATTGGACTTGAATTGTTGTCAATATAATAACCATGTACTGTTTGGCTGTTGGCCAGAGGAGAACTGGTCCCCCGACTGAGCCTGGTTTCTCCCAAGGTTTTTTCTCCATTCTTTTCTTCATTCATTACGTCACCTGCTGGAGTTTTGGTTCCTTGCCGCTGTCGCCTCTGGCTTGCTCAGTTGGGGAAACTTAACACTTAATATTCATCAATTGTATTAATTTGCCTGCTCTTTTAAGTCAAGTCAAGTCACCTTTATTTATATAGCGCTTTTTACAATGTAGATTGTTTCAAAGCAGCTTTACAGGAAAAACAATATAAACAAAGTTTGTTTGGCTGAACAGAAGCCCCAAAAGAGCAGGCGAATCAATACAATTGATGAATTTTAAGTGTTAAGTTTCCCCAACTGAGCAAGCCATAGGCGACAGCGGCAAGGAACCAAAACTCCGGCAGGTGACGTAAAGAATGAAGAATAGAATGGAGAAAAAACCTTGGGAGAAACAATGCTCAGTTGGGGGACCAGTTCTCCTCTGGCCAACAGCCAAACCGTGCATGATTATTATACAACAATTCAAGTCCAATATGAAGTCCAATTTGGTCCGGTTAGAGATGGGTTCATGATCGTCACAGGGGAGGGTCCAGTAGAGTCACGGTCTCCGCAGACACCCCAGGGCAGTGCTGTGCTCGTGTCCAGGTCCTTCATCTGATCTGGATACGGCCCGGATCCAGCTGCCCACGGTAACCTCGGAATAAACAGAGACCAATATCAGCGTAGATGCCATTCTTCTTCTGATGTATCGAGTACATCAGGTGTTATGGGAATGTTCCCGGTTCCGGCTTATCTAAATTATGCAGCCTAACAATCATTTTACATGATTTGGATTAAAAATGTATGTATAATGTGTTATGTGTATGCCAGGTTGAAAAGATGTGTTTTTAGTCTACATTTAAACTGACAGAGTGTGTCTGCTTCCCGAACTGTAATAGGAAGACTGTTCCAGAGTTTAGGAGCTAAATAGGAAAAGGATCGCCCGCCAGCAGTTGACTTTGATATTCTAGGTATTATAAGCTGGTCAGTATTTTGGGATCGTAATAGACGTGAAGGACTATAATGTGTTAAGAGATCGCTCAAGTACTGTGGAGCTAAACCATTTAATGCTTTGTAAGTAATTAGCAAGATTTTAAAATGTATTCGGTGTTTAATAGGAAGCCAGTGCAGGTTTGACAGAACTGGGCTAATATGCTCATACTTCCTGGTTCTAGTAAGAACTCGAGCTGCTGCATTTTGGACCAGTTGGAATTTGTTTATTAAGCGTGCAGGGCAACCACCTAGTAAAGCATTACAATAATCTAGCCTTGAACTCATGAACGCATGAACTAACTTTTCCGCATTTGTCTTAGATAGCATATGTCGCAATTTAGATATATTTTTAAGATGGAAGAACGCCGTTTTACAGATGCTAGAAACATGGCTTTCAAATGAAAGATTGGTATCAAAGAGCACACCCAGGTTTCTAACTGACGACGAAGACTTGACAGAGCAGCCATCGAGTGTTAGGCAGTAGTCTAGATTATTATGTGCCGAACTTTTTGGTCTAATAATTAGAATCTCTGTTTTTTCAGAATTTAGCAGTAGAAAGTTATTAGTCATCCAATTTTTTATATCGGTTATGCATTCTGTTAATTTAGTGAATTGGTTCGTTTCATCAGGATGAGAAGAAATATAGAGCTGAGTATCATCAGCGTAACAATGAAAGCTAATGTCATGCTTCCTAATAACTGCACCCAAAGGAAGCATGTACAGGGTGAAAAGCAATGGTCCTAGTAAGGCAAGGCAAGGCAAGGCAAGTTTATTTGTATAGCACATTTCATACACAATGGTAATTCAAAGTGCTTTACATAAAGAAGAATGATAAAAGTAAAACATTAAAAATGATTAAAAGAATAAAAAGATAATACGTATAAAATAAAATGCAAACAGTTCGGACATAGCACAGTGCTCAATCTGCAAATGCATAGGTAAAAAGATGTGTTTTGAGTCTTGATTTGAATGTGGCTACTGTTGTACTGAACCTTGAGGAACTCCATACTGAACCCGTGACCGATATGACATCTCCTCATTTAATGCTACAAACTGATAACGCTCAGATAAGTATGACTTGAACCAGGCTAATGCAACTCCACAAATGCCAACATAATTTTCAAGTCTATTCAGAAGGATTTTGTGGTCAATTGTATCAAATGCAGCACTAAGGTCCAGTAACACTAACAGAGAGATACAACCACGATCGGATGATAAGAGCAAATCATTTGTAACTCTAATGAGAGCAGTCTCAGTACTATGATATGGTCTAAATCCTGACTGGAAATCCTCGTAGATGCTGTTTCTTTCTAGAAAGGAACATAGTTGTAAAGATATTGCCTTTTCTAGAATCTTTGACAAGAAAGGTAGATTTGATATCGGCCTGTAATTAACTAATTCTGTACGATCAAGTTGTGGTTTTTTAATAAGCGGTTTAATTACAGCCAGCTTAAAGGTTTTTGGTACGTATCCTAATGACAAAGAAGAATTAATAATATTAAGAATAGGATCTATGATATGGATCTGGAAGCATCTCTTTCAGTAGCTTAGTCGGTATTGGGTCTAGCATACATGTTGTTGATTTTGATGATTTTAACGAGTTTAGACAATTCTTCCTCCCCAATAGCAATGAAGGATTGGAATTTTTCTTCAGGGACACTAAAATGTACTGTATTTTGGAATATTGTAGTAGATTGTTGCATGTTTATTATTTTCTCTCTAATATTATTAATTTTGCAAGTAAAGAAGTCCATGAAGTCATTAGTGCTGTGCTGATTTAAAGCATCTGGGGTTGAGGCTTTATTTCTTGTTAATTTAGTCACTGTATCAAATAAATACCTAGGGTTGTATTTGTTTTCTTCTAAGAGGGTAGAAAAGTAAGTAGATCTAGCTGATCTTAAGGCCTTTCTGAATGCAATAGAGCTGTCTTTCCATGAAATGCGAAAAACCTCTAGCTTAGTTTTTTTCCAGCTCCGCTCCATTTTTCTGGCTGCTCTCTTGAGGGCCCGGGTGTGCTCGTTGTACCACGGTGTTGGACTATTTTCTTTAATCTTCTTTAAGCGTAACGGAGCAACAGTGTCTAAAGTGCTGGAAAAGAGAGAGTTAATAGTTTCTGTTGCAACATCAAGTTCTTCTAGGCTATCTGGGATGTTAAGTAGATGAAACTGATCGGGAAGATTATTTATAAAGCTATCTTTTGTGTTAGGAGTGATAGTTCTACTATATTTATAACAGGGAGTTAGTTTTTCGACTTTGGCTAAAGGTAATCTACACGCAACTAAGTAATGATCTGAGATGTCATCGCTCTGCTGCAGAATTTGAACAGTATCAACATTGATCCCATATGACAATATTAGATCTAAAGTATGATTACGAGAATGAGTGGGTCCTGATACATGTTGTGTAACTTCAATAGAGTTTAAAATGTCTCTAAATGCCAATCCCAATGCGTCTTTTTCATTATCTACATGGATGTTAAAATCACCGACGATTATGACTGTATCTGCAGACATTACTAATCCTGAGAGAAAATCAGCAAATTCTTTGATAAAGTCTGTATGGTGCCCTGGTGGCCTGTATAGAATAGCCAGCACAAAAGTTAAACAGGAATTATTACTTGCACTAGATAATTTTACATTGAGGACCATCACTTCAAAAGAATTATATTTCAAATTAGACCTTTGAGCAGTACTGATCGTGTTACTATAAATTACAGCAACACCTCCTCCTTTACTTTTTAGACGAGGCTCATGTTTATAACAGTAATCTTGAGGGGTGGACTCATTTAAAGTAATATAATCGTCTGGTTTTAGCCAAGTTTCTGTCAAACACAGCACATCTAGTTTATGATCTGTAATCATATCATTTACAATAAGTGCTTTTGAGGAAAGGGATCGTATATTCAGTAACACAAGCTTTATCATTAGTTCATTTGTGTTATATCCGTTCTTAGCTGTTTGTAAATCAATTAAATTTTTACTCTTAAACGATTTTGAGAGATTTTTGTATTTGCTAATTCGGGGAACAGACACAATCTCTATAGGATGATATCTACGTGAAAGAGTCTCTATGTGTTGGAATTTATCTGACCTCTGTGACGTGAGACAGCTAGCAGACGGTCGGTTTAGCCAGTTTGTCTGCTTCCTGACCTGGACCCCAGTTAGTCAAGGTTTAGCTCTAAGACTATATGCCAAATTATTAGAGAGAAGAGCGGCACCATCCCAGGTGGGATGAATACCATCTCTTTTCAACAGGTCAGGTCTGCCCCAAAAACTTTTCCAATTGTCTATAAACCCTATGTTATTCCGCGGGCACCACTTAGACATCCAGCCATTGAGTGAGGATAATCTGCTAAGCATCTCATCACTCCTGCGCATAGGAAGAGGGCCAGAGCAAATTACGGTGCCTGACATCGTACTTGCGAGTTCACACACCTCTTTAATATTACTTTTAGTGATCTCCGACTGACGAAGTCGGACATCATTAGCGCCGACGTGAATAACAATCTTAGAATATTTACGATTAGCCTTAGCCAGCACTTTTAAATTTGCTTTGACGTCAGGCGCTCTGGCTCCCGGCAAACATGTGACTATGGTGGCTGGAGTCTCTATTTTCACATTCCGAGTAATAGAATCGCCAATCACTAGGGCACTTTCAACAGGTTTCTCAGTGGTGCGTTCACTGAGTGGGGAGAACCTGTTTGATGTTCTGATCGGAATGGAACAGTGGTTTTTTGACCCGCGATTATGCCGTCTCACAGTCACCCAGTTGCCCTGCTGCACGGGCTCTACAGCCGGAACCGAACAATGTACAGGGTTTGCTAAGCTAGTCGCATCCAAAGTAGTATCTAAAGCCCTTGCATTCTTACTATCCTCGATTAAAGTTTGGATGCGTGTCTCTAATTCTGAAACCTTCGCTGTCAGCCTAATTATGTCCCTACATTTATGACATGTGAAGCCTTCACAGCTGACAGAGACAGAAAGACTATGCATGAAGCAGGCAGTGCAAGTGACAATTTTGAGAGAAGATGACATGACTCACCGCGTGTGTTGATCCAACTTGTTGACCAGTTGTTTGATGAAGTCGGGAAAAAAAGGCGCGAGCGAGAAAAACGCTGTATGCACGGACAGTAAGATAGCACAATGCTAACGCGTTTAGCGACTTGGATTAAAGCTAACGATTACAATATATTAAATAATCTAATATTGTATTTATCAATACAAACGAACGTCCAGTTTAAGATCTAAAACAAAAATCAAGTTTATATGTCAGTACAAACGCAAACGCAATCCACTCGAGCAGACAGGAAACAGCAGTGCAGCAGTCAAAAACGGTCCCCGTTTTTTGAGGCTGCTGTTCAGCCAAACAAACTTTGTTTATATTGTTTTTCCTGTGACCACTGTAAAGCTGCTTTGAAACAATCTGCATTGTAAAAAGCGCAATATAAATAAAGGTGACTTGACTTGACTCCCGGGGGCCAATCACAGTGGAGTATATGACTCCTGGGGGCCAATTATAGTAGAGTAAATGACTCCAGGGGGCGGGGCATCGGCCGGGCTTGATGCAGACAGAGAAACATTTCACAACTATGGAGCTGTCCGTGTAACATCACATTTGTCAAAGCAGTCATATAAATATTACTTCTTATTGTGATTGAAATTGAGCATGTTCTACTTTGAGCTGGACGAAGTGAATGTTACTGTTATCAGCGTTGGATTTAGCGTCATGTGGATTGTATTTTTTTTCCATCATTTGAAAAGGTCTGATTTGCTTAAAAGTTGATAGTGATATGATAGGCACTATCCATGCGATCATGACAAATCTGCAACTTAATGACCAACACCGATGCTCCGTTGAGAGTGTGACCTAGGGGAGTGGAGCTCCGCCGGGACACTCAGTCAGTGTCACGGTTCTGTCTCTGTTTCCAGTGTTATCAGTGTTCTAGTGCAGTGGTCCCCAACCCCTGGTCCGCGGCCCGGTACCGGTCCGTAGATGAAATGGTACCGGGCCGCGGAGCGAATTCGCGGACCGGTCCGTGAGCTGCTGCAAACGGCTGCAAACGGCTGTGGCGCTGTGCCTGTGGAGGCGTCTGAACAGTCTCGCTCGTTCCAATGTGGGCGCTGGAAATATGATTATTGTTTCACTTTGAGTTGTGACGATTGTGTTTGTGTCATTTTCTCATGGACAGATGGACAGTCCATCTAAAGAGAAACCACATCTCTGCTTTAAAGTGTCAATCATCTTTCCTGCTGTGAAGTTTATTCAAATGTGGAAACTAGTTTCCACCATGAAATAAAAGATATAAAAAATATACAAAAGAAATATTGCAAGAAAAAATGTTATAAGCGATTTAAAAATATATAAACTCGTAATTGCAAGAAAATGTCAGACTATATAACTCACAATTGGTCTTTCAAAACCGACAATTCTGATAAAAAAGTCAAGGTTTTGTTAACTAATTATCATTGTTTCTTTAATCAAGGACACACGAATACAACGTGACAATATAATCAAACGTATGTTCAATTCACGAGTTCACACTTACAAATGATTCAGGAGCAATAAATGGTAAGCATATTTGGCGTGCTGTCCGAGGAGAGGGCTCCGAGCTCGGTATTTAGCCCAAACCTGGAGCACTCCCCCCGTATCCTGACTTTGATAGGAACAATTAAGTGTGAGGAGTTGGGGTGGTGGAGGGATGCCGAAAAATGTCAAAGAGCTGTAGGTGAGTCAAACATGTCTATATATACATGCTTCCTCTCCTGCTGATAGGATGAGGTGTAATTGCTGATGACGTGTTGATTGTGTTAATCATTTGAACGTGCTCCTCCCGAACGTTGTTAATAAAACATCATCTCACGAGTTCACACTTACAAATGATTCAGGAGCAATAAATGGTAAGCATATTTGGCGTGCTGTCCGAGGAGAGGGCTCCGAGCTCAGTATTTAGCCCGAACCTGGAGCACTCCCCCAAAAATTGCAACCTAGTCGGACTGCCGCTAAAGATTTTGATGACCCCCCAAATAATTGCGAGGTTACAGCTGAGGGGGGGTTAATTGTGAGTTTGGGAGGGCAGATGAATGTTACTGTAGAGGGATTGAGGTGCGGAGGGAATGATATGGCTTTAGCATTGGATATGTGTTTGTTGTTCAATTTGTTGCAAGAAAGAGAATTGGGTGTAATTTGGTTTCTGGGAGTATGAGGGGTACCTCTGAAACTACTCCCCTGCGACAGTGGAAACCCCTCGGGGCCGATGCGGGAGGCAGGAGGTACATCGCTGCCGTGATGGTGGAAACCCCACGGGGCCGCTGTGGGAGCAGGAGGCACATCACTACCGTAGCTCAAAGCAGCAGGAGGCACGTCAACGTCGTAGCAGGGGAAACCCCTCTGGGCTTCTGCAGCGGCAGGAGGCACGTCAACGTCGTAGCAGGGGAAAACCCATCTGGGCCCTTGCAGCGGCAGGAGGCACGTCAACGTCGCAGCAGGGGAAAGCCCCTCGGGGCCCCCGCGGCAGCAGGAGGCACGTCGCTACCATTGCAGCGAAAAACCCCTCTGGGCTGCCGCAGGACCAAAGAGGTACGTCGCTGCCGCGGTGGTGGAAACTGATTTGAAAGATTGGAGTATGAAAGCACATCAACCCTGTAACTGGACTCCTGCGGAAGTGTCACTGCTGCGGCAGTGGAAGTTAGAGAGAGCTTGCTCCTGCGGGAGCGTCACTACTGCGGCAGAGGAAGTTAGAGAGAGCTTGCTCCTGCAGGAGCGTCACTGCTGCGGCAGTGGAAGTTTAGAGAGAGCTTGCCCCTGCGGGAGCGTCAGTGCTGCGGCAGTGGAAGGTAGAGAGGGCTTGCTCCTGCGGGAGCGTCACTGCTGCGGCAGTGGATAGTTTGGGAAGGGGTGAAGGAAGATTTGGTTTGGGAAAGGAAATTAGGAGAAAAAGAAGCCGGGGCCTCGTGCGGAGCAGCCTCACTCTTAGGTCGGCCCCTGGGGCTTGGGGGGGGGGGAATGGAAGGATTAGAAAGAGGGAAGGTTTGGGAAAGGACATTAGGAGGAAAGAAGCCGTAAGGGCAGGCCAGACGTAAGGGAGACGGTTAGGAATGGGTATGTTATGAGCATCTGAGGAAACCGAAAATTTCCCCTTGGCTGACTCCTGCAGGAGTGTCACTTCTGCGGCAGTGGATAATTAGAGAGAACTGGCTGAGTATTGCTGCTGTGGCAGTGGAGGATTGAGAGACCTGGCTCCTGCGGGAGTGTCAGTGCTGCGGCAATGGAAAGCAGTGGCCATGAAGTTGTAAGTGGGGAGGAGCTGATGTGCGAGACCTTGTTTGATGTGCGATCTGTTTGGTCTGATGTGGCTCTTGAAAGCTTCTGAAGACCAGCAGCGCAATGCTTGTATTTGCTGTTGGGAAAGGCCTTTGCGCAGTCGTGGTTGCTGCACCTATGCGAAATGAATGGCTGGATGAATGGTCTGTTGGGAATCCGGTTTGGGGTAGCGTAGCTTTAAGAAGTTTGGAACCGGAACTTGTAATGGGGTGGAATCGTCTATGGAGAGTGGGACAGATGGGAGTTTAGCCTGCGAGTTTTTGAAATGAAAGTAGGCTGAGTGGATGTGATGGTAAGTTATGAGCATCTGAGGAAACCAAAAAGCCAGTATGAACATGGCTTCACTGCTGCGGCAGTGGGAAAATTTCCCCTTGGCTGACTCCTGCGGGAGTGTGGGGGAACATCATGGCTGCGGCAATGGAGTAATTTCCATTTGAAATTACTCCATAATTTCCATTTGAACTGAGCTCATGCAGGAGTGTGGAGGTGCATCACTACTGCGGAAATGGAGAACTTCCTCTGAACTAATCGCGTGTTGGATAATGGAGATTGTCTATTTCCTCGACTTCTGTTGTCTCTTGTGGCGGTGAAAGCCATTTCTGGAGAGACTGATTTGATCGAATGTAACTCCTGAAAGCTTCCGATGACCTGCGGCCCAGTGCTTGGATCTGCTGGTTTTGGGACACAACATGTGATGGGGTGATTTAAGTCTTCTGTGAAGAGTGGGTCGGATGGGAGTTTGGCTTGATCTCTTAAATGAAGGTTGGCTACGAAGGATTGTTGCTGTCGGAGTAAGAAAGCCTTATGGTTTGGTCTCTCTTACTTTCGTTGTGCAGCGCTGACGAGTCAGAATATGGATGGATTTGGATTAAGGTTGGATGTGATGGAATCAGAGGAACTGGAATCTATATGGCTCGACCATGGCATTGAGTGGTCGGACGACATTTGGGTGGAATCCTTGGCGGAGAGTAGGGATACGGATTTCCAACATAATTGGTTGTCTGGTGTCTGAGCTGGTGGGTTGAGTTCTTGATATACCTTTGATGAGCAGAGGATTAGGTTTCGGCAGTGAGAAGTAGATTTCACCTAGGTAACCCATGGTGAAGCTGGCTTGGAAGTTCTTGGTGTTATTGGAATGCAATGCGAGTCGGTGGTAGTGGGTAGAGACCATGTGGAGCAGACCACATGTGGAGTGGAAAGTCTTGAACTTTTCCACTCCACATGTAATCTTCCAAGGGAGTGGTTTGAAGTGAAAAGTTTGAAGAATGGACATTTAGAGGCGTTGATAAATATCAACTCTGATTATTGATATACTGGTTGGGAATAGGTCCACCTCTGGTGGCAGCAGCCTTAAGTTCAGTTGGGATTTGCGTTCAACTGTTGTTGGCGACAGAGGTGGTTCCAAGCAGCAGTGTTTGTGGAATGGCATAGCAGGGAACAGAATGAAAGGAGAATTAGCATGGTGGAGAGAATTAGGTGGAAAAAGGCCAGGGGCGAAGCCACTTGCGGAGGCAGCCTCACGCTTGGGTTGACACCTGGAGCCCAGAGAGAGACAGAAAGGGTAGAAAGGGAAGATAAGACGGTGTCTGGGCCTGTGCCGCCAGCGGAGGCAGCCTCACGCTAGAATCGGAAGGCAGGGCTGCAGGCCAAACATAGGGGAAAGATTAGGTACGTGCTGCCGTTGCTAAGTCTGTACCGCTGGCGGAGGCAAGCTCGCACTTAAAGGGCGGCGTTTGTCGCTAGATGCTGGCATGTGAGGTGCAGTGCTGGAAAACTGCAGTGTGCTGCTGCGTCTTAACGCTTGGAGATCTGGTTTTGCAAGGGAGAGATATGAAGATTTAAGGAACGTACGTTTGAGGCATTTTGAAGGTGGAGTTGATTTGGAGATGGTACAGCTGACTGGAGCGAGACCTATTCTAGTTAGATTTGCTTTGGTCGTCCTCCTTTACTATTGATACGAGTGCTGAGGTGTCGTAGGAAGTTTGGGCAAGAAGAAGGTGGATGTCTTGATGGTGGAGGTGAAGGCAAGCCTCGGCATCATAGGGTGCGACAACGGAGCGGAAGAGCTGGCGACCGCGTGGTGTTGTTGGAGGCTCGGTTGCAGTGTTTGTTGAGTGCAAGAGCTCCTTTCAACAGTGGGATACAGTGAAGGAACTTGAGAGGAAGAGTTTATCGTGAAACTGGTACATCTCAATCATGGAAAATGTGGCGAAAGGCGGGGCATCACATGATCGCCTGCTAAATTTGAACACATTGGCTGGCGCTGAGCCAGAGAAAGCGCTCAAAGCTTGTTGCTGTTCATTGTTTCAATCTCTTGAATTATTTTGGTTACAGACGTCTGAATACACGCAAGAAACAACAAAATCAATATGGTTTGTTAAAAAACATGGATTTCCATAAGTAAAACCTTTCAATTAAAAAATTGACAGTTGAATTTATATCAGATGCATGTTGCATATTTAATTTCAAAACAAACTTACCTGTTGGAAATCGAAATATCAAAGTTTATGAAAGTTCACAAACTTATTGGCTTTGAATAAACCCTGAGCAGGGGTTCATCCAAATATCATAGACTTATAAAGCTTATCATAGACTTAAAGGATTGAAACAGTGAAGGCAAAGAATTACTTTGAAATAGGAAGTGCATATGGTTTCTTTCCAGCGAGTCCATTTAATAGCCGATTATGTTGAAACAACAAGGCAGCGTTGGCAATAAGTACTTGATTCTTGTGTGACTGTAATGAGCGCGATCTGAAGCGGCACGTGCGATCGGACTGTACTGTGCGCGATCTGACTTCGGTGCGCGCTACTGCTTGAGTTGCGAGGAAGCGGCGCGTTACTTTAGAACAATCACATCTCAGATGTGGGTTCCCCGGAACAGTAGTATTGAGATGGCACAAACTGCTTGTGATTTAGCGATGCTGAAATAAAAGCGCCAGGAAGGATTACAGCTGCTCTTGTTTGTGTGAGCTGACGGACAGAGAGAGTGTGAGCTGAAACTGCAGCGCGGTCTGCTGAGGCTCGCGGCGGTGGCGGCGGCCTGGCTAGCAGGAAGAAAGCGGCATTGCCTGAGAGTCGAGCTTGCAGCTCAACCAGCTTTATTATCCTTTCTCAATGGCAGGAGCGATTAAAAAGGGCCGATGTAGAGCTGCTGGATACGGATGTTTGCTTGGTGGCGAGTACAGGCCTCGCGTCTTACTGTGTGTTTGCTTGTTGTTGCTTAGGACCCGTTTGTTTGGTCTGGCACCCGTGATGTATTGCTGAGGGTGATATAATATAGTTAGCATGGTGTTAGGCGGATGAGGATCGCTACTGGGTCCGGAGGATTTCGTAGAGAATCCATCTAACGAGTGGAGCTCGATTTCGGGTGTAATGTGACCAGAAGGCGGAGCCACAATGCCGTAAACTGTCGAGCTGCCGAAAAATGTCAAAGAGCTGTAGGTGAGTCAAACATGTCTATATATACATGCTTCCTCTCCTGCTGATAGGATGAGGTGTAATTGCTGATGATGTGTTGATTGTGTTAATCATTTGAACGTGCTCCTCCCGAACTTTGTTAATAAAACATCATTATGTAAGAAGCATGGAGTTTTGTCAGGATCCTGCCCAGACTATCTTGTCTGTCTTGTCTTTGTTTAATGTTTGCCTGTTTGTTTTGTGCTTGAGCACATGGCTTTGTCTTTGTTCGTGTTTGCCATGTGGTCCTCTTGTCCCACCTCCTCAATTCTAGTTGCCACGCCCCCTTGTTTAGTTCTTGTCTAGTCTTGTTTGCTTGAGTATGTTCACCTGTCCCTCATATGCCCTGCTCCCTTTATATTGTGCTTGTGTCACTCATGTCTTTGCTGGTTTGTTTTGTGTGAGTGCCTTGTGTGTGGCTAGCGTTAATGCGTTAAAGGCAAGTCATAGTTTTGTCAGTTTACTTGCTAATGTTGTTTCTCTTGTCTTGAGTGTTGTCTATTGTTTGTTCCTGCCTCCTGTTTCACCCTGGCTGTTGACACTCCTGGCCTGGCAGCTAGTCTGGTGCTACGTCAGAGCATCCCCAAGTGGCAAGCCTCTGTTTTCCCGATCCGCTGCCAGATCTCCACCATTGGCCTGAGCATCATCTGTCTTAAGTCCAGACCAGCCAGCTATCCTATTGTGTGCCCTGCTTAACTGTTTGCTCGTCATTACACATTCACTGCTGTTTGCCTGTCACTGTCCTGTAAATAAATATCTCACTTCACTCATCTCTGACCTTCAAGGACCACATTGCAAAGACGGCTCGATCATGCAGGTTTGCACTGTACAACATCAGAAGGATCAGGCCATTCCTAACTGGGCAAGCTACGCAACTTCTGGTGCAGGCCATGGTCATTTCCAGACTGGACTATTGCAACGCTCTTCTGGTTGGGCTTCCTGCAAGTGCAATCAAACCCCTACAACTGATCCAGAACACAGCAGCTCGTCTGGTATTCAACCAACCGAAAAAGGACTCGTGTCACACCACTCTTCATCTCACTACATTGGCTCCCTCTCTCAGCATGCATCAAATTCAAAGCACTGACTCTTGCATACAGAACTTACACAAACTCAGCACCTTCATACTTCCATTCACTGGTACAACTCTACACACCTACCAGAAACCTTTGATCGATCAACAAACAACGACTCGTGGTTCTATCACAGAGAGGTAAAAGAACGATCACAAGAACATCTTCATTCACCCCCCCTGGCTGGTGGAACACACTCCCTGCCCTCATCCGGAATGCAGATTCCCTGTCGAAGTTTAAAAGACTACTCAAAACGCATCTCTTCCATGAGCACCTAACATGACACACACACACACACACACACTTAAAAAAAAATCCTCTTCCTTTTCTCTATTCCCCATGCTTGTGCTACTTGTGTTCAAAATGTTTGAAACTTTGTATTGTAAGCGCTCTTATGTGTTTTTGTATCCTTTGGACAAATAGCTTCTATACTCCTCAAATTGTAAGTCGCTTTGGATAAAAGCGTCTGCTAAATGAGTAAATGTAAAATGTAATCTTGGCAATTGGGTCCTCCCTTGTCCAGAAAACCCTGACAAGTTTATTATTCTGTTTCATTGTGAATTCAATCTGCATTCACCATTCAAACACTAAAAATAAATATTGCATAGTTTATTATGACGTTTTTAAATTCATTTAAATAATTTTATTTTCATAATATTTTCAAAATGCATTTATAAAGATTGCTTAGTCCCCAATAAATACAGAACGTTCACTTTTGGTTCCCAGTTGGTTATTTTTTTGGGAACCTAATAAGAACGTGCCGGGAACGTTCTTTATTGGTTAATTTTTTGTAACCTACAGGGAACGTTCTAAGAGCGTTCCCAAAAGTTCCCTGAAGGTTATTTTTTGGCTTAATTTTGAAACTTATAGAGAACGTTCCCGGAACGTTCCCTGCTGGTTATTTTTTGGCTTAATTTTGAAACTTATAGAGAACGTTCCCGGAACGTTCCCTGCTGGTTATTTTTTGGCTTAATTTTGAAACTTATAGAGAACGTTCCCTGCTGGTTATTTTTTGGCTTAATTTTGAAACTTATAGCGAACGTTCTCTGCTGGTTATTTTTTGGCTTAATTTTGAAACTTATAGCGAATGTTCCCTGCATCTTATTTTTGGCTTAGTTTTTAGGTTATTTTTGGCTTAAGTTTGTAACTTAATTTTTAGGTTATTTTTTGGCTTATAATTTTGTATCTTATAGAGAACGATCCCAGAAAGTTCCCTGTAGGTTATTTTTTGGCCTAATTTTGAAACTTATAGAGAACGTTCCCAGAACGTTCCCTGCTGGGGGTTTTTTTTGGCTTCATTTTGAAACTTATAGCGAACGTTCCCGGAACGTTCCCTGAAGGTTATTTTTTGGCTTAATTTTGAAACTTATAGAGAACGTTCCCAGAACGTTCCCTGCTGGGGGTTTTTTTGGCTTAATTTTGAAACTTATAGCGAACGTTCCCGGAACGTTCCCTGAAGGTTTTTTTTTTTTTTGCTTAATTTTGTAACTTATAGCAAACGGTCCCGGAATGTTCCCTGCTGGTTATTTTTTGGCTTAATTTTGAAACTTATAGAGAACGTTCCCGGAACGTTCCCTGCCGGTTATTTTTTGGCTTAAGTTTGAAACTTATAGACAACGTTCCCGGAACATTCCCTGCCGGTTACTTTTTGGCTTAATTTTGAAACTTATAGCGAGCGTTCCCGGAACGTTCCCTGCTGTTTATTTTTTTTGCTTGATTTTGTAACTTATAGCGAACGTTCCTGGAACGTTCCCTGCTGGTTATTTTTTGGCTTAAATTTGAAACTTATAGACAACGTTCCCGGAAAGTTCCCTGCTGGTTATTTTTTTGCTTGATTTTGTAACTTATAGAGAACGTTCCCGGAACGTTCCCTGCCGTTTTTTTTTTTTTTTTGGCTTAAATTTGAAACTTATAGACAATGTTCCCGGAAAGTTCCCTGCTGGTTATTTTTTGGCTTAATTTTGAAACTTATAGAGAACGTTCCCGGAACATTCCCTGCTGGTTATTTTTTGGCTTAATTTTGTAACTTATAGTGAACGTTCCCAGAATGTTCCCTGCAGGTTATTTTTGTGGCTTAATTTTGTAACTTATATAGAACGTTCCCAGAACGTTCCCTGCTGGTTATTTTTTTGCTTAATTTTGTAACTTATAGAGAACGTTCCCGGAACGTTCTGTAATGGAAATTTGCAATTTACATATGCTTAATGGAAATGTACTTATGCTTACTGAAGTAATTCTGTAGGCTGAAGTTTATTTGTGTCTTTCATGACAGTTAAAGTGTGCAAACATTGTCTGCTCAACAGGAAGTGTTTAAAGGCCGAGATAAAGGTGTTGGTATTGATGCAGGGGAGTTGTCGTCATAAATAAAGGGTCAAGACAGAGATGTGCTATCTGTGCAGGGAAACTGTCGTTATAAATAACGAATGTGTGAAGGTTTTATGTTAATGACATCTGCACAATTCTCAATTCTAGGAAATGTTTTTGGCTGAAATAAGTGTTTGGGTGACGTAAAGTAATTTGCAGAGCATAGGCATTAGAGCCGTGCTCGACCATTCCTTTTTAGGAAATGGTCTTGATAGAAATCTTGTGTAGCCCTTAAGGTATATAAGGGGTGTGAGGGACTGCCTCTCCACTCCTCTCATGCATGCTTGACGTGTGTAAGACGAGTCCTTGTACAAGTGAATAAATATATTATTTTACTTCTGACCACTCTTGACTCTCTGATTGATATTTAAGAAAATTCCACAACACAATGGCGACGAGGACGGGGATCCAATCCTGAGGAAAGGTCAATGGTCTGATCAACTCATCTCCAGAAAGGTGACCCAAACCCCCTTCTTCAGGGATGTGGGCATTGACCTGCCCGAAGGAGACGGAATCCTAAAGAACCCAAGTGGAATTTAGCATAGAAACACGGTAGGAAAATTACCTCAAATTATTAATGTGCGTCGGATGATACGTTAGCTGATCCTGAAAAAGGGATCGCTTAAAATTATTCAGGTGCGTCGGATGATACGTTAGCTGATCCTGAAAAAGGGATCGCTTAAAATTATTCAGGTGCGTCGGATGATACGTTAGCTGATCCTGAAAAAGGGATCGCTTAAAATTATTCAGGTGCGTCGGATGATACGTTAGCTGATCCTGAAAAAGGGATCGCTTAAAATTATTCAGGTGCGTCGGATGATACGTTAGCTGATCCTGAAAAAGGGATCGCTTAAAATTATTCAGGTGCGTCGGATGATACGTTAGCTGATCCTGAAAAAGGGATCGCTTAAAATTATTCAGGTGCGTCGGATGATACGTTAGCTGATCCTGAAAAAGGGATCGCTTAAAATTATTCAGGTGCGTCGGATGATACGTTAGCTGATCCTGAAAAAGGGATCGCTTAAAATTATTCAGGTGCGTCGGATGATACGTTAGCTGATCCTGAAAAAGGGATCGCTTAAAATTATTCAGGTGCGTCGGATGATACGTTAGCTGATCCTGAAAAAGGGATCGCTTAAAATTATTCAGGTGCGTCGGATGATACGTTAGCTGATCCTGAAACAGGGATCGCTTAAAATTATTCAGGTGCGTCGGATAATATGTTAGCTGATCCTGAAACAGGGATCACTTAAAATCATTCTAGTTGAGACAACTCTGAAAGAGGGGTTGGTCCACTATATAGATTATATATAGAACGGAGAGTGGGTTGTCAGAAGAAGAAGGTAAGAAAAATAAAAGAAGTGATGAGCAAATATACATATATATATATATATATATATATATATATATATATAAGAAGAATGCATGTGCTTAAAATATTATATCTAGAGATGTTTAAGATATGCATCTCATTGTCCCTGAAGGCAGCATGTAAAATGATTTATGGCAGTGTAAACTATAATAACTGAACTAGAGTGAGATTGGGTGACCAAATGAAGAGAAACATAGTTTAAAAGGGATTTTTTTTTATTTATTTTTTTGATGATGGTTGAGGAAAACCTTATTCACCACCATTAGATTATTTTGAACACTGCATGCAAAAATAGAAAAATTATGACTGATTTTATGATAGGGAAAATTATTGAATTGTATTATACTCTGATAATTGAAGATAGATTATTGCTGCATAATGCAAAGAAGAAATGGCTTGCTTTTTCCTTCAACGAAGAACTTGCTTCACTAAAAACAGAAAAGGGGAATTGCTGTTGTCAACCAGTGAGATTTTTAGATAAGGAAACATTTAGGTTAAAGAAGTGGAATTAGGAGATAGAGCTGATTGCTCTGACAGAATCTATTTAGAGTTTTTGGAAGTTCAATTTGATTCTTGCGGATCTCTTGAGTGTTCAAATTTCAGATGCTTCTGGAATTCTGCCTTGATGAGAGGAAGCAACAAATGAGAAGATAAAGACATGTCTGCAGAGCGAAGAAGAGAGAGTGGGTGATGGGCTTCCAGCCCCTTCCTGAAGAATAATTCAACACTGTCTGAGAGGACAGCATGGACAAAGACTGATCACTGCAGGAGAAGGTGAAACTTTCACTTGAGACAATGAGAACAATGAGAACATCCTGAGATACGAAACTGTGACGAGATACATGAAAAGCCAAAGCTAACCAGAGGAAGAACTACAGGAAGGAGCAGAGCTGGTACTCGACTGCACAAAACCAGCCGTTCGAGTAACATCACAGCCTGACGAGACAATGCCATGCAAGAGCCAAACGGCTTCAACAGACTGATGATCCAAGCAGCAGAACTGACTCCACAAGGCACAGGTGTGGCATCTATAATGATCACAAGAGAGACCGCTTCAAATGTATTTACTTATTATATTAACTGAATTTATTCTGATTATTCACTGGTCTCAAAGCAGTTCCTTGAATTCTCTGCTAAACTAACCTTTCTGCTAGGAACCAATCCAGCCCAATAAAAAAAAGAAAGAAGAAATTCATTGAAAGACAGAAGTGGGCTTTCAACTCACCAAACAGATCAAACTGAGGCTGGAGTTGGTATAGTGAGGGTTTAGGTTACATTGAACACTTAGGAATAGAAGTATAATATAATGATTTTCTGACAGAGAAAATATCATCATAAGAATAACGTTAGAAAAATACCTTTACTGGTCACTCCATCTTGTTTAATGGTAATTTTATAGAACTAGATTGAATAAGATTAATAAACAGCTCTAAAGTCTAAATTCATGAAATCATGAATGCTGTCATCGCTGGGGTAATGAGATGGAAATGTTGTTGACCATGGATCCATGATTAGGCAGAAATCTACAATTTATTCTTAAAAATAGCTCAATGAGCAGTAACAAAAGTATGGGAAAAATCTTCATTAGACGAAGAATAAAATGCATTTGAGGAAATTTCACTATACTTAGGCTTACAATTGTAAATTATGAGAAAACAGAAAGAGAGGAAAACAAAGATTCATAAGAGTCTAAAATGAAATGTAGTGCCTAGATTCAGAAGGGTTTGACGAAGTTGTGTTCAGACCTTGTGGAATTGAACAGCTAAACTTGTATGTTTCCCATTCAGATCAGAACCGGCTGATCAGCAGACTCAGAGAAAATGGCCAGTGTGAGTGTGAATGAGTGTGAATGGAGTGAGAGATGGTGTCTGAAGAGACAAAAAGGCAAATCAAACATTTTGCCAAAACAGCTGTATTTCAATATTGATATGACCATGGATGAATTGGATTAAGTTTCCTGGTCAAAACCTAGGTCAAGGTTGTTGTGGCTGAAAGAAACAAAAGTGCCACATTTGCGCAAGCGATTAACTTCTATTTTTCCTTCACAGAATATCATGAGGGAGCTGATTCTGTGTCAAAAGTGTCAAATGTTGACTTGTAACTATTAACTTGAACAAAGTGGTTTGAATGTTTTCCAAAGGTCTAAGAAATTATGAGATGATAGTGAAATATAAGACAATGAAGTAACTAGGTTGAATTTACTATTGTAAAGGATAAAAGGGGAAATGTACTGTTGAAAAAATTAAAATCACTAAACTGTGAGAAAAATAAAAGGGACCAGGACAGCATTCAGCCCACATGCACTTTCCACAGGTCACCAAGAAGGGCAATGAGCCAGATGAGGAATACTGTTAATATATATGTGGACAGCCGTTATGTTTTTGGGGTGTTGCATGAATTTGGGGCCTTGTGGAAACAGCGTGATTTTCGAAAAGCTGATGGAAAAACGCTGGTTGTTCAAAAGACTCAAAGGGGGTATGGATGGGCCTAGTAAACTCAAAACAAAGGCCATGCCTGCCATCCCATTTCTTCCACACCTATTGCACGATAAGCCATGGCCTAGACCACGTGGGAAAAGGAGGCATGCATAATTCTATTAATGAGTCATTTTTCACAAAAGGTTTTTCCACAGCAGCAGAAAAGCACTGCTCAAAAAGCATGGTCTGTGCATGGTTCAACCCAGAAAAGGGAGAACGGCACATTGAAAACTAAATTGGCAAAAAATAACTGCGGAAACTGACCTGGGTTGGACAGATGCCCTGTCCATTGCATTAATGTATCAGAGGATGAGGGTAAGGTCAGTGCATGGAATGACCCCTTATGAAATACTGTGGGGCAGAGCTCCCCCACAGTAGGAGGGACCACCATAGAGGGACTAGAAGGTATGCTTGACTATTGTTTTAACTTGGGAAGGTTGTTGCGTAATAACTATGTGCAGGTATCCCAGGCGTGACCAGACAAAAGTCAAGGGGAGGTGAGCCATGGCATCGAACCAGGAGACTGGGTGGTGATCAAGGACTTCAGACAACGTCACTGGAATTCTGAAAGGTGGAACGGACCGTTCCAAGTCTTGCTGACGACAAGAATGGCAGTGATGGTGGCTGAAAGAGTGACTTGGATCCACGGCACACACTACAAATGGGTGCCAGGCCCCAACGAGGAAGGGTCAGAGGCTCAAAGAGACCCTTCGGACCGAATTGGACCGGACATCGCGGCTGGGAGTTCCTAGAGGAGGACTGGCCGAGTCCCTACAGGACTCCGTGGGCGATACCGAATAGAGGACAACAGAGACAGTGTGAATCGGTGGCAAGAGAACTGTTGCACGGCAATCCAGCAGTATTGGCGCTAGGGTTTCGATTCACTGTGAACTGCATCCCGGTTGTCCCGGAAGGGAGCAATACAACATCAGACGGGTGGTTTTTTCATCTGATTCTTGCACTGACACGACGATTAACAACTATAAGTATGTGTTTCAAAGGTGCAGGGAGGGCAGTTCTGGCCGGTGGAAAGGCCTGGAGCTCTCTGGGGTTGGCACTGGGAGTCCTGTCCCTATCCTCAGGACTGACCAGAGCCGACTCAAGACGAGTTAGACATGTATATGAGGGGGAAAAAGTTGAATTTGAATGTAATGTCGTTGATAGAAATTACCAGACGTGTGAATATATGGCGATTTCCCCTCCAGAAGTATATGTGACCGGGGCACGACCCATCAGAATATTGGGAATTAAAAATATTAGACCAAAGACAGAAATCAGAAGCAGAAAAGCAAATAGAACAAGAAAAGGAATTAGAAGCTAAACTAGAGAGACTGGAAGTGCGAGATTTAATAATAGAAACCTCAGCAGAGGAAGAAGAGGCCAGACTGGTGTTAGAAGCATGCCAGGGGAATCATGCTTGTGCTTTGGCCATTTTACAGCACAAGGCTATGAACATTAGCGAAAACTGCTGGTGGTGTTTACATATGGGTAGTCAATGGAAAGCTGAATCTCTGAAGAAAAAACTAAGAAAATGTAGTAATGGCCCATTTTCTAATATCAGAAACGCACCGCAGGTTTTTGACATGATTTTTGAATTGCCTATTTATACTAGGCCACTGCCTAAGGCAGGTGGGACATGGGTCACTGCGAGCCCACTAACAGTCGAACGAACAATAGGTCAAATATGTGTTTGTAAGGTTGGGAACATACCAGTAGGAAATTCTAGATGTGAAAAATACATCAATATGTTTAAAAATGGGAGTAGTATACTAACTGAAGACGGAAAGGAAGACATAATGTTGAGCATAGGCACAGAAACATTAACAAAAATGACACTGCGGCCGATTGAGAGCCCAGCCTTTGCATGGGTATGCGGAAGCTTAGCGACACATCAGCTACCAAAGGGATGGAGTGGTTGTTGCTTTCCAGGTATTGTTCACACCAAAAGTGAGGGGTATAGAAGCGCAGTAGAAGTTAGTACCATTAATGCAAGGGGCAAAACATTAGAAATGAGGGAGATGAAGAGGAAGGTGATCTCGAAGGAAATTTTTGGTAAATGAAGCTGTGACTGCAATGACCAGATAACAAGGTTAAGGTCAACAGTGGAAGATGGCTAGAAACGATTCGAGCCAATGTTTTTATATCTTTTGTCTTTAAGTTTTTTTGTTTTTCAAAGTGTTTTTAATATCATTTGTTTCATATTTTACAAGGGTTTCATATAGTGTGTTGTCTTTTATAAGGGGTTTTTATATAGTGTGTCTTAAGATGTTTTCTTTTTCATTCTTTTCTTTTCTAGGGTTTTTTTTATATCATCTGTTTGTTTTTGTTTTTTTTATCTTTCATATAAGGTGTTTTCCATATATCATTCATTTTATAGAGGGTTTTTATCCACGTATATAACTGTCATTCGGACAAGGGGTGGATTGTAATGGAAATTTGCAATTTACATATGCTTAATGGAAATGTACTTATGCTTACTGAAGTAATTCTGTAGGCTGAAGTTTATTTGTGTCTTTCATGACAGTTAAAGTGTGCAAACATTGTCTGCTCAACAGGAAGTGTTTAAAGGCAGAGATAAAGGTGTTGGTATTGATGCAGGGGAGTTGTCGTCATAAATAAAGGGTCAAGACAGAGATGTGCTATCTGTGCAGGGAAACTGTCGTTATAAATAACGAATGTGTGAAGGTTTTATGTTAATGACATCTGCACAATTCTCAATTCTAGGAAATGTTTTTGGCTGAAATAAGTGTTTGGGTGACGTAAAGTAATTTGCAGAGCATAGGCATTAGAGCCGTGCTCGACCATTCCTTTTTAGGAAATGGTCTTGATAGAAATCTTGTGTAGCCCTTAAGGTATATAAGGGGTGTGAGGGACTGCCTCTCAACTCCTCTCATGCATGCTTGACGTGTGTAAGACGAGTCCTTGTACAAGTGAATAAATATATTATTTTACTTCTGACCACTATTGACTCTCTGATTGATATTTGAGAAAATTCCACAACAGTTCCCTGCTGGTTATTTTTTGGCTTAATTTTGTAACTTATAGAGAATGTTCCTGGAACGTTCCCTGCTGGTTTTTTTTGTGGCTTAATTTTGTAACTTATAGAGAACGTTCCGGTAACGTTCCCTGCTGGTTATTTTTTGGCTTAATTTTGTAACTTATAGCGAACGTTCCCGGAACGTTCCCTGCTGGTTATTTTTTGGCTTAATTTTGAAACTTATAGAGAACGTTCCCGGAACGTTCCCTGCTGGTTATTTTTTGGCTTAATCTTAAAACTTATAGCGAACGTTCCCTGCATCTTATTTTTGGCTTAGTTTTTAGGTTATTTTTGGCTCAAGTTTGTAACTTAATTTTTAGGTTATTTTTTTGCTTATAATTGTGTATCTTATAGAGAACGTTCCCAGAAAGTTCCCTGTAGGTTATTTTTTGGCCTAATTTTGAAACTTATAGAGAACGTTCCCGGGACGTTCCCTGCTGGTTATTTTTTGGCTTAATTTTGTAACTTATAGTGAACGTTCCCAGAATGTTCCCTGCAGGTTATTTTTGTGGCTTAATTTTGTAACTTATAGAGAACGTTCCCTGCTGGTTATTTTTTGGCTTAATTTTGTAACTTATAGAGAACGTTCCCGGAACGTTCCCTGCTGGTTATTTTTTGGCTTAATTTTGTAACTTATAGAGAATGTTCCTGGAACGTTCCCTGCTGGTTATTTTTTTGGCTTAAGTTTGAAACTTATAGACAACGTTCCCGGAACATTCACTGCCGGTTTTTTTTTGGCTTAATTTTGTAACTTATAGAGAACGTTCCCGGAACATTCCCTGCTGGTTATTTTTTGGCTTCATTTTGTAACTTATAGCGAACGTTCCCAGAACGTTCCCTGCAGGGTTTTTTTGTGGCTTAATTTTGTAACTTATAGAGAACGTTCCCGGAACGTTCCCTGCTGGTTATTTTTTGGCTTAATTTTGAAACTTATAGAGAACGTTCCCGGAACGTTCCCTGCTGGTTATTTTTTGGCTTAATTTTAAAACTTATAGCGAACGTTCCCTGCATCTTATTTTTGGCTTAGTTTTTAGGTTATTTTTGGCTCAAGTTTGTAACTTAAGTTTTAGGTTATTTTTTTGCTTATAATTGTGTATCTTATAGAGAAGATGGCTTAATTTTGAAACTTATTGAGTACGTTCCCGGAACGTTCCCTGCTGGGTTTTTTTGGCCTAATTTTGAAACTTATAGAGAACGTTCCCGGTACGTTCCCTGCAGGTTATTTTTTGGCTTAATTTTGAAACTTATAGCAAACGTTCCCGGAACGTTCCCTGCTGGTTATTTTTTGGCTTAATTTTGAAACTTATAGAGAACGTTCCCGGAACGTTCCCTGCCGGTTATTTTTTGGCTTAAGTTTGAAACTTATAGACAACGTTCCCGGAACGTTCCCTGCCGGTTATTTTTTGGCTTCAATTTGTAACTTATAGCGAACGTTCCCAGAACTTTCCTGTAGGTTATTTTTTTGCTTAATTTTGAAACTTATAGAGAACGTTCCCTGCAGGTTATTTTTTGCTTAATTTTGTAACTTAGTTTTTAGGTTATTTTTGGCTTAAGTTTGTATCTTATAGAGAATGTTCCGGGAACGTTCCCTGCAGGGTTTTTTTGTGGCTTAATTTTGTAACTTATAGAGAACGTTCCCGGAACGTTCCCTGCTGGTTATTTTTTGGCTTAATTTTGAAACTTATAGAGAACGTTCCCGGAACGTTCCCTGCTGGTTATTTTTTGGCTTAATTTTAAAACTTATAGCGAACGTTCCCTGCATCTTATTTTTGGCTTAGTTTTTAGGTTATTTTTGGCTCAAGCTTGTAACTTAAGTTTTAGGTTATTTTTTTGCTTATAATTGTGTATCTTATAGAGAAGATGGCTTAATTTTGAAACTTATTGAGTACGTTCCCGGAACGTTCCCTGCTGGGTTTTTTTTGGCCTAATTTTGAAACTTATAGAGAACGTTCCCGGTACGTTCCCTGCAGGTTATTTTTTGGCTTAATTTTGAAACTTATAGCAAACGTTCCCGGAACGTTCCCTGCTGGTTATTTTTTGGCTTAATTTTGAAACTTATAGAGAACGTTCCCGGAACGTTCCCTGCCGGTTATTTTTTGGCTTAAGTTTGAAACTTATAGACAACGTTCCCGGAACGTTCCCTGCCGGTTATTTTTTGGCTTCAATTTGTAACTTATAGCGAACGTTCCCAGAACTTTCCTGTAGGTTATTTTTTTGCTTAATTTTGAAACTTATAGAGAACGTTCCCTGCAGGTTATTTTTTGCTTAATTTTGTAACTTAGTTTTTAGGTTATTTTTGGCTTAAGTTTGTATCTTATAGAGAATGTTCCGGGAACGTTCCCTACAGGTTATTTTTTTGGCTTAATTTTGTAACTTATAGAGAACGTTCTCGGAACGTTCCCTGCAGGTTATTTTTTGGCTTAATTTTGAAACCTAAAGAGAATGATTCACCCAATCTGACCTCCGTTACTTCCACAAGCCAGAAAAAATATATCTGCCAGTAGACGCTTAGTTGTAAGAATTTTCAGAGAAAAGACTGCATTCAAGCAAATGACGAAGCAACATGAAGGTTAGATGAGCAGCGCTGGACCTTTGTGTTTAAATGACACGCCATTGGCCGTTGCATTACGCACATTTGTGTGCAATAGATGGATTTCCGATGACGTCACGTTATAATGCAGTCCGCCATCTTAGGGCAAGAAAATATACAAAAGGAGGGCGGAGTTTTCTTACCGGCAGCAGTTTTCATCTCTTCTTCAGGTAAGTCGCATCAATGGCTGCTGCGTGTTAATAAGTATATATTAAAGTAAATGCGTGCTATTTAGTAGGTTAAAAGCGCACAGTTTGTTTAATTTGCCTGTCGTCTCCTAATTATGTTAGTTGACTGAAATGTTACTTGTGACGATGAAATGAGAGTATGTGTTAATCTGTGAATTCCGAACCTCTGTTTATTTCATTTAAGATTCGACGTACGTGTGATCAGCTTGTTTATTCCAGGTTTGTTTTATTCAGTTTATATCATGTTCTGTTACAAAGTTGAGAGTACTGTTAACACGCGCTTGTTGTTTCCTTTTTTCTGTGATTAAGTGTAAATGCTTACTGAACTGCATTTCTCAACTAAAACAACACATGCCATTGGGGCATAGAACATCATTTTATTTCAACTTTATGATTTTGGGATGTAAAATGTATTTGGTGACGTTCATATTTCAAGATGAATAGCAATTTCCTGCGGTGTGACTGTAAAATTGATGACTCATCAAATGTAAATATTAGTAAAATAAGAGATATGTTTGGAGCAGCTAATAAATGCCTTTGCATTATTTTGTATGTATTTGCTTAATTAACTTAAGTTTTCAAAATGCCAAAAAGTACTACAATAATATTTACAGTACATTTGGTTTTGAGAAACAAATGCTGTCCTGCAGTGTGTTTTATGTTAACTAACTTAAATAATTATATGTATTTGAAAACATTGATGTATATTTTCTCTCATCTTACACAATATTTCCACTGGAGTGAGTGGTAAAGATGGCACAAGCAAAGAATATAATCCAAAAACAGCTGTGGAAAAAAAATTCAGAATTTTTATGATAATTCTTTGAGAATAATTGTTAAACTTAAAAGATACCTGATTTGCATTTGAAATAAATATTTGAATTTTATAGTAGTGTCATGTCACACCGCAGGACACAATTTGCCTGGCACTGTGAAAAAACCTTAATAAATTACACGAGGAAAAAATATCTGCTAACCTCTAACAGTTTCCAAAACGGCAGTATTTGAACTTTACAAATGCATACAGTTCTCAAGCAATGTAGAACTTGTAGAAAATGTTGAAAAATGCTGTTTCACCCTTATTTGTCATCTGCCCATAAAGCTGTAGTAGATATGTAGGCTACTGTAGGCTATCATATCTACTACACTGAGCATGGATGATGAACTGTCCGTGCGAATTGGAAAAGCGGCAACGGCTTTTGGTAAACTGTCAGTTAGAGTGTGGGAAAACTCAAAGCTAACGTTGGAAACCAAGCTTCAGGTCTACAGATCATGTGTTCTCTCAGTGTTGCTGTATGGAAGCGAATCTTGGACTCTTTATTCCTGTCAGGAAAAACGATTGAACACGTTTCATTTAAGGAATTTAAGGAGAATCATGCACATTAGGTGGCAAGACAAAGTATATAATACAGAGATACTTAGAAGATCCAATATGATGTCAATGTTTCAGCTAATTCGTTTGATCAAGCTTCGCTGGCTGGGTCATGTGTACAGAATTGATGTCGAAAGATTGCCTAGACAGGTACTATACGGTGAGCTTTCTGAAGGTTCAAGAAATATTGGTAGACCAAGGCTCCGTTATAAAGATACATGCAAGGCAGTGTTGAAAGATTTTGGTATTGACACATATAGATGGGAGAAACTGGCTGAGGCGAGGTGTGAATGGAGAAGGAAGATTCATATTGGGTCGGAGACATACGGCAATGAAAGGTGTCGGATGGAATTGATTCGAAGAGAACAACGACTTCAGCGAAGGATTGCTTCAAATCAGGATTGCATGGGAGATGATTCCTTCTTATGCTCGTTTTGTCGTAGGAGATGTTTGTCGCGAATTGGACTGTTCAGTCATGAAAAGTGTGTGGTAAACGTCAAACACAACATCGAATGCCTAATGGATGTCACAACAACAACAATTGATTATGCGATGATATAAATGGACTTTCTGCTACAAACCGTCTACAAGACGAAAAGACCATAAAATAAAGCTGCATGCATTTTATTTGGTATAGATGCCTCACTCATATGCAGACATGTTTCTAACTTCTGTTCTAATTTGTCAACAGCAGCTAACAACACCCCAAAGGCTCTTTTAAGAGCTCTATCACAGAACGGCTCTAGTGTTGTAAGTATATGTTTTGAGTGTCTGATTCCTTGTATTTTAAACTTAGAATCAGATATTGGACTAAACTGTCACACATGCAGGAATGAGGAATATGGACTTAATGTTAATGAGAAAAGGGGGGGATAACATAAATTGCTTTGCTGTCTAGTCAATAAATAAAGATCCAATCTATCTACAGTCCTACACCACCATTTTAAATAAAACATCTTCACATTATATTTCAATCAAAATCTTATTTAAACAAATCATTGGCATCTTTTGCTCTTTTGTCTGACTGTCAGGCGTATTCTTGTTCCATTTTAGAGATATATATATATATATATATAGTATATTTAGAGTATATTAGTTTTGGCATAATTTGCAGCATACTGTAATGGTGTGTAAAGGGATGTTAACCATAGTGTCTTTTTCTTTAGTTTTTTCATCTTCAGTTTGCAGTTTTTATCTTGCTGTCATTTATTTAAGTTATGTTCTCAATATGTTCTCAGTAAAGCTTGTTTCTTATTTATAAATAATTTATTTGATCATCTTAGACTTTCAGGTAACTGCATATGTTTTTGTTGGTGGGTTACTATCTGGTTATGTTCACCTAGACATAAAATATGTTGTTGTTGGTGTGGTGGCAAAATCATCACCATGTCATCACCATGATTAAAAAGAAATTTTGAAATACCAACAGAAATATAATAAAATTTATAAAGTATTTAAACAAAGTAAAAATAATTCATAGTAAATAATTCAAAATAAAATAAATAATAAAATAATAATAAAATAATTCAACCTTTTACTATCTTCAAACCTCCCCAGATATGATTTTTGACCTGAATTCTTCTATTTAATGTATATGGCCAACTAGAGCACTAATCCTTGTCTTCTCCCCCCACAGCATCAGGACCCATCAGTGACAAGGCTTCAAGCACTGTGTGCATCATCTGCCTATAGTTCAGAGAAAGGTAAGAATAAGAAGTGCTATACATAGTATGTGAGCAAGTAAATGAACACCCCCTTAAATAACAGGGCTCATACAAATTTTCTAAAAATTAAGGAATATGATTGAGTAATTTCTTGTTCTGAATAAGTGTATTAAAGAAAAAACGCATTTAAGCGTTTTAGGTTTCTTTCTAATTGTTTTCTGAAAATACCTGCAATGCCGAAAGAGAAATAATCAAAGAACAGTAAAGGGTCAATAGCTAAACATAAGCAAATGCACAATTGAAATATTTTTGACCAAACCATCAACAACCATATGTTACTCTCAATAACAACCATGTTAATCTCAATAAGACCTTCTAAGAGATTTAATGTGCCAATGTGTGTGGTGGCGAAGTGTTCAGTTACAGTCCGGGTACAATGAAACATTGGAAAAAAATGTCATAACCACATTTTTGTCATGTCACATTTTGAATTTAGAATGGATTCAAAATCTAAAAGGCAACCGCCAAAATCTACACAAGGCAGTGGAAATGTGCTTGGAGATCATTGCATCAAAGGGTTATTGGAGAGGACTCATCTGAATCATCAGATCATCCAACAGCACCTCATCCAATAACATCTCAACACATCAGAGACATTGATGAAGAACTCTCAAGTGTTACTGAAAGTGCTGAAATTGAGGTCGGTGGGGCGAGCAGCAGTTTGAGACGTGACAATGTGGCTGACAGGCTCAGTGAGGGAACCGAAAGTGAAGACAACGTGGCCTCAACTTCACTTACAACATTTCTGCAAGAATGGGCAACAAAACACTCAATCAAGCATAATGCCATAGATGATCTCCTGAGAGGACTTAAAAATAATGGACACCCAGAGCTCCCATCAACAGCAAGGACCCTGTTGAAAACTCCAAGACTCGTTAAGTCAGTGCTAAAGGCTGGTATGGAGTGTGTCCATTTTAATTTAAGAGACAGCCTTCGTCAGCAGATGCAGCGCTATCCAATGGAGGTAATGGAAGGAGCTAGCACGTTGGAACTGTCATTTAATATAGATGGCCTGCCCATTTTTAAAAGCCGCAGGACCCATCTTTGGCCCATCCTCTGTGCCATTCACCTGCCACCCATCAGTGTGTTTCCTATAACACTGACACTTGGTCCCACCAAACCAACAAATCTGGATTTTGCTGAACAAGCTATAAAGGACATTCAGGAACTGCTTGACAATGGTTTGGATGGAAAAGAAATAAAAATTCGGTGCATTGTGTGTGACGCACCAGCAAGAGCCATTTTTAAAAAGCTCAAGCAGTACTCTGGATATCATGGGTGTGACAAATGCACACAGAAGGGTAAATGGGTTTCTGGGCGAGTGACTTACCCTGAGGTGGACAACCTCACTCTACGCACAAATGACTCATACCATGCTGAAATGACAAGATGCCACCAGAAAAAGGATGTTCCAATGTCTCCCTTTCTGAGCCTCCCATTGGACATGGTAGCGCAATTTCCCATTGACTACATGCACCAAGCCTGTTTGGGTGTAATGAGAAAACTCATCACAGCGTGGGTTAGAGGAGACAGAAAGGTGAGACTGTCAGCTGGGCAAATAAATGAGGTGACTCAAAGGCTGCTGTCACTCTGGAAGGATATTCTAAGCTGTTTTGCACGAAAACCATGGAATCTAGCCGATATTGACCGGTGGAAGGCAACTGAACTGCGCAGTTTGCTGTCTATACTGGCAAGATCGTCCTGAAGGGAATTCTGGCTCACCCGTTGTATGATCGTTTTATGGCATTTACTGTTGCCTTGAGTCTCCTGCTTTGCCCTACACTTGCAGTGGAACACAACAGCTACAGTAAAGAGCTGATGAAGTACTTTGCTGTAAAATCAAAAGAACTGTATGGGGATCACTTCATGGTGTACAATGTACATTCAATGGTACATCTACCAGAAGAGGCAATGGCTTTTGGATGTCTTGATGCTTGAAGTGCATTCCCCTTTGAGAACTATCTTGGGAAGCTGAAGCGACTCGTAAGGTCAGGAAAGCGGCCGCTTGCTCAAGTGGTTAAACGGCTGGTCGAAATTCCAAATTCCCAACTGTCTGTGGTGGCCTCCAAGCCTAAACTCAAAAGGCCTAACAATGCCTTCGTTCTCGCTGAAGGACATTGCTGTGAGGCCATTGAAGAGAGAAAAGAGTTGGGCGAGTCAGGTTCCCAGATACTTTGGTGCAAAGTTTTTGAAAAAGATCCTTTAGAGATCCTTGTGACTCAAGAATACTTGGATGTTTTAAAGTGCAATCAAGACATTCAGTTATGAAGCTCATACCGGAACAACAGCTGACAAGATCTGCCATAATGGTAGACAAAAGACAAGAGATGCTTTTCCTAGCAATCCTGCATGAACTCTGACAATGCCCTAGAAAATTGTCTCTGTTCTCCTTCTGGTTCCTCTCGTGCTCTTCCCAGCGTTTCCCTACTCGTCTCTCATCAATCACCTCAGTCTTGTCAGCTGTGTCTTATCCCCTAATCATCCTCTGTGTTTTCTGTGGTTTCCCTCAGTCTTTATCTGTTCACGTCAATGTACAAGTTGTGTGGTACCCGTAACCCTGCCTTTGTAAATAAAGCTTGTACACTGTATCTTTGTTGTCATTTTGCCGTCTTCCCTTCACAAACCATGACTCAAATTACATTAAGATCTCCTGTGAACGTCTCATTCGCCTCATCTGAAGGTCCTGACTCTGTAGTCATTAAAAATCCCACGGCACTTCTTGAATAGGGTTGAAACCCTATTCGTTTGATTCTTATAGGAATAAGACCTTTTGTACCTTTCAAATTATACCAAACATGAATAACATTGCATGATCCTTTTTCACATTAAAGCATATGGACTGTTGGGTGAGTTTGAGATCATTTCACCATTTAGAGAGAAGTGAGAGTGAGGTGTTAGCAGCTTTGCATGCTTTGCTAGTGGATGGTCCTATAATAATTTAATTATGAGGATGAGATGTTTGCAAATCAGTTGGGTGCATCAGTCGGGAACGTTTGGCTGTCAATGGCTCTGTACACTACCTATAACTAGTGTGTGGTGATGCGCTGGCTGCGTTGTACTGTGGCTGCCGTCGCATCCAAGTGGACGCTACACACTGGTGGTGGTTGAGGAGAGACCCCTGATATGATTGAAAAGCGTGTTGGGTGTACAGCAGTTCATAGAAACGCACTATATAAATGCCTCATTCATTCAAACAATTCCCATTTATGGACATTAAGAGAAAGCGAGGAGGAGAAACAGTGAAGGTCGTTAAATTCAGTTATTAAACGCAATGATGAATAAATAAATAAAAATAATAATGCATTATATCTCAATAGATGGACAACAAGTATGCGGTTGTTGAATTCGAAGAGGACAATGCAGTTGAGGTTGTCCCAACGTTATGGTTGGAGGGGACCAAAGAGGTGTGTTTCTGTTTTCAAGAAGCTTTCACATTCATTGACAGTATTACTGTTTATCTAAATTGCTAAAACACTAAATCAAATTTTCAATATCCTAAACGAATTTGTTGAATAAATTATTTCTGTAAAACTTTAAACAAGTTCTTTTGCAAATCTAATGCACTCTATTTGCAGAACTCTATACCCATTCTCACTAACTAAAACACATATCGCTCTGTGATGCACTTGTTTGCAAAACTCAAACCACATGCATGCAAAAGTTAAAAACAACTGAAACACAGTTGTCATTGTTTACACACAATGACACAAAATCCAGCTGTATCAAAACTATAAAAAATAAGCCAGTTCAGATGTGATGCTGAGGCAGAAAGAATCTCTCCCTGACTTTGATTCTGCAGTTGTCCAACTCTGGAACATGCTTTTCAAGTAGCTTTCCATGTTTTTCTTGATTGTCAACTCTGTTCAAGAATGGTAAAGCAAACCTTTTTTTCAGGAAATGTTCTGTTCACGAGTTCACACTTACGAATGATTCAGGAGCAATGGATGGTAAGCGTATTTGGCGAGCTGTCCGAGGAGAGGGCTCCGAGCTCGGTATTAGCCCGAACCTGGAGCACTCCCCCCGTATCCTGACTTGATAGGAACAATTAAGTGTGAGGAGTTGGGGTGGTGGAGGGATGCCGAAAAACGTCAAAGAGCTGTAGGTGAGTCAAACGTGTCTATATATACGTACTTCCTCTCCTGCTGATAGGATGAGGAGTAATTGCTGATGACGTTTTGATTGTATTAATCATTTGAACGTGCTCCTCCCGAACTTTGTTAATAAAACATCATTTATTGGACGACTGGAAATGTAAGGCAGTTGGTCAAAAACTGCACAATGCCAGACAAGGCAAAGTGGAGGCAGGTTGTTGTTTTTATATTTATTTAAATAAATGTACAGTATTTTATTGAAGATTGTTAAAGCATAAAATTATCAGGAAAACTGATATATACTATATATATATAAAAATCTTTTTCCTTTTTTTTGTAAATCTTTCTCAGACTCATACACCAAAGCTATCCAGAAATGCCGGCGGGTAGTGGAGACGTCAAACGTAGAAACGGAGGACAGCTCCACAATGTCAAAAAAGAGGGCGCACAAAAAGCCACAGAGATTTCAGCCTGAGACCGATTCCTCCTCAGATGGTAAGTATTCAAATCACTTCAAATAATATTGTTTGTATATTTACTGTTAAAAACATTTTCTGTTGACCCAGTACCTCAAATGTACGTTCTGTGCTTGTGGGAAGTGCACATTCTCGGGTTTGTGCATTTTAAAGCATGTTTCTATTTCAGATGATGGCAGCCTTTTGCAAAGGGAGAAGGTTTCAAAACCTCTTCCACCCAATTGTAAGTAGTTGACATGTAACATGATTAGCACATAACTATTAACCAACATATTAAATGTCTTCTTCATTTTAATTTGTATTTACAGACAAGCCATTCTCCAAAATTTATCCTCTGGACACGGGTTTGTAGAATAAAACATACATACATATACACACACACATGTATGTATATATATCTCACAGGCAACAGAAATTAGTTTATGATTGTTTATTTGAATTTTCTATTTGCAGCAGAAGCAACAGAGTCCCGACCTTGCAAAAACTACAAGAACTAGCTGAAAACCAGCAGGATATCCTTTCAGTCCAAAGGAGCATACTGGCAGCTGTGGCTGTGACTGAGGAAGGGGGGGACATACTGGACAGTGGGCCATGCCAGACCGTAGAAGAGTTGCACAGTCTTAACGGTGAATTGGAAAACAAGGAGAAAAGACTAAAGATGGTAATACATATGCAAGACACCTCATGTACAAATATCTCTACACTTACGAGCAAGGGTTACACCGTAAATATGTGACGGATGATATTTTGACTTCAAAAGAATACTAATTGAATTCCTACCTGATGCAAATAGTGGCATATTACTTGAAATTATACAACCTTTTTCCTCAAATGTGCGATCCAATCTAGGAGTGATGCAAATGCAGTGATCACTCCTTGTGCATTGGACATAGAACAAGAACGGGAAAGAAATAGCCCGTCCTTTAGGTTATCAAGCATTATTTCCAGTCTACAGTAATAAAAATTAAGAAAAATAAAACACCTGCTGTGTCTGTATATGAGTGCGCTTCTGTCTCTCACATTTAAACACTTCAAAAGTTTCCATTCAATATATTCTTTCATCTGCTCTCAAAATGGTATACTTTTAAGTAAGTGTTTTAATTATGACTATTTTTGTTTGTTTGTTTCTTATTAGATGAACTACCTTCGCGCTCTTGGTGGGTCAAATCCTGGAGCAGCAGTTTGTAAAGTGTTGCGAAAGATCGCAACAAATGAGGTCTTAAGTGCCTATAGTTTGAAGGGGAAAAAGGGCAAACTTCCCTTCAAAGATTTACATATTTGCAGTGTAATTATAGGCAAGTTTTTCCTCCAACTCCAATCATTTGTTTAAATAATGTTATTAAATGAAACAGATTTGTATTTTGCAATGAGAATATATTTTGTTGTGGTGCCAAAAATACAGTAATGTAAATAATACCACACCTCAAATCTAACTCCTTTCACATAATCAACCTTCTTTGTTATTCCTGGATTCTAGGAGCAGCGCAAAACAATTTTAGAACCTTGAAGGCAACTGATGTTGAAGACTTAATTGGAATGGTGTTAAAATTTGCCCCACATAGAAATTTAAAATGGTAAGCAATAATGTCAATTTGTTTACATACTATGTGATGAGATGTTAGAGTTAGCGTAACACCACTGCATATCTGCCCTCGCTAACTGTGACATTTAATTTATATCTGTAAAACTACAGTTTTAACCGTGTCATCACTACCTGACTTAATGTATTTTTGCAGTGAATATCATAACATCAGTGTGTGTAACAAGTTCACAAAATATCAACTAAACTGCAGTGTATTTTTCTTTGTTTTTGATTTACAGCTGATGGGGAAATGAAGAGTATAATTATTTTTCACATTTCATTTTGTAAATATTGTTAATTCATGTTCACGATTACTTTTTCTAAATATGTTTTCTGTAATATGTGTTAAAATGTTCATGTTTTGTGTATGTATGGTTAAAGTTCATAAATTTTCAACATTTATAGTGTGTGTTTAAATATGTTCAAGTGTTGTATATATTAAAAAAAGTTCTTGATTAAATTGTTCTAAATGCAACTGTTGTTTAAATATGTTCATGGCTTGTGTTTGTATGTTTATACAAAGATTATTGTAACACCATGCCTCGCCACACCACCAGAGGGAGCCCATGTTCATGGTCTGTCTGCTAACGCTCCCTCTGCGACCACTTCCTGTTTGAGGACTATATAAGTGCTGGGATCGTTCATGGACTTTGCGATGTATTGCATGGGCTGCCCTCCACTCTATGGGCAGTACCGTTTTACTTAGCTGTCTTGTCTTGTCTTGTCTTGTCTTGTCTTGTCTTGTCTTGTCTTGTCTTGTCTTGTCTTGTCTTGTCTTGTCTTGTCTTGTCTTGTCTTGTCTTGTCTTGTCTTGTCTTGTCTTGTCTTGTCTTGTCTTGTCTCACTGTTATGTTTAGTCCTGTTAACGCTATGCTTGGGTTATTGCTTTGTCATGTTTTGGTGTTTAGTTCCATGTCATGTCATGTTGAACAGTCTAGTCTATGGGAATGCCATAACCTTGCTGGTAGCACAGCCCTACTATACCGTAGCTAGTACCGCTAGTGGTATTGCCAGCAACCTGCTTGGTAGCATAGCTTTCTGTACCATGTCATTCCATGTCAAGCTTCTGCCATGCCATGCCTAGCCCTACCATGTTTATCCATGCCTTATTTACTTTTGTATCATGTCATGTTCTATGTTTCATGTTCTGGACTGATCCTTTGTTACTGACCTCACGCCTGAATATTGGTTTCTGATCTGGATTGTCCCTAAAATAAACTGCACATGGATTCTAACACGGCTTCAGCCTTCTCATTACAATTATATTGTTTCAGCAAATGTTATTTATTGCTCAAAAACATTAGAATGGATAGAAAAGTATTATATGTAATTTAGAAGATGTAGTTTGTAGACTGACACACGAACATTCTATTTACGTAAAGAGAACTTTCATGGCGAACCTACCGGTTCTAATGTCCAAACGTTCTAATGTTTGGTTCCCAGAACGTTCTGGGAACCAGAAACTAACGTTCCCGGAATGTTCCATGAACGTTCTAATGCTTGGTTCCCAGAACGTTCTTTAAGCATAAATCAGTCAACCAGTCCCAGAGGCCCTGCTGGTGCTGCTCACCCAGCCAGCCCCGCTGGGCATCCTTAAACCCTTGATGCCCAAAAGGCCGGACAACCCTGAACTCATGCTGCACGACTCGTCGGCCGACCCTGAAATTTTGCGGCCAGTGTTCGAACTCTCGCTGTCTGTCCCTCCGGGCGGCCCTGAGCTCTCGCTGCCATACCTACCGGAACCCACTTGGCTCAACCCGCCGGCCCTGCCGACCCTGCCGGAGCCCACCTGGCTTGTTCCCCCAGCGCCGCCCTAGCTATCTGCTGGTTTTTCCAACTAGCTAGAGCCTGCCTGGCTCACCCCTCCGGCTCCACCCTGGCCCTCGGCTAGGAACCTAATTCTGTGTGAGCCATTATTTTTTTTTTTTTTTTATTGAGGACTTTTTTTCTCAGATATTTTTTCATGATGTTGTGGACTTTTGTTGGTTTTGCTCTTTGGTTGGCCTGTTCTCCCTCGCTTGGGCCAGTTTTGCCGTGCCCACAAAAGCAGGTATTACACCACCTTTCCACCTGTTGACACCTGACAGCATGTTCAGAAACTGCAATCTCAATCTGTGTCCTCATTTATCACAAATGCCAACGAGGTTCCCACCAGCGACCACCGGAGGTCGCACTCTCCAGAGTTCTAATTCACTTTTATTTTCTAATTCACTTGGACTACAATTCCCATACACCCACTTTCCTAGACTGATTACCCCATACCTGTTACTCATTACCACAGAATATTTAACCCTGGCCACCCAACAGATCAGTGCAAAGTCTTGTTTGCACGGCCACAATTCTGAGCGGTCTATTCCCCTGTGTTTACCTTGCCTGTGTATTGACTCTGCCTTGTTCATCATTCAAGAACCTATTCTGCCTGCCTCCTGTTTATTGTTTGCCTGTTTTCTGGATTCTGATTGTTTGCTGCATACCCTGACCTTCTGCCTGTTTCTGACCATTCTCTCTGCCCTGCCCTGGACATTTGTGTTTGCCTGGTATTTCGACCTGTTTGTACCACTGACTCTATTTATATCAAATAAACTGCAAATGGATCCTAAACTGCCTAAGTCCTCGTTACAATCGTACACACAGCTTGGACTGTGACTTTGTCGTTCAATAGTACTGAGGTATAGAATAGACTGTCTGCTTTTTCCAACTTTGTGACATTCTGAAATAAGACAATACTGTTACCAGAGACAGATTTGCTACATTCATCATAAACAAACAAATCATCATCCACACTGAGGGTTTTACACTTTGCACTCACATAGTCCCCTCCCATACGTGAGTGAATTAGTTTCCCTGGGTTTGCGGATCAGATGGACTAACAGAGCTGATGACTTTGACTTTTTTGATGATTTCTTTTGCTGATGTCCAATCTCCAAGCATGACAAACATCTTCTTTCTCTCATACAATGCGAACAGGTCGAATGATTTCTATCACCACAGACTCTACATGGGGAAAAACTGCGCCACTGATTCATTCTCGGCTGTGAGACAGGAGGACTCTGGCTTGTACGCTCCAATACCCTTTCCAGCAATACCCTTTCCCTTTATCATTCCACAGCCTCCAAGTGCAGCATCCAGACCTCACAAGTGCGTTGCACAACTCCAGTGATCTATGATAGCTGATCTAGTTGATCCAGTAGGTCACGGCACCATTTTTATGTAGCAGTTTTACTCTGGTTGTGTGTGTTGATTCTTTAAATGAAGACAGCACTGAAGATTGAGTTCACTGGATGGTTTTATTCAGTCTGCAGGACAACAAGACACAGTAAATAATTTTCTTGGGACACGTCTCTCCTCTTGTAGACATAAAGCAGCTCTCATTACAAGAGTGAGCTAAAGCACGTCCGACCCCGTCGATGGAAAATGCGCTTCTCAAGATGGCGCGGTTAGTGCGCCGAACGAGGTATATGTGTATCATTGATATGTTCCGAGTATGACAATTTCATGCATGAATGGTTCCCACTAGAATTATTTACATTATCACTCAGAACACAAAATAAAAAAACAGTTTTGATGAAGTTCATAACCAAAATATTATATAACTTTTTTTGAACCAGCACACTTCAAAGACATTGACCTTTGTTTGAGTGTGATGTGTTACTCTCTACTTCACTTTTTGACTTTGCACTTTGAGATCTTAAAATGTAAAATGTAAAAGTAAAAATGAGCGGACCGAAGAAAAGAAGACAATGAGTATTTTTTTACTGACGTCCGATTAAGGGCTGTATATCTGATATGCCAAGAAACTGTAGAAGTTTTTAAAGAATATAACATCAGCTGTCATTTTGCCACAACAGATGCCAACTAGGCTAAAAAACTCCAAAAAATCGGACGGCTACGGCTCTGAGAGCAAATGTACAGACTCAGTACAGATGATGGTGACGTTGTTTGGCGTCATAAACATCTTCACAGCCCGTCACAGAGCCAATCAGTGTTGCCAGATTGGACTGAAGATTTCCAGCCCAACTACAGCTTAACCCCGCCCATAGCAGACACCTATTTCTCAGGCTTTCTGATCTGCAAATTTTGGTAGGCTTCAGCAACTGATTTCTTAGGTTAGGTGCACCTATCAGTATTGAGCACACCTGGCGGCGGCGCCATTGGTTGAGCTGTGTGCTTCTTCACTGTGATTGGTATATGTTTCCCTGTGTTTTCAGGCTGAATCTGCATCTCTCTTACGGTGGGATTGAACACCGCTATTGAAAGGGAACGTCTCCGGTTACTACCCTTACCTCTGTTCCCTGAAAAACCGGATCAAGACTTGAAAATAACCATAGTGTTCGCGCTTGTTTAGCTGTTCAGACATGATTTTGATTTTGCAATCGTCATACTTACGCTATTTAAACTGTCTGTCTGTGCATCGCGTGGTCATCCCATGAGTTTTCAGAAATAATGTGAAGGGGAGGAATTCGGATCAATCCTGAGAATTGCCACTTCAAAATTAACTCCAGACTTTGATGCACTTGCAAAAAGGAGATCAACAACACTGTTCCTACTGAAACTGAATGGGAGTTTATCTACTGTGTTATTAAAGTTTTCAATGAACCCTGATGTTTAGGAACATTTATGTTTTGGTGCCTGTTAAAGGCCAAATATTTAAATGTAATGATTTTTGCATTTCATTTATATTGGTTCACACAAACACACTATCCTTCTATTCTGGCCCGGCCCCTCTGTCAATTTTTAGAAACCAATGTGGCCCGCGAGACAAAAACACTTAAGGGAAACGAAATAACAAGTTGGGCGGGGTTACACAATGACAAAACACAACAAAGGGGCAGTGTCAGGGCTCTGTCAACAGACCTTCAAAAAGACCAAACTGGAATGACAGGGCCGTGACAGATCCCGTGTGAAGGGATGTGTTGATGATGTGAGAGTGCTGGTAACATTGTAGGAGAGATGGCTTGTAGAAGGTGTGAGGGTTTGGGTCTAACGGGCAGGTAGTTGAATGGCTTGAAAGGAGAAGTTTAAATACATCTACCTCTGTGAGTGGAGAGAAGGTTGAAAGAGTGTTTCTGGTCCTCCTCCTCGCTGCTGCTGAGCTTTTGCAACACCTGCGTATGTTCCATCATCTGTAGCTCGATCAGCTCCTCAGTCCTCAGTTCCTCCTGATGCTCCTTCTGCTCGATCACTCACGCGGCACCATGCTCATATTTATAGACAATTTGATGCTTTATTTCCACGGTCATCATGCGTTCCATCTTCTCACTACCATCCTTAACACTCACTTTCTTAGAACTCATCGCTATTATGAAGAATAATGCACAAACTACAGGGAGTGCAGAATTATTAGGCAAATGAGTATTTTGACCACATCATCCTCGTTATGCATGTTGTCTTACTCCAAGCTGTATAGGCTGGAAAGCCTACTACCAATTAAGCATATTAGGTGATGTGCATCTCTGTAATGAGAAGGGGTGTGGTCTAATGACATCAACACCCAATATCAGGTGTGCATAATTATTAGGCAACTTCCTTTCCTTTGGCAAAATGGGTCAAAAGAAGGACTTGACAGGCTCAGAAAAGTCAAAAATAGTGAGATATATTGCAGAGGGATGCAGCAGTCTTAAAATAGCCAAGCTTCTGAAGCGTGATCATCGAACAATCAAGCGTTTCATTCAAAATAGTCAACAGGGTCGCAAGAAGCGTGCAGAAAAACCAAGGCGCAAAATAACTGCCCGTGAACTGAGAAAAGTCAAGCGTGCAGCTGCCAAGATGCCACTTGCCACCAGTTTGGCCATATTTCAGAGCTGCAACATCACTGGAGTGCCCAAAAGCACAAGGTGTGCAATACTCAGAGACATGGCCAAGATAAGAAAGGCAGAAAGTCGACCACCACTGAACAAGACACACAAGCTGAAACGTCAAGACTGGGCCATGAAATATCTCAAGACTGATTTTTCTAAGGTTTTATGGACTGATGAAATGAGAGTGAGTCTTGATGGGCCCGTGGCTGGATTGGTAAAGGGCAGAGAGCTCCAGTCCGACTCAGACGCCAGCAAGGTGGAGGTGGAGTACTGGTTTGGGCTGGTATCATCAAAGATGAGCTTGTGGGGCCTTTTCGGGTTGAGGATGGAGTCAAGCTCAACTCCCAGTCCTACTGCCAGTTTCTGGAAGACACCTTCTTCAAGCAGTGGTACAGGAAGAAGTCTGCATCCTTCAAGAAAAACATGATTTTCATGCAGGACAATGCTCCATCACACGCGTCCAAGTACTCCACAGCGTGGCTGGCAAGAAAGGGTATAAAAGAAGAAAATCTAATGATATGGCCTCCTTGTTCACCTGATCTGAACCCCATTGAGAACCTGTGGCCCATCATCAAATGTGCGATTTACAAGGAGGGAAAACAGTACACCTCTCTGAACAGTGTCTGGGAGGCTGTGGTTGCTGCTGCACGCAATGTTGATGGTGAACAGATCAAAACACTGACAGAATCCATGGATGGCAGGCTTTTGAGTGTCCTTGCAAAGAAAGGTGGCTATATTGGTCACTGATTTGTTTTTGTTTGGTTTTTGAATGTCAGAAATGTATATTTGTGAATGTTGAGATGTTATATTGGTTTCACTGGTAAAAATAAATAATTGAAATGGGTATAAATTAGTTTTTTGTTAAGTTGCCTAATAATTATGCACAGTAATAGTCACCTGCACACACAGATATCCCCCTAAAATAGCTAAAACTAAAAACTACTTAAAATATTGATACAAAAATATTAAGCTTTGATATTAATGAGTTTTTTGTGTTCAGTGAGAACATGGTTGTTGTTCAATAATAAAATTAATCCTCAAAAATACAACTTGCCTAATAATTCTGCACTCCCTGTAGAGAGAAAAGCTACTCGCGGGGGTTCTGTATTACTTCCATACAGAAAGTACATACATTCATACAGAAGTCAGTGAACACGTGAAGAGAACTTGCGTCGGCATTGGCGTCAGTACGCGTGCTCATATCTTGAATAATTACTCGTATCTAGAGGCAACAATCTGGCTGAAGGCTTGCTCGTATCTTGGAATACTCAGATATAGAGACGCTCATATCTCAAAGTATTATGTATATATATATATATATATATATATATATATATATATATATATATATATACTGAAAACACAAGTCATCACCTTTTACTTCTATAACACTTTATAACATACAAATTGTTTAACATATCGGTTTTATATCACTGAGTGGGGCTTCAAAAACTACTGTTAGTGTGTAAACATTTTTAGAACTGTAAGATTAAAATGTTTGGGTAAGATGTCTGTAATCTAATTTAGGTAAACTTCTAACATGTTTTATTGTGGTTTTGTTTTTTTGACTCCTTTTTTGTACATGGACGTACCGTATTTTCCCGCATATATCCCGCGGATTATACCAGATTTTACAAACCCCGCAGGGGGGGGGGGTGCGGGATATATAAGGGTGCGGATTATATCACCAATTTTTTACACGTAATATTTCAATATAAAAAAAAATTGCGGTATTTTCTTTTTCTGTCTTGCACGGGTTGTCTGCCTCTGTACTGTCAGTCTTACAGCTGGCGCTGATTGGCTGTCTGACCTATCAATCATGCAAGAAGACGTGATTGGCTGTCTATCTCTCTGATAGCTGGCGCTGATAGGCTTTCTGACCTGTCAATCATGCAAGAAGACGTCATTGGCTGTGCTGCCATGATAGCGTGCTCTTCTCGTCCGATCAACACGCTTTCAGGGGGAGAAGCATGTATCTTTCTTCTGATTTTGACTTGTGTTTGTTTTCTTATTGTTTGAATTTCGCACACAAGCACTGTGTACCGAGCCTGAACAGTTATGGATAAATGACATCATGCGAGCAACATTCGAAATTCGAATCGTGAACTTTTACAAAAAAAAATTCATCATGGGTGCGGGATATCTGAGGGTGCGGATTATACCAACGATTTTTTACACAAACCCCCAAAACCCGCGGGATATATGAGGGTGCGGATTATCTGCGTCTGCGGAAAATATGGTAATTAACTTGTAACAAAATTATAATAAAGTATAGGAAAATAAATATTCATACTCATTTTTAAGACATTAGATAGTTTGAACAGTATGATATAAGATAGGACTGAGCTCTATTCCTCAACTCTCTTCCTTCAGCTTTTAGATCAAACACAGATTTTGACACTGGGATGTTAACAACAAAAAACTTGCTTCTCTTTATTAGAACACAATCAAACACTTTAAATGTAAAATAAAAGGAGCACAGTTGTTTAAAACTCAGAGACCCATACCATGATGACTGACCACACATTATTAACAACTGACCAATACAAAAGAACAAATGAAGGCTCATCAACAAGAGAAGATTGGGAACAGGTGACGAGACTAACGAGGGGAGTGATTGATGACAGGTGAGGGAAATAACACAGGAAGCACACGGAAATAAAAAGAGAGAGTGAAGCGATACAACATGAATATAACACTCTGAGGTTGATACATTGATGATGTCCAGGTTAGTTGATTGTGGTTTTCTTCACTTTTTACACCAAGCTAAAATTATAATTGGAGTTAATTGTTTATTAATTTGATACAGTTTTAAATCTCCTGATGAATCATTTGCAAGCATTGATTGCAATTAAAATATCAGCTACACATAAAACATTTATCTGAAATACAGAACAATCTATATAAAACAGTTTAGATTTTTCTTTATGAATATAAGTAGAAAAATAGGTACTCAGAATGGAGGCAGGTTTGTCACATTACACTGATTGTTTTATCAATTAAATGGCAATATATTTAAGTGAGGATGAGAAATTTAAATTGAGTCCTGATGTTGTGTCTTTTTTTCAGGATGTCTTATGTCAAGATTTTTTTCCTAGTGCTTCTGACTGGACTGTGCATCTCTGATTCCAAAGGTTTGTGAAATATTGGAAATGAAAGCTTGTGATTTATTTGTATTGCTTTGTGTGGCAAGAAGGGTGGGACCGAGAGCAGTGGGAATGGAATGAGGCACGAGTACAACAGTCATCTGTCGTTTTGTCATTGTTTTATAATTAGTGTTTAAACTTTTGCAGGTTCCCTCCTGCTCATCACCTCGAGAGTCAGTAACTGTTAACGGTTCAGGGATGAACGATGCAGGAACAGGTGAAATGAAAGTTAAGCGGCAGACCCTCATGGATGACTTAAACAAAACAGTGTAAAGTCCAGGTCTGGTCCTCTCTCTTACATGAGACTGGAGGCTGGTGTGGTTTGAGTTGCTGTTCATTAACTCCATTCCCACGACTCTCTGCCTTGCCTTACTTGCTACACTTTGAACCTGTCTTATCCTTTATTTTCATTTCATCTTGAACAGAGAATCTTGCCCTCAATGCCAAAGCTGTGCAGTCCTCCTTGGGACACCCACAGGGTGACGCTAATCATGCAGTAGATGGAAACACAGACTCTGATTTCAATAAGAGCTCATGCACTATGACTAGAGCTGAGTTTAATCCATGGTGGAGAGTTGACCTTGGAAATATCTACAGTATACGCAGCGTTACCATCACTAATCGTGGAGACTGTTGCCAAGAGCGGCTTCAAGGAGCTCAGATTCGTGTCGGTTACAGTCTGAACAACAACGGAAATGACGACAACAACGAGCTGTAAGAAATGTTTCAGTTGTTCTGTCATCTTCCCATGTTTATGATGTTCAATCTGGTTTAATAAGCTCTTGCACTTCCTGCACAAACCAACCACTCGACCACACACTGAAAAAAATGAATCATTGGTATAACTTAATTTTATTATGACACCTATTTCCACGCATTTGAATTGTGTTGTCTCAACTTAATTTTGGCAAATGGAACAGAAGAGCAAAATTTGTTGAATCAATGAGACCAAATCATTTTGATTTGCATTACCTTGTGGAATTTACCTGTAAACTCTTTGATCTTGTTGAGCCAATGAATTTGAACTATATAATATGGACAACCATAAATTAAGTTGACTGAACCGCTTTATTTACTTTAAACAGAGTCAAATGAGCAAGTCGTTGGTTTAACTTAATTTTATTATGACACCTATTTCCATGCATTTGAACGGTGTTGTCTCAACTTAACTTAGGCAAATGGAACAGAAGAGCACAAAACACATACACAAAAAAAGAAGCAAACACATAATTCAAGACAGATTACCAATATTGACATTTCAATGTATTTGCAAGAAATTAATCACTGACATTGCCAAATCAATTTAAAATAAACACACTAATTTGTTTAACAATCCTGATACTGAAAAAAGTAGTTTTAAAGTTCCCAGCACTTGAAGCATTTTTACAAAAATGTGTAAAACACTGAACAGGCTGCATCACAACAATGGGCTACATCTCCTTCTTGCATCAAGATTTAGTCTTTTGAGTCCAAACACACACGGTTACTCACACACGGTTAGGACATGCACCTTTGGTGAAACTTTGTGTCCATCCATTCCTTAAAGAAGAGTGAACCTCAGTCCCTTCAATCTCGATATCAATGTCCACAGGCTGATCTCTTGGTTTGGATCCTTTGGGTCGAACAATATAGATCACCATTACTATCTGCTCCATGGCTTCTTTAGTATTCAACCAGTCGCAATCCTGTGCAAAATAAAGAATGTGTTTAATTTGTAAGACAAGTAATTTTTAAATGACAGTAAACGTATGAAATGTGTAATATAAACAAACAAAACAATGTAAACATGAAAGTGAAGGAGAGATAAGCATTTACTTACAATGTACTCCTTGAATGGCTGTACATGGTCCTCAAATTTCACACAATATTTTGATGATCATTCTCTTTGCATGCTGTTATTCTGTTAAAAAGGCATAAAACATTGATTATTTGACCTTAACAAATCAATAATCAAGTATAAAAGTACATACAATCTGTATGAAGTAATTAATTGACTGACCAACCTGTGAAATGGGTTGCATGTCTTTGACTGTCTGAATACTGCTTAAGCTTAGCAAGAAACTCCAGTGGGACTGTTGATCTGTTAAAAGGAAAAAAGGCAAACAAAAAAACTAAATGAAATTGGGTTCTCAAATTTCCAGGTTTAACATAATATCAAGTTAATTAGGATGTCCATGTCTGTACATATAATAAAATTCAATCAATGAGGTTCATTTTCGTGTTGCAGCACGATTTAACTACATGAGGATGGGTAATTAATGCAGTTTTCATGTTTGGGTGAACTATCCCTTTAAGAACATTACTTCATTCAACTTACCACATGAAAAAGTCTCAATGTCAAGCATGGGATGCCGTTTACTAAGCTCTTGTAAAACCTGTAAAATAAAATAGATGTAAGGCATTCAATTGAACTATAACTGCATTATTAATTCCATGTAATGTTTAGTGTTGCTACCTAATCTGCATTTTCCTGTGAAACATTTGAAGCGTTCTCGTCTTCACCCGTACAGAGACATTTACAGTGCAGCAACAGCTGCCCGAATGAGATGGCCAACTAATATCATCCCTGAAACCATATCGCAAAATAACGCTTTCAATAACAGTTAGCTCTAAGCGACTGCCGCATTAATGTCAAATTACGCACATACATACAAGCATTTATATCAGTTTACCATGTTTCAACATGTGACTTATAGAGTGCTTCAGATATTCTAATAATCGGTCAAATATAAGCTTTGTTGAATTCTGACCGATTTAAATACTTATACTGTCTATCTGCAAAATACAGACAAAGACGATAAAAGATTCTTGCACTTACCAGTTTCAAATGTTGACTCCCGCGGTGTTTGACGAGGTCACGTGGGTTTCCTGTCATCTGAGCATGCGCAAAAGTAGTAGTAGTTGACTCAAATAAATTCCCTTTCGTTGTTTCGACAGAAAGGAATTGAGTTCCTTTAATTTGTATGGATTTAGTTCAGACTGACTTAAAATAACTGTGTACATCCTTTAAACTGATTAGTTTAATTTGTTACAAAATATTCTATTTATTTTAATCAAACAACACCCCAATTCCATTTTTTTGAGTGCAGCCATGGAGACGTACTTTAACTTATTTAATTCAGATTGTGATTGGATATTTGTTTGATTGGACAGTTGTTTCTCATAATAATGCAATTTAAAATATGAACAGCTTGTATTGTGACGCATGCTATTAAAAAACAATTGGATCTCGGAACAGTATAATTGAATTTGTTAGACGTGTGTGCTGCGATGCCTCTGGTTTTCGTTTTAAAACTGTTCTTTATGTGTTTGCAGGGTTGCAACTATTCTCACTGCTTTCAATGGCACAGAAACATTTTCATTTGATCCTGTTAATGGCCGATATGTCAACATTTTTCTACCTGGGAATGAAAAAATCCTTACTCTGTGTGAAGTCCAGGTGTTTGCATGTAAGAGAGATACAGAGAAGACTGATGCAATTCTTTATACATTTATTAATGTTTGTATCCGTTTTATTAACAGTAGAAGCTGCACCATACATTTGTAGTCCAAGTAAGTATTTTTATTAATTTGACTGTCAGTAATGCATATATAATAATATTGCTGAACACTTGACAACCAACAAGGGATAATGAACATTTGCAAAATACAGTATTGTGATCATTTATACTTACATTGAAATGAGAAAATGTTTGTTTATTGTAAAACAGGGAATATTGCTCTTGGGAGCGACGCTGTCCAGTCTTCCACATATGGATCATCAGGAGCTCAAAAGGCTGTCAATGGCAACAAGAATCCAATTTTCAGTCTTGGGTCATGTAGTGCAACTAATGAGGAAAAGGACCCCTGGTGGAGAGTTGACTTGTTGGATGTCTTCAGGATAGCCAGGGTTCGCATCACTAATCGTGGAGCTTGTTGTGCATGGAGGATAAATGCTGTTCAGATCCGTATCGGCAACAGCCTGGAAAATAATGGCAACAATAATGCGCTGTAAGTATTGCCTCTTTCAATGTTTTGCAAGAACGGTTAAATTGGATAAAATCACTATTTTAAACCGGTATCTTTATTTCTGTCATGGTCTCTTCACAGAGCTGCAACTGTTGACGACATCCCAGCTGGAGATACGAAAACATTCAAATTTAATCCAGTTAAGGGGCGCTATGTCAACCTTTATATACCTGGGCGCATCGAGTTTCTCACACTGTGTGAGGTTGAGGTGTTTGCAGGTGAGTATTTATTTTTAAAGAGATGCATATGAAAAACATTTGTACTGTCTATACTAAGAGGATTTTGCCTTTCTGTTTTCATTGCCAGATTAAGTGGAATGAGAATGTAACAGTCCTCTGATCCAATAAACAAAATGCCAAACTGTTTCTGAGCTGTGATTGTTTAAATCCATCTTTGTTTCTTACACATGAATAAACCAGTACAGCATTGCATGTGTTTCTGTGTCAAATAATGATCATCTGGATTTTCACAAGGAGTTGTAGCGTTACAAACACAAATGGCAGCATAGTGTTTGCCCAGATCTGGACCACATCTATCATTTGACATCTCAAATGAGTGTTAGAACTGTTCCACACACAAATGTGTGTGGCTGAGGGGGAAATTCTCTCGAATGCTCAAGTCGCTCGTAAACCGCGGTATTACTGCACTTTATATCTGTGACTCTCACATTTGTTCTTGTTAATAACAACCTTAAAGCAAAAGGGTTTTTGAGTCCCTGTTTCACTTAAAACATTTGGGGACAAGGGACCAGGGGCCTGATATATCAACTATGCGTACGCTCAAATTATGCATGCGCCAGCTTTCACACTCACGGTCAATGCACTAACAGTGATATTAACACAAGCGTGCGTTTGTCCACGCCAATTTCATGTCTGGCGTACGTACATTTCTCATTGTTTTTGTCCGTTTCGTCCGCTGTTTTGTATTCCTAATATACCACTTTTAAACTGTTCACCTGTATTTAAAAAAAAAAGGAAACAAAATACGACTACAACACACGTAGCTACAGACTCCGCAATGCCACATGACATTAATGAAATAGTTTACTTTATTTCGTGGCCAAAACTTGGCCGACCAACATGGTTGCTGACATATTCTGTTGCTACGGTGCATTGATGTTGTACAGAAAGGTAGCGTAATGCAGCCGGCTCAGCAGAGGAAACCGACTGCAGTGTGAACGCCAGAATGCTGTTATACTCGTATCCAGCGGAACTTCTTTTGCTGCTGTTTAGTAGGCTGCAAACTCTGCTAAGACGCTACGATCATCTGCTCCTGGTATACTCTTTATCAGTAAAAATATTTATCTTCAATACAAATTTCACTATTTCACGCTTGTTGGGTGTTTTCACGGAAAGTGGCCGATTTCACGGAAAATGTCACGGCCGTGAAATCGTGAATTTGGTTTTTCCCTACTGATTAGAGGACATTGCAGAACGGCAGAATCAGAAGAGAACGAGAGAAAGAGTTTTTAGGGACCACAATAATTTTCTGGCCCAGGATGATGACTGGCTTATAAGCTGTTTCAGATTTCTAAGGGCTATCCTCCGAATCTAGTTGGGTCCGATTCTAGAGAGAGATGGCGAGGAGCCACGCAATACCCGTTCCGTTACAGGTGCTGACATGACAACACTTGCTTTCCTGGAAACTGGTTCTTTCCAAAGGGAACTGGCAGACCGCTCAGGAATAAGCCAGTCGTCTTTGAGCCGCGCAATGCCAGCTGTATGGGACGGATCATCTGCATGTCTACCAGGTATATTGAAAGGTTGCTCATATAGACCTATCCATATAACCATACAAATCACTTTCAATCCTCATTATGCGTCCTAATCATGAAACATGCATGTCCACAATACCAATTTATGTAAATAAATGGTAATAAATTATCAAATAAAATAGCATCAATTTAATTTATTTTACTTTCACTTGCTAATGATCTAAGGGTTTGTGTACATTGTCTGATTGGTATGACAAGGTGTAAAGGATTAAATGTGATCGACGTAAACATAAATACTACGGTGAAATCCCTTCATCTACGGCATGATGGATGCACTGGCTTTGCTGGAGGACTATGCCAATGGCAGTTAGTGTTGCCATATGCCAATGCCAATGCCAACACACTCTGCTGGTGACTGGCGAGCCTTTTTTTTTGCCCCCACTCTTAAGTCGGACCTCTTATTTTTTTATTTCAGGAACCTTCTGTCACATGCTGCCATTTCACACTGTTTTTTTGTTAGTGACGCCAATACTATGGCTACCAAACAAAATGAATGTCCTTTCCTCCACCTCCGTCACAAAAACCTCTGTTTAGGAATCTGTGAAATTTCTTTTTTTCCCCTTATTAAGTTGGCTTGGGCTTTCTGTCCTCTCTCTCCCGCACTGCTGATGCAGGATGGCTTTTATCAGACGGGTGGCATTACAAACACACTCAGGAAGAGTGTGTGTCCCGCCAGCGCTCGCTCTCTCCAGGACATCAGGTCTGCTCAGAGGATCACTGGAGATGCTTCAGCTGCTCACTGATCTGAACTGAGGATCAGCATCTCTCTCTCAAAGCTTTACAATGCTGTTAAATACTGTTTATTTCCCCATTCAATTAATTTGTTTTGATGTTGTGAAGCAGACTAAAACCACAACTTGATCCTACAGAATTAGTTAATTACAAGCCGATATCAAATCTACCTTTTTTGTCAAAGGTTCTAGAAACGGCAATATCTTCACAACTATGTTCCTTTCTAGAAAGAAACTGCATCTACGAGGATTTCCAGTCCATATCATATCATAGTACTGAGACTGCTCTCATTAGAGTTACAAATGATTTGCTCTTATCATCCGATCGTGGTTGTATCTCTCTGTTAGTGTTACTGGACCTTAATGCTGCATTTGATACAATCGACCACAAAATCCTTCTAAATAGACTTGAAAACTATGTTGGCATTAGTGGAGTTGCATTAGCCTGGTTCAAGTCATACTTATCTGAGCGTTATCAGTTTGTAGCAGTAAATGAGGAGATGTCATATTGGTCACGGGTTCAGTATGGAGTTCCTCAAGGTTCAGTACTAGGACCATTGCTTTTCACCCTGTACATGCTTCCTTTGGGTGCAATTATTAGGAAGCATGGCATTAGCTTTCACTGTTATGCCGATGATACTCAGCTCTATATTTCTTCTCATCCTGATGAAACACACCAATTCACTAAATTAACAGAATGCATAACTGATATAAAAAATTGGATGACTAATAATTTTCTACCGCTTAATTCTGAAAAAAGAGATTCTAATTATTAGACCAAAAAGTTCTGTACGTAATAATATAGACTACTGCCTAACACTCGATGACTGCTCTGTCAAGTCTTCGTCGTCAGTTAGAAACTGTAATCTGCCACTTAATCTGGCAACTCTTTGATACCAATCTTTCATTTGAAAGCCACGTTTCTAGCATCTGTAAAACGGCATTTTAAAAATATATCTAAATTGCGACATATGCTCTCAAAAGCAAATGCAGAAAAGTTAGTTCATGTGTTCATGAGTTCAAGGCTAGATTATTGTAATGCTTTACTAGGTGGTTGCCCTGCACGCTTAATAAACAAATTCCAGCTGGTCCAAAATGCCGCAGCTCGAGTTCTTACTAGAACCAGGAGATATGAGCATATTAGCCCAGTTCTGTCAAACCTGCACTGGCTTCCTATTAAACACTGAATACATTTTAAAATTGTGCTAATTACTTACAAAGCATTAAATGGTTTAGCTCCACAGTACTTGAGCGATCTCTTAACACTTTATAGTCCTTCAAGTCTATAGCGATCCCAAAATACTGACCAGCTTATAATACCGAGAATATCAAAGTCAACTGCTGGCGGTCGATCTTTTTCCTATTTAGCTCCTAAACTCTGGAACGGTCTTCCTAATACAGTTCAGGAAGCAGACACACTCAGTCAGTTTAAATGTAGACTAAAAACACTTTTCTTCAACCTGGCATACACATAACATATTACACATACATTTATGTGTAAAATGATTGTTAGGTTGCATAATTTAGGTCATTTAGGTCGGAACCGGGAACCTTCCCATAACATCTGATGTACTCGATACATCTGAAGAAGAATGACATCTACGCTGATGTTGATCTCTGTTTATTCCAAGGTTGCTGTGGTCAGCCGGATTGCACCTGGACACGAGCACAACACACACACGCACGCACGCACGCACGCACGCACGCACGCACACACACACACACACACACACACACACACACACACAGCCCTGAAGACCCTACTAGACCCTCCCCTTTGTAGATCATGAACCCATCTCCAACCGGACCAAATTGGACTTAACATTGGACTTGAATTGTTGTCAATATAATAACCATGTACTGTTTGGCTGTTGGCCAGAGGAGAACTTGTCCCCCGACTGAGCCTGGTTTCTCCCAAGGTTTTTTCTCCATTCCGTTCTTCATTCATTACGTCACCTGCTGGAGTTTTGGTTCCTTGCCGCTGTCGCCTCTGGCTTTCTCAGTTGGGGAAATTAACACTTAATATTCATCAATTGTGTTACTTAGCCTGCTCTTTTAAAGCTGCTGTTCAGCCAAACAAACTTTGTTTATATTATTTTCCTGTGACCACTGTAAAGCTGCTTTGAAACAATCTGTATTGTAAAAAGCGCTATGTAAGTAAAGGTGACTTGACTAAAACCAATAGCCTTTTGCATCTGTTTTATTCACTACGATGTGCATGTTTGTGGCACTGGTCTCTGCTGAGCGATCACACAATTGTAGATGTGTTGTCCTCTGATGACATGAGTGAGGTATTGCTCAGTGTGAAACGCCTCGAGGGAAACCCATCCTAAAGCTCCAGTTACACGTTCAGCTGTCAGTGAGTAGAAAATCAGTCCTGGTTCATTGTGAGCATCTGAAGAGATTCCTCACTCGTGTCATCAGAAACAGGGTTATACAAGTAACATAAAGTTCTCTCACGATGGGATATAGACAACTCCTGTACTGCAGATATGCTGAGAGAAACATAAACACAGCAGCCGTAACTATTGTCTGAATACAACAGGAACATACTGATTTTGGTCATTTTGGTCACCAGGACACGTAAGCGGGATCATATCACTCCAGTCTTACAGTCTTTACATTGGCTGCCTGTACGCTATAGAGTTGATTTTAAAATTGTATTAATCGTGTTTAAGTCACTATATGGTATGGCCCCTTCATATATATCTGAACTTTTAATTGAACGCAGTGAATAAAGATCTCTCCGGTCATCAAACCAGAGACTATTGTTTACACCAATGACGAGGCTGAAGTCCGGGGCGGTCGTGCATTCTCATCTATCGCCCCAAGACTATGGAATGAGTTGCCCTCTTCTATTAGATTAGCTCCCTCTTTGTTCACTTTTAAGTCAAGATTAAAAACCTATCTGTTTGACAAAGCTTTTATTTCTGGTTGAAGCACTGTGTTTTAACATGATTTTATTTATAGTTTTTATTTCTATTAATTTATTTTAAATGGTTGTTGTTGTACTTTTTAATCTTTTAATTTAATTTTTTAACTTTTACTTGTATTTTTACTGTGTAAATGTGGTGTGTGTTTTTATGTAAAGCACATTGGTCAACCATGTGTTGTGGAAATGGTGCTTTATAAATAAAATTGACATTGACATTTTATTTTACATTTTTAGAATGGAATCAGACAGTAATGGCTCTGTGACATCCAGTTAATAAAATCTGTCAAATGTGTGAGGCGATGCTTAACGTGCTGCCGCACAGATGAACAGAAACCCCATAAACCGAGACCGTGAGCAGCCAAATCTCTGGAGGAATGAGCCGTCAGCCCTGCCGGATGACAGAGACCCCGGCTATATGACCCAGCACAACAGCTTCCATTGCCCAGTGGGGCAGACACTGATGGGAAACAGGCTTACTCTTCAGCGAATAGCCCAATCAACACAAAACTGTTACTCTTCCTTAGTGCTTTCATTCTGTCCTCACAGTGACACAAGCAATGAAGCCGCTCATCCTCTGAGGAAAAGCCAGTCCTTCGTTATTTTAGCTGTGTGCTGTAAGGTCATTGTCTTGTTGGAGGGTAAACCTTTGGCCCAGTCTGAGGTCCTGAGAACTCTGGAGAAGGTTTTCATCCAGGATATCCCTGTAAAGTTCTGGAGTTCAGCCACAGTGATCTTTGTGTTCTTCTTCACCTCTCTCACCAAGGCTCTTCTCCCCAGATAGCTCAGTTTGGCCGGACGGCAGCTCTAGTAACGGTTCTGCTCGTGCCAAATGTCTTCCATTTAAGGATTATGGAGGCCACTGTGCTCTTAGGAACCTTAAGTGCAGCAGAAATGTTTCTGTAACCTTGTCCAGATCTGAGCCTTGTCACAATTCTGTCTCTGAGCTCTTCAGCAGTTCCTTTGACCTCATGAGTCTCATTTGCTCTGACATGCACTGTGAGCTGTAAGGTCTTATATAGACAGGTGTGTGGCTTTCCTAATCAAGAACAGTCAGTGTAATCGAACACAGCTGGACTCAAATGAAGGTGTAGAACCATCTCAAAGATGATCAGAAGAAATCGACAGCACCTGAGTTAAATATATGAGTGTCACTATGAAAAGTCTGAATACTTATGACCATGTGACATTTCAGTTTTTCTTTTGTAATAAATCTGCAAAAATTTCAACAATTCTGTGTTTTTCTGTCAATATGAGGTAAGTGTGTACATTAATGAGGAAAAATAGGAACTTAAATGATGTTTTATTAACAAAGTTCGGGAGGAGCACGTTCAAATGATTAATACAATCAACACGTCATCAGCAATTACTCCTCATCCTATCAGCAGGAGAGGAAGTACGTATATATAGACACGTTTGACTCACCTACAGCTCTTTGACATTTTTCGGCATCCCTCCACCACCCCAACTCCTCACACTTAATTGTTCCTATCAAAAGTCAGGATACGGGGGGAGTGCTCCAGGTTCGGGCTAATACCGAGCTCGGAGCCCTCTCCTCGGACAGCTCGCCAAATACGCTTACCATCCATTGCTCCTGAATCATTCGTAAGTGTGAACTCGTGAAATGATTTTAACAAATGGCTGCAATATAACAAAGAGTGAAAAATGTAAGGGAGTTTGAATACTTTCCGTACCCACTGTATGTTAATGACATATATTACATTTACAAGGTAAAGATCGGAAACCATTCATTCAGCTGCACACTTTCAAACTTCACTTCTGGAAGGGACGAACATGCACGTTTCTTTTGTGTGTAAGTTCAGTACTGAATCCCAATTGAGCGGTTAGTACAGGAGAGCGACGGGTACAGTGGTACGGCGGGTACAGGGGAGCGACGGGTACAGTGGTGCGGCGGGTACAGGGGAGCGGCGGGTACAGGGGAGCGACGGGTACAGTGATGCGGTGGGTACAGGGGAGAGACGGGTACAGTGGTGCGGCGGGTACAGGGGAGCGACGGGTACAGTGGTGCGGCGGGTACAGGGGAGCGACGGGTACAGTGGTGCAGCGGGTACAGGGGAGAGACGGGTACAGGGGTGCGACGGGTACAGGGGTACGGCGGGTACAGGAGAGCGACGGGTACAGTGGTGCGACGGGTACAGGGGAGAGACGGGTACAGTGGTGCGATGGGTACAGTGGTGTGGCGGTGGTACATCTGCAGTTCCTACAGTGAATGAGGAACTACTCAGCACAAGGGCAGAGTCAATGTATTCCACTAAAGTCTCTGGAACATTGCTCTCAGGCATCAAGTTATTTAGTAAATTATTTATTCCATTACGAGAAATGCCTTTGAAGGTCATATTCTTAAACGGTCAGCTTGTAACTCAGTACACAGAACTCCTCGAGGGAGGGATCAGCTTGAAATAAGTGAAGGAGACAAGCGTCTGTAATCATGGCTGGTTGTATATTCTGTAACATTTGATGACAAACGAGCAGACGTGGATGCTAGTGTAGAAGCCCACATGCAGTTTATTTACATTTGAATTGATCCAAAAACATGAAGCATCAACCATGAATTAAACCCAAAACATGATGTAAGACAAAGACGTGACCTTGTACTATTGACTTGACTCTGATTACAAATGAACCAATGAAAAATACTTCAATACACCACCAATCAATAGGAGGAAAATGGGTAATCATATGACAAATCAACCAATCACAATACAGAACTATCAAACACAATAACCGGACCATAAAGGTGTGTTCGACTCGATGCAACGCTGTGTAGATCGATCGGCTTCTGACTCGAAGCACAAATTCTTAATGTTATAAGGTTGTGTCATGTATATCAAAATACAACTGATTAAAAAATTCACTTTCTTTAAATGGTCTAGGCTTGCGTTGAACGTTATTATTTTACAAACAGGCACTGAATTGAACAAAAGTGCTTCTGTGGCTTCATGAAAACATGTTAAACTTCTTATAATTTGCCAAATGTTGCATTTAATCTACTTCATCTGTAGTAAAATGTGCAAACATCCGTGAGCATCACTGTCGGAAACAGAAAGAGTCTGACTACACAGCATCTTTTCCCACAAATCTCACCAATCGAAAACATCCAGCCGAAGTCGAACACACCTAATGAAAACATGAGCATGACAAATAAAAGACATTAAAACACATGAAACTAAAACAAAAACAGATGTGACATTACTCATCTTTATAATACAGATGTACTGTAATATTCTGCATTTGTTCTGCGATTATACTGCAAATATTACTTCAATTGTCCTTATCTGTACTGCAGTTTTACTTCAAATGATTACAGTTATCCTATAGTTTCTTTTTTAAAACATTGCCTGATAGATAGTATCGGTATATTATCACATGACAAGCATATTCCAACTTTTAGAGAGAAAAAGATGAATTTAGCTCAAAGAGAATTAATCATTGAGTTTATATGCAATTTTAACATAGTCACCGTTTTATAGCCAGTACATGAACTTGGAATAACACATGCACTCACATGTTCACAAAGGTTAAGAAAGAAAGATGAGCACACTGAGATTTGCAGTGAGATTATGAAACTTCCAGTTCAGCCAGAATCTGCAGTGCGACTATAGACTGTGCAGCTGCGCGCAAAAACCTACTGTAGACAATCACACTCTTTACACAAGAGAAAGAAAGGTAAATTAAAGAAAAGAAAAGAAACAGGAGTCTAGATTGGTTAGGTTGCTTGGATCATCAAGCTGGATTTTGACTAGACTCAGATAAGTTTTGATTTCTCAGACTAGGCTGAAGATTCGTTCTCATCATGAGTTTTTCTTGCTGACTGACCAAGCCGAAAGGGTTTTTGACCCGTTAACTCTTTGAAAAGCGTGGCAAGTCAGCGCCAGCATTTTTGATCATTTTCACAAAATGTTCATGGCACCGCAAAATATTTTGATGTATAAATATCTGAACATGCAAAATACAAAAGAAAGAGCCTCTGCCTTAAAAAAAAATTCTCACTTTATGCATTCTTTTCTTCATGCACTCTTGAATATGGTGTAACCCATATACAAAATCCCTGTTATAGTGTGTATTTGTATGAGTTCATTGTTATTTGTTTTATCACCTTAGTCTGAAATGTCTAATATTAGGAAATCTGCCTAGCAACTAGGGTGTATTATAAGATGCAATTTTGTTATTGGTGGGAAAAATAAGCCCTGCCCACTTTTGGGCACGCGCGCGGGAGAAATATCGGAGAGAGCGATGAGATGAGCTGCTGCATAGATGCAGAGAAAAAAACATTGATTTGATAACTCTATAAACGCGATTATTTAAGAGAGATTCGTGAGCTGATGTATTTACTTTAAAGGTTTATGAAGATTTGAATAATTTTTTGAAGATTTCATTTGAATCATCTCGGCCAGGTTTTTTGTATGTATTGAATTCTTCCGGAAGGAAGATGGCGAGCCACCCACCCTTGATTCCTGGATTTAAAGAGACCATCTTCTGCAGAGTGTTCTGATGATACCACTGTGCGGTAGGCCTTCAGTGGACTTTTGAGTTCACCCGATTTGGAACACAACTATTTTTCTTTTCTTCTTTTCATGCCTACTCCTGAAATCCAGATTGGGATTTATAGAGAACCATTTTGTTTTTTTTGTTGCAAACTCTTTGTCAGACAATTGAGACAATTGATTTGAGTAAAGGGAATTTGACTGAAGAACTGGTTAAAGACTGGACTGAGAAACTGAGGAAAAAAAGACTGAAACACATACACTGATCGTGCACCACACTAATTGTATTTTCTTTTCATTTTTTGTGTTTTATTAATTGTGTTGAAGGAAATTTCTTGTTGCTGTTATCAAAGCAGTTCAATACAGTTCATAAAAAAACTATAACGGATTTGTGTGTGTGTTCAGTAATTTCAATTGGGCCATAATTGGAGTGTCCGAACCTAATGTGTACTTACCCTTAAGAGACGGGTTACAATGAACAATAAAATGTATATTATTCCAAGTCATGCACAAGTTCTAAAGAACATCAATGTAATACTTAAAACTGTAATGTAGTACACAGGAATCTCAAACTAATATTATTATTATTAATACTATTTTGAAGTATATGCTTTCTTTTTCTTTGAAATCTGCTTCATTTTCATGCCCTCTACCCAAGCTTTTCTGAACCATTACAGCATTGCAGTTCGCTTTCCTCAACAGGTGAGGAGCTCCGGAGAGCGTGGCGTGGCTTTGTGAGTTAAAGACATGTTCCCAGAAGCCATACGGAAGGTGGACAGGCGGTGTCGAAAGTTCTCTCCAGAGAAAAAGTAGAGCATTAGGTCAAAGCAAGAGTTGGCAGCAGCCAGGCAGAGGGTGATGACCACAAACTTCTGCATATAGTTAACCTCCTCACAGGTAGTATCTTTGCGGGTTTTAAAGTGGAGGTGAAGCTTGCGCTGTATATGATAGGGCATAAAACTGACCAAGAAAGCCAGCATCACCACAACGATCATCCGAATGGCCTTGTTACATGTGTAACGTTGTTTGTTCACACTGTTACTGTTCTTAATTAGAGCGCGCAAGATGCCTGCATAACACCGCAAGATAACCAGGAAGGGAATAATAAAACCCACCACCAGGGAAAAGTAATTCAACATGACTAGTTTTTCTAGGCTGCCTGACCTTTCTGGTGGTTCAAAACACTTGATTTTGTTTGTCCTTGGATCAGTATGCTGACCAGAGAGAAGGAACGGTGAACTGTTGGTGCAAATGAAGGCCCAAATGCCCACACAAACAAACCAAGCCTTTCTCTCAGAGACTAGCCTCAGGTTCTGCACCGGGAACACAATTGCTTGGAAGCAGGTAAAACTCATTGCCATCATGAAGAAGACGCTGCAGTAGAGGTTTACGTACAGCGCATAGGAACTCACGCGGCAGAGAAAGTCCCCCAGGTTCCACTGCCCTTTGTTGATGTAGTAGAGCACCCGTAGGGGCAAAGTGCTGACACACAGCAGATCTGACACAGCCAGGTTCAGCATGTAGATGTGGAAGAATGAGGTCTGACGGTAGGTACGAAGGAGCACGTAAAGAGCAAAACCATTGCCTATCAGCCCAAACACGGTGATGACAGAATATACTGTAGAATAGACTTGGTTACGGAAGTCATCTATTGATGGACACTGTGATCTATTAAACGTTGAGGATGTTATGTTTGGTTGATCCATTCTTGCACTGGTGTCTGAAATAAATAAGAAAGAAAGAAAGATTGTTTTCAAATTCTAAACATTCACTTCATGTAACATTGCACAGGGCTCAACGTTAAAGATTTTTTTGGACCAGTGATTCATTTTTATTTATTTATCACACAAAAAGTAAATAAATAAATGAAATAAAATAGGTCTAGTTATTGTTGTTGATTTTATTGCATGCATACCTAATCCATTAAGGCTGTGTTTAATTTGTATAAACTTCAAATATTGTTAAATACAAGTAAACACTCAATCAAGTCAACTTAATTTATTTAGTCAGTTTAGTCAAATAATCACATTTCCAGCAATAACAACAAACATACAAATTTAAAAAACAATGCTTTTCAGGTTTATTCAACATTTGGCTCCTGATGGGATCGAGGATGGAGTCCTGGTCTCCTCCCAGACCTGGATCAGGGATCCGTAGCTCCAGATGGGATGGAGGACGGAGTTCTGATCTCCTCCCAGACCTGGATCAGGGATCTGTAGCTCCTGATGGGATGGAGGACGGAGTCCTGATCTCCTCCCAGACCTGGATCAGGGATCCGTAGCTCCTGATGGGATGGAGGACGGAGTCCTGATCCCCATGCCCTTGTGTCACCTTCATGAAGTCTGTTTCTGACAGAATAGTCAGAAACATGCTCACCAGTTCCTGCTGGAGCTTATTTTGTAGGGCTCTCCTCCTGTTCCTCCTCATGAAAAGGAATAGATCCCACTCTTGCAGCTGGTGGTTGCCATTCTACATCCTACATCCTTCTGCCTGTGTAACCAGATTGGGTTGCAGGAACTAGTTTATGCTAAAGAGAGTGGCAAGGACCCTAACAAAATACAAAACTAAAGACAAATCAGTCAGAAGGCATAAGGAGAGAACAATTGTCTATAGCCACCATCTGCAAAATTATTATCTTTCTGGGGATGTTTCTCTGTAGTCACTCCAGTGCACCCGTTGTCACTTATTTCCACCAAAAAGGTGGAATTGATTCACAATCAATCTTAACTCACACTTATGCATGCTAACTGGAAAGATTAATATCTCTGAAGTTTAAGTGACTTGGTGTCATACTCTGAAGATTAAGCATTCCATGAATTATTTTGAGCAGTGTATATATAGAACGGAGTGGGCTTCTGGATCCTGAGCAGGAGCTGGAGCCTCAGAGGATGCGATGGAGATGCAACAAAGGCCCACGAGGTGGAACTGAGATCAAAGAAGGGCTGCGGCAGAACCGGTACAACTGAGGATTGACCTGGAGCCTGAGACCCAGGCTGAGCCAAATAGGTGGAGGGCCGGAGTCTATGGTGATGGGCTGGCAATGTCTGATCGAGGTGGAGCCAGTAGGCTGAAGGAGCCCAGTGGATTCATGTGCCTGATGGTCCCAGGTGATGCAGAGGGAGGGAGGAGTAAAGATAGGGGAGTAAGGGTGATGGGTAGAGGTGGAGATATAGAACCAGGAGATGGACCAGAGATGGCTTGCAGGATTTTCCAGGTGAATTCACTCTGCAGAGAGGAGCCGGAGAATGAAAAATAGAGCTGATTGGAGACAAAAGAGACTGGGCTGGATTCCAACCCTGGGATCTGAGAATGGAACTGCTGAGAAGAAAGGAATTAACAGGGGCAGTTTTCCACTTTCCAGAATTTAATCTCATCTGACTGCAGCATCTCTGGACATGGGCAGGGAAGTCCTCTTTTCCTCAAACTCCCACACTGCTTCCTCATATAAAGGCAAAATGGTCGGCTCACATGACAGGTCAGACTGGGGGTGATGTTTGGCTCAGGTGCATCTGGAGTGCTGGCAGCTCCATCATGGCAGTCTCTGGCACTCCATCTGCTGGGAGTTCTGGCTGTTGCTCCATGGAGTAGGACTGTTGTGTGGTGAGCTCTGGGTCGGCTGGTAGGATGGATCGGGTTTGTACACTCTCTAGACATCTGACCACTGCCTCCCTCCAGCTAAGTCCTTTGATGTCTGGCAGGTCTACTGGCTGGTGGTAAGTTTTTTATATTTTTCCCCGATCAAAAATAGTAATTTTCTCATCGTTGCAGATACTCCATATGGCAAACTGGCAGAAATCCACAGTAAACTCCAAAAAAGCAAATCACTTTTGGGCAATGGCAGCGAACTGAGCTGCTGTTTCCATATTGAGGTTGATTTTTCTGTCATGTTACTAAAAGTCTAAAGATGAAGATGAGTCCAAAGATTCCAAAAGACAAGGTTTTAATAAGAAAACAAACACAGATAGTACCAGTCCACAAAGCAATGTGTCTACACAAACCATAACTGAGTCAATCATTGCCCTGATTTGCAGAATTGTGGGGAGTGGTTGTAAAGTTATTGAAAAGCTGTGTTTAACTCAGTGTCTTTGCTGTTATTTCCCCCCCTCTGTACTTGTAAGCAGCTGTCTTTACCTCAAAGGAATTTATAACGTATATCCTATACTTGCATTGATTTGTCGTTGATTATGTGTCCTGATGGTTTCTTCTGTAATCAGAGATGCTCAAATGAGAAGGGTGGTTAAAAAAGAATGTGGAGAAATGTTAGCTTTATGGGTACAACATCTTATCACTGGGGCAGGACTCTTAAAAGGACAACTTTTATACCTTAGTGCCTACGTCTTCAAGCGGGCTCCTGGAGCCCCACTGTCCTGCAAGGCTTACTTATAACCAGCTTCAGCTCACCTGGTCTGGGATGTTTTGAGCAATCCTGAAGACCTGGAGTTGCTGGTTCTCTTGTGTTTGATTAGGTTTGTAGCTAAACTCTTGAGGACAGCGGGTCTCTAGGAGCCATTGAAGACCTAGACCTTAGAGTACTAATACTCACCTAAAGGATTATTAGGGACACCTGTTCAATTTCTCATTAATGCAATTATCTAATCACCATGGAAGTTGCATGATCAAGACAATATCCTGAACTCCAAACTGAATGTCAGAATGGGAAACAAAGGTGATTTAAGCAATTTTGACTGAAATAACCACTCGTTACAACCGAGGTATGCAGCAAAGCATTTGTGAAGCCACAACACACACAACCTTGAGGCGGATGGGGCGATTCAGATGGTAGAGTCAGAATTTGGCGTAAACAGAATGAGAACATGTATCCATCAGGCCTTGTTACCACTGTGCAGTTTGGTGGTGGTGCTGTAATGGTGTGGGGGATGTTTTCTTGGCACACTTTAGGCCCCTTAGTGTCAATTGGGCATCGATTAAATGCCACGGCCTACCAGAGCATTGTTTCTGACCATGTCGATCCCTTCATGACCACCATGGCAATGAGTTCACTGTACTAAAATGGCCCCACAGTCACCAGATCTCAACCCAATAGAACATCTTTGGGATGTGACGGAATGGGAGATTCATGCCCTGGATGTGCATCCCACAAATCTCCATCAACTGCAAGATGCGATCCTATCAATATGGGCTAACATTTCTAAAGAATGCTTTCAGCAGCTTGTTGAATCAATGATACATAGAATTAAGGCAGTTCTGAAGGTGAAAGGGGATCAAACACATTATTAGTGTGTTCCTAATAATCCTTTAGGTGAGTGTATATACCCTTAAGATACAACCAAAGCCACCTCAGCCAAAAGAAAGCGTAACGCCATTTTTGTGAGGAAGTTCATATTTATATTATCATAGTTCATATTTTTAGAGTTTAGAGTGATAATGTTGTTTTATAAGAAGAGACAAGGACAGCTATGATTCTGTTTATGGGACTTCTCATTCATTTCTATGGTATTCACAAACCGTGACTGACTGTCGCACAACTCATGATGTCAAGACTGTAATGTGATTGGTTATCAAGAAAACTGTGACCCAGAATAGCCGTCAACTATTTCCCTGCGACAGTCTATATGCAGTTTATTAACTTACTATCTGTAGCAGCAGTGCACTGAAAGTTATGAAGATGTGACATTATATGGTGTATATATATATACAGTAGTACCTCGGTTTACGAGCGACTTGGTATACGAGCAAATCGGTGTACGAGCATAGAGGGTCAAATCGGTGTACGAGCATTGTATCGGAGTGCGAGCAAATTTTTCCCTCACCCACGCGCATTTTTGTCCTAACGCTCAGCATGGTCACGGGCATTTTTACTGGAAATATCCTAATGACAGCCTCTCATAATACATTCACGCAGTTCCAACCCCTTTATCACCCCTTAAATCATTAATTCTCTCAGCCTCCCTCTGTTTGGCTGCATCATTCACCACAGTGATACTTTTAGAAGTGATAACATTCATTAATTGTGATCGCTAATGTTCATGTAGTGAAATATATATGTGGTTCATGAATTCATTGTCTCCTTGACGCCTGTGTGTGTGAGTGGTGGGGGCTTGGTCACTGATCATCGACACCTGATTCTAATATCAATATCTGCCTCACTTCTCTCCACTCCGGAGCTCGCAGTGGTCGCGCTCGCATCTCCCGTTCCACGACTTTCACTCTGGATTATCACTTTGTTTGTTTTCTGCACTATTATAATAAATTCACTCATTTGCACTTGAATCCAGGTTTTATGTTTCCCCCCTCCCTCCTCTGTCTCTCATCTCCTTCATGCCAGCAGACGCTGCTCAAAGTGAGTTACAGTAAATTGTCAATTACTAATTAGTATTTATATGAGATCTTAATGTTTATAATCTTAACTGTAATTAATAGGGTAAAACAAAAACAAAATATTTAAAATGGGCATTTATGGTCGTGTGGAACGAATTCATTGATTTTTAATGCATTCTTATGGGGGAAATTGTTTTGGTTTACGAACATTTTGGGATACGAGCTCGCTCTTGGAACGAATTAAACTCGTAAACCGAGGTATTACTGTATATATATATATATATATATATATATATAGTGAATCAACATAATGAAAAAATAAAAAATAAATACAATAAACAAACTAATGTATAATACAAAACTATTCCCTTGGGATATGAAGGTTAATTATGGAACGATTTGTCCTTGAATAAATTGGAGAAAGGTTATTTTGAATCATATGGGTGAGGGTTATTTCTGCAGTTCAAACTCCAACAATCACAGCACAGGAATTTATCTTAAACAGTCCATCTGTCAAAATATATTATTTAATACAAATAAAATAATAAATGTAATAAAATAATATAATTATCACTTTGCCACAAATAATTTAATTATTCAGTTTCTCAGTATCACCTCAAGGTGGCATGACGGTGTTTTTCTTCCAATGTGAGCGCTGGAAATATGATTACTGTTTCACTTTGAGTTGTGATGACTGTGTTTGTGTCATTTGCTCATGGACAGATGGACAGTCTATCTAAAGAGAAAACACATCTCTACTTTAAAGTGTCAATCATCTTTTCTTTCCTGCTGTGAAGTTTATCCAAATGTGGAAACTAGTTTCCACCATGAAATAAAATATGTAAAAAATTTACAAAAGGTAATCTCTCAATTCTGACTTTATAAATAACAAACAAAATGTTATACTTTGTATTGTAAGAAAAAAAAGTTATAAGCGATCTTCTTCTTCTTGGTTGTCTCTCGAAAACGAGGAAGACAGGTTGTGCGCTAACATTCAGTTTAACGATGGGTGCGCATGTGGCTCCGTAGTCCAAAACTTGATGCACACATGCGATTGTAGATGGGGCAAGGGACACCGATGGTTGATCTGAGAGGTATTTCTGTGTCGTCTCTCATGAATGGTAGCAAGACGCTGGTGGCGGACAGCCTCAAAGGTAGAACAGGCCTTTTTAGTCAATGCTCGCCAGTACATGTCTGAGGCAGCGAGTTCGAGATGGCATGGTTGAAGGTCTGTTCATTTGATAATTGTCTTGAGGTTGTCCTTGTACCTCTTATGAGGGCGGCCTTGGTTTCGAATTCCTTGGGTTAGCTCGCCAAAGAACAACTGCTTCGGAATTCTGCTTCGATCCATGCGGATGACATGGCCAGTCCAGCGAAGCTGAGCCTGGATTAGCTTGGCTTCAATGCTTGTTGCGTTGGCTCGATCCAGGAATTCCAGGTTAGTGATTTTGTCCTGCCATTTGATCCGCATGATGAATCTCAGGGAACGCTGGTGGAATTGCTCTAGCTGATTGATGTGCCTTCTGTACAATGTCCATGTTTCGCAACCATATAAAAGAGATGAGAGGACAACTGCATAATAGACCTTCAATTTAGTTGATATTCTTGTGTTTTTGTGCTGCAGGATCTTGGTACGGAGTTGTCCTAGTGCTTGGCTGGCTTTTTGGGCTCTCGAAGTGATCTCTTTGTTCAAAGAGCCATCACTAGATATCGTGCTGCCACGGTATCTGAAACTGTCCACATTCTTCTGATGCGTGTCGCCAATGGTGATACAGGGTTGAGAGTGGACAGTGTTTGGGGCTGGCTGGAAGAAGACTTGTTTTTCCTAGGCTAATTGTGAGTCCAAATAGCTTGGAGGCTTCCGAGAATCTGTCCACGATTGCCTGTAGATGAGTCTCTTCATGGGCCATGAGGGCACAATCATCCGCAAAGTGTGCTTCAATGATGGCGACGGAGATCAAACACTGAACCATCCAGGCGATATATAATGTAGATGCCAATGTCTATATCCTGGATGGCATGTAACAGTACCTGAGTGAAGAAGAGGTTGAAGAGAACTGGAGCGAGTACACATCCCTGTTTGACACCATTAGATATGGGGAATTTCTCGGAGGGTTCACCGTCTGAGAGAATCTCTCCAGTCATGTCAACGTGAAGGAGCCGGATGAGGTTGGTAAACTTCTGAGGACATCCAAGTTTCCCCAGCACTACCCACAGTGCGTCTCTGTTGACAGTATCGAAAGCCTTTGTCAGGTCCACGAAGACAGCATACAAATTCATATTCTGCTCAAAGCACTTCTCTTGGACTTGTCTCACTGTGAAAATCATGTCAACGGTGCTGCGGTATGGGCGAAAACCACATTGTGATTCGGGGAGGTTATCTTCTGATCTAAAAATATCTAAACTCGTAATTGCAAGAAAATATCAGACTATATAAGTCACAATTGGTCTTTCTTAACAGACAATTCTGATAAAAAAGTCAAAGTTTTGTTAACTATTTATCATTATTTCTTTAATCAGAAAAACACAAATACAACGTGACAATATGACTGTGACCAACAATAAAGAACATCAAACTTATATTCAAAAGTTTCATGAAGTTTATTATTCTGTTTCAATGTGAATTCAATCTGCATTCACCATTCACACACTAAAAATAAATATTGCATAGTTTATCATGAAGTTTTTGCATCCATTGAAATCATTTTATTTTTATAATATTTTCAAAATTCATTTATAAAGATTGCTTAGTATATCTAACATCAGACAGTGTGCCCAGTGCCTAGAAAACATATACAAGAAGATCATCAAGATAGCATAACAGCATGAGGAAATTCTGATCTCCGAAGACATTGGTCATGAGTCGCATAAAACTGGCTGGACTGTTACAGAGCCTCTGTGGAAGACGATTGAATTCATACAGGCCCATGGGAGTCGTGAAGGCAGTGAACTTTTTGTCCTCTTTATACATCACAATGTTATAAAACCCAGAGGTTAAGTCCATTGCACTAAAGATGACATTGCCCAAAGCTGTTAAACAGTCTGCCTGATGAGGCAAGGAGTGAGCGTCTTTGACAGTTTGTGCGTTCAGCTAACGGTAGTCCACACATACTCGAAGGTCACCATTCTTCTCCCATACCAGTACAAGTGGTGAGGCCCATTCACTACTGGACTTGCGAATTATCTCTTGTTGCTCCATCTCTGAGAGAACTATCCTCAGTTCGTGGTATTGTGTTGGTGGAACGCGGCAGAATGGAAGTCTGAAAGGACGATCGTCTGATAGCCAAATATAGTGGACAAACTTACCGCAATCCAGCTTTTGTTTGGAAAATATATCCTCATACTTTTCCAATAATGGGATACTTCACATGATTCAATGTCGAGTTCACCAAGGCCAAGACTCTGCAGGGTTTCATGGGACCTGGAGACAGGAGCACTTCCCTTATCAACGCCTTCAATGATGCCTTGGCTCTGCACATTCACCATCTCATTGCTCTTGTGATTAGGAAGCACACCGAGATCCTCAACAGCTATAACAGGAAAGACATCAGCTATTTTGTTTCTTTTCAGTGTAACAGCCTTATCCATGGGGTTCATAATCCTGACCGAAACCCATCCATTGCCAGACATAGAAGCAATGACTCTTCCCACAATAATGCCTTTCTTGTGTGTCTGCGCCTTGGGTGGCTCAATGACAATAGTACTTCCCACAGAAATAGGGGTGTTGGATGGAAGCTTACACCACACGAGGTGCTCTTGCATAGGCAACAAAGTGACGGCTTGGGCCAGTTTTGCCGTGCCCACAAAATCAGGTATTACACTACCTTTCCACCTGTTAACACCTGACAGCATGTTCAGAAACTGCACAATCTCAGGTTCTCCAGAAGTTTCAGGACGATTTGTGACATTCCAATAGCCAGAGGTTTGCTTAAGTTTGGTAAGTATGTACTTGATGACATTGGTTCCCAGAATTAACTGGTCTTTCTGTCCTGGAACAACAAATGTAGGTACACTTACAGTCATGCCATACACTTCAATCTTCAGCTGATAAACTCCTTTGGGTCTGACTCTAACACCACCACACCCAACAAGAAGAACATCCATGTGTAACTGGTCAGCCGTTGCAGACATTCCCACACTCAGCAGTTCATGCTCTGTGTCCTCATTTATCGTACACGCCATGGATCCGCTATCCAGTAGAGCTTGGACTGTGACTTTGTCGTTCAATAGTACGGAGGTATAGAATAGACTGTCTGCTTTTTCCAACTTTGTGACATTCTGAAATAAGACAATACTGTTACCAGAGACAGATTTGCTACATTCATCATAAACAAACAAATCATCATCCACACTGAGGGTTTGACACTTTGTACTCACATAGCCCCCTCCCATACGTGAGTGAATTAGTTTCCCTGGGTTTGCGGATCAGATAGACTAGCAGAGCTGATGACTTTGTGACATTTCTTTTGCTGATGTGCAATCTCCAAGCATGACAAACATCTTCTTTCTCTCATACAATACGAACGGGTGGAATGATTTCTATCACCACAGACACTACATGGGGAAAAACCGCGCCACTGATTCGTTCTTGGCTGTGAGACAGGAGGACTCTGTGTCATGTCTCCTGTTTGATGTGCTTTCTTTCCCCTTTATGTCCTGTGTTCATTGTCTGTGTGACTGTCGCCACGCATGTGGCTGTGTTTACTTCAGTCTGCTGTCAGTGTGTCATGATTGTCCCCACCCCCTTGTTATTCACTTCATGCCTCCGCACCTGTTATCACTCTCCCCAATTACCTCTCTTATTTATTCCTCTTGTGTTGGTTGTCTGGTGCTTGATCGTTGTTGTTTGGTCACCTTCTCAACTCGAGCTAGCCAGTTGCATTCCTTAACCTTGTCGTGTCCTGTCGTGTGTTTTAGGCTCCAGTGCCGGTTATTTTTTCCCTGCTTTGTTTTTTTGCTTTTACGCTGCTCTCTTCTCCTGTCACCAGGTCTGCTGGCCGCGCCCACCAGCGATCTCGCTCTGTATCCTGTCATCAGGCTCTCTCTCAGGCTCGCGTTCATCGCCGCCTCCCAGCGGGCGCTCAGCTGTTCCACTCCCGCTGCCTTCGCATTCAGTTCGTGCCTAATCCCGGTTTTCTGGCCGGAGGACTTATCTTTTTGCAAGAGACTTGTTTCCATTTTGCCTATTTACGTTGTTTGAATAAACTTTCTGTTGAGCCTGCAATTGAGTCCAGCGCCTCCCTGACAGAACGATCAAGCCAGAATGGACTCAGCAGGCTCGGACCAAGTCAGAACAGCTGTTGCCCAGCAGGGGGTGCTATTGGGTCAACATGACTCCCAACTTTCTACTGCCTCCAGGGAGATTGAGTTTTTGACTGCACAACTGGCTGAGCTTAATGCCCGCTTTGAAGAGCAGCAACGCTTTATTGCATCAGTCTGTCCAGAGACTCAATCTATGCCATCACCGCCCTGCAAGGAGCCTCATGCCAATAACCCTCCACCTTATGATGGAGACCCCAATTCATGTCGGGCATTTCTCTCTCAGTGTTCACTGGTGTTTGACCTCCAGCCTCGTCGCTACCCTACTGAACGATCTAAAGTGGCTTATGTTTTAACACTGCTCACAGGAAGGGCCCGAGAGTGGGGGACGGTCGTGTATGAGAGACAAGCCCAGTTTTGCTCAAGTTTCGACGAGTTCCGCCAAGAAATGTTGAAGCTGTTTGACCGCTCCGCCCAGGGCGACGAGGCAGCTGCCAGGTTGGTGCGGCTTACGCAGAGTGGCCGCTCAGTCACTGACTTTTCCATCCAGTTTAAGACCTTGGCGGCAGCTTGCGATTGGAACGAAGGGGCCCTGCGTTCAAGGTTCCGGGAGGCCCTCGATGATGAAATTCAGGATGAGATCGCAGTCCATGAACTTCCGCGTGATCTTGACACCCTGATAGACTTGGCCCTTCGGGTTGAGGAACGACTCCTGCGGCGACGCCAGCGTCGTGCTTTTCGTCCCACATGGAGAGTGGAGGAGACCCTTCCTCAGACAAGCACCGTAGCTTCATCTCAGACTTCCCCACCGGACTCCGAGCCGATGCAGTTAGGCCGTATGCGGCTCACACCTCAGCAAAAACTTCATCGCTTTACGCAAGGCCTCTGTTTATACTGTGGTAAACCAGGACATTTTGCTGCTAAATGCCCGTTAAAAGACAAGGCCCATCAGTAGTCCGGGGAATCCTGGTGGGCGCTTCTTCTTGTGTTAACTCCCCGTACCGTCACGCACTGTACTACCCGTTACCCTCCAGTATGGAACCTCTTCCAACTCATGCTCAGCCCTGGTTGATTCTGGGGCCGAGGGGAACTTCCTTGATATTTCCACTGCTGCCCAGTGGGGTATTCCGGCCATACTCCTGCCTGTTCCTCTCTCTGTCTGGTCCCTTGATGGTCGGCTTATCTTTTCCATCACACACAGCACTCCTTCCGTAAGTCTTACTGTTTCGGGCAACCACCATGAGGTGATCAAGCTGTACCTTTTTAAATCTCCCAATACCCCTATAATCTTGGGGCATGCTTGGTTGGTACAGCATAGTCCTCATGTTGATTGGTCTGGTAATTCAGTGTTAGCCTGGAGTCCGTCCTGTCTAGCGTCTTGTTTGGGTACTGCTTTTTCTTCTGGCTCTGTGTCTCCTGTCTTGCAGGTTGAGGCTGCTGATCTGACTGGTGTCCCCACGGAGTACCTGGATCTTCGCCAGGTCTTCAGCAAGTCCCGGGCCACTTCTCTTCCTCCTCACCGGCCGTACGACTGTGCCATTGACCTCCTCCCAGGCACTTCTCCGCCCCGGGGTCACCTTTATTCCCTGTCTGGTCCAGAACGAGAGGCTATGGACAAGTATATTAGCGACGCGCTCAAGGCCGGTCTCATCCGTCCCTCCTCATCACCGGCGGGTGCTGGATTCTTCTTTGTCAAGAAGAAGGATGGCTCCCTGCGACCCTGTATTGATTATAGGGGTCTCAATGGCATCACTATCAAGAACAGGTATCCCCTACCTCTCATGTCGTCTGCCTTTGAGTTGTTGCAGGGAGCCAAGGTCTTCACCAAGTTAGACCTCCGCAACGCTTACCACTTGGTGCGGATTCGTGAGGGAGATGAGTGGAAGACAGCATTCAATACACCCACGGGACACTACGAGTACTTGGTCCTACCTTTTGGTCTGACCAATGCACCAGCTGTCTTCCAGGGCCTGGTTAACGATGTGCTGAGAGACATGATTAATAAGTTTGTCTTCGTGTACCTAGATGATATTCTGATCTTTTCTCCCTCTTCTCAGGTCCACACTCAGCATGTTCGCCAGGTTCTCCAACGGCTTCTTGAGAATCAGTTATTTGTTAAGGCGGAGAAGTGCGAGTTCCACTCCAAGTCTGTCACCTTCCTGGGATATGTCATCTCAGCTGGTGGGGTGGAAGCTGATCCCGCTAAGGTAAGGGCCGTCGCCGAGTGGCCAGTCCCCGACACTCGTAAGGCGGTGCAGCGGTTCCTGGGATTTGCCAACTTCTACAGGCGATTCATCAGGAACTTTAGTCAGATTGCTGCCCCTTTAATTGCTCTAACCTCCACCAAGGTACCGTTTGGCTGGAATAATGAGGCTCAGAGGTCCTTTGACGAATTAAAGTCCCGGTTCATCTCTGCCCCTGTTCTCTCTTTTCCAGATCCAGAACGACAGTTTATTGTTGAGGTTGATGCATCCGATGTCGGGGTAGGCGCGGTCCTGTCTCAGCGGTCCCCTAAGGATGGGAGGGTACACCCCTGTGCCTACTTCTCCCACCGACTGAGCCCAGCTGAGCGTAACTACGACATAGGTAACAGGGAGCTGTTGGCGGTCAGGTTGGCTTTGGCGGAGTGGCGCCACTGGTTGGAGGGTGCAGCGCAGCCCTTTTTGGTTTGGACGGACCACAAAAACCTGGAATATATTCGTTCAGCCAAAAGACTGAACTCCCGTCAGGCACGTTGGGCACTGTTTTTTGGCCGTTTTAGCTTCACACTGTCGTACCACCCAGGATCAAAAAATGTCAAACCTGATGCCCTCTCTCGACTGTTCGGTGCCCCTGGGGAGTTGCCTCAGATCGAGACCATCCTCCCTAGGGGGGTTGTGGTGGGGTCTCTCTCCTGGGATATTGAGCGGCGAGTAGAGGAGGCGGGTCGTCAGTGTGAGGTGCCAGAGCAGTGTCCCAATGGTTTATTGTTTGTGCCTGCTGCGCTGCGCCCTGAGGTCCTCCAGTGGGGACACTCGTCAAGGCTGACCGGTCACCCAGGGATTCGGAGATCGCTGGCTGCCATCCGCCAGCGATTTTGGTGGCCCTCCATGGGTCCTGACGTCCGGCAGTTCGTGTTGGCTTGCTCTACTTGTGCCCAGAACAAGACTTCCAACCGCCCACCTGTTGGTCTGCTCCAGCCCCTACCCATTCCCTCTCGTCCCTGGTCACATTTGGCTCTTGATTTTGTCACTGGGCTCCCGCCCTCGAGAGGTAACACAGTGGTTTTGACTGTGGTGGACCGCTTCTCTAAGTCGGTCCACTTCATTCCTTTGCCCAAACTCCCCTCAGCCAAGGAAACAGCCCAGCTGGTGATTGACCACGTCTTCCGGATTCATGGTCTTCCGGTTGATGTGGTCTCTGATAGGGGACCCCAGTTTGTTTCCCGGTTTTGGAAGGAATTCTGTCGACAGATCGGGGCCTCTACGAGTCTGTCTTCGGGTTTCCATCCCCAGACCAACGGGCAGTGCGAGCGAGCCAACCAGGATCTCGAAAGAGCTCTCCGCTGCTCGGCCTCCCTGAATCCTAGTTCCTGGTGACCTCTAGACGTACTAAGGCAGCAGCCGATCGCCTGCGGACTCCTGCTCCTCGTTATGTATGTGGGCAAAGGGTTTGGCTATCTACCAAGGACCTGCCTCTCAGGGTGGCCTCCCGCAAGTTGGCTCCCAGGTTCATTGGGCCATTCCGCATCACTAAGGTTCTGAGTCCTAGGGCGGTGCGGCTCAAGCTTCCCCCTACGCTTGGCCGGGTTCACCCTGTTTTCCATGTTTCCAGGGTTAAGCCTGTGTTTCGTTCGCCCCTCAACCCTGTTGTTTCTGCCCCTGCCCCACCCCCACCCCCCCGTCTAGTGGATGGCTCTCCGGTGTACACTGTCAGGAGGTTACTAGATGTCAGACGTCGTGGCAGGGGTTTCCAGTACCTCGTGGACTGGGAGGGGTACGGTCCTGAGGAGAGGAGCTGGGTTCCGGCTCGGGACATCCTGGACCAGACGCTGATCGAGGATCTCCGTCGGCGACGGGGTGAACCCTCCCTGGGGTCGCCAAGTGGCGACCCTAGGGGGGGGGGTACTGTCATGTCTCCTGTTTGATGTGCTTACTTTCCCCTTTATGTCCTGTGTTCATTGTCTGTGTGACTGTCGCCACGCATGTGGCTGTGTTTACTTCAGTCTGCTGTCAGTGTGTCATGATTGTCCCCACCCCCTTGTTATTCACTTCATGCCTCCGCACCTGTTATCACTCTCCCCAATTACCTCTCTTATTTATTCCTCTTGTGTTGGTTGTCTGGTGCTTGATCGTTGTTGTTTGGTCACCTTCTCAACTCGAGCTAGCCAGTTGCATTCCTTAACCTTGTCGTGTCCTGTCGTGTGTTTTAGGCTCCAGTGCCGGTTATTTTTTCCCTGCTTTTGTTTTTTTGCTTTTACGCTGCTCTCTTCTCCTGTCACCAGGTCTGCTGGCCGCGCCCACCAGCGATCTCGCTCTGTATCCTGTCATCAGGCTCTCTCTCAGGCTCGCGTTCATCGCCGCCTCCCAGCGGGCGCTCAGCTGTTCCACTCCCGCTGCCTTCGCATTCAGTTCGTGCCTAATCCCGGTTTTCTGGCCGGAGGACTTATCTTTTTGCAAGAGACTTGTTTCCATTTTGCCTATTTACGTTGTTTGAATAAACTTTCTGTTGAGCCTGCAATTGAGTCCAGCGCCTCCCTGACACTCTGGCTTGTACGCTCCAATACCCTTTCCAGCAATAACCTTTCCCTTTATCATTCCACAGCCTCCAAGTGCAGCATCCAGACCTCACAAGTGCATTGCACAACTCCGGTGATCTACGACAGCTGATCTAGTTGATCCAGTAGGTCACGGCACCATTTTTATGTAGCAGTTTTACTCTGGTTGTGTGTGTTGATTGTTTAAATGAAGACAGCACTGAAGATTGAGGTCACTGGATGGTTTTATTCAGTCTGCAGGACAACAAGACACAGTAAATTATTTTCTTGGGACACGTCTCTCCTCTTGTAGACATAAAGCAGCTCTCATTACAAGAGTGAGCTAAAGCACGTCCGACCCCCTCGGTGGAAAATGCGCTTCTCAAGATGGCGCGGTTAGCGCGTCGAACAAGGTTATTTTTCGAACGAGGTTATTTATTATACGATATTTTCATAACCAAAATATTATTTAACTTTTTTTGAACCAGCTACATTTACGCAAGTACACTGACATCAATTCCACCCACTCATATTGTGCATTTATCAGAACCATCCCGATGACAGTATGCTGGTTCTTTAACATCAGAATGGAACACTATCTTTAAATTTTGCATCTCAGAGAGCACATTGCCGCTAGAATTCCCCTCTGTAGATCCCTCCCCACATCTCAGTTTTGACTCCATACAGGACACAATCTTCTCATGTCACAGTCTTGTCGCATCTCTCACATTCCGGGTCCTGCTGTGTCTTCTAGATTGTTCCACACCTGTCTCGTTAATCACTGCCCAAGTCCCGTCAGCTGTGTGTAGTTTCCGTATCTGTATAAATACCCTCCTGTGTCCCTTTGTGATTGTCGGTGTTCGTCAGAGTTCCTCGGACGGTCATGTGCGTGTGGATGGTTCTCCATGTTCCCTAGTGTACTCCATGAGATTAGCGTTTTTGCACCATCAAATGCTGTTTATTAGTGATGGCGAAATGAAGCTTTGTGAAGCACCGAGGCTTTCCCCTCAACTGTATCGTAAACAGGTTCATTACTCGAAGCTTTTCAACATGGCGCACACTAACGACATCTTGTGGTCAAAGTTTGAAGAGCAGCTTGTGCCAGAGGACCCATTCATATTTTTTTTTGGACTGTTTCATGTCACAATTCACTTTGAGAAATCCATAAAAGCAATACAAAAGTTTTTTTTTGTCATTTGTTAATTTTATAGGCTACTTACAACATGTGAACAAATTAGCCTATTAATGAATTTATGAAACAAATAATAAATGGGACAAATTAATGTGTATAGAAACTATTTTTATGAATCTGCTTTGATCAACACATGCAGCCTTATTTACATAAACTTTAGCCTTAGTCATAAACCTATGAATTCATAGGCAAGGCTCATATAGGCATATACAATCAAAATAAAATAAAATAAAATAATTCTGAAATGGTGAAGTGCTTGTGAACTGGGTGATGAAAGTGCTTGTGAACTGGGGAGTTTTTATTTTGTGGGAAATTGAAGAAATCAGAGATTTTTATTAAGGAACAGAACTTGATGAACAGTATGGGGGCTAAGTCTATTTCTTTTTTTATTCTCTATTTCCCCTGCCTTTGAATATATTCTCTCACATGGGACTGAGGAGGCAGGAGTGCATAAAAATTCCAGGGCAAGATGATGAAGATGTGTAAAGACAAATTATTAGTAAAGTACATAAAATTATTCGTGTAAATATTTATTCATATTACTATTAGCCTAATTCTTATAATTATTTATTATTTTACAATATAATTCTTGATATTAATAATAATAACAACACTGAGCTTACTTTATTTGTTACAACCTGAAAATGCTGCCAGACTTTCGAACGGCCTCTTTTCTTGGCTGGTTCCATGCTCAAAATTCAAAAGAGCTTATCCTCTGTTTCGTGTCAGTTCACTACCGTTTTACCGAAGTGCATGACACTCAAAACCTGCGCAAGGGTTTCGCGCTACATTTGAACCAGATTACGAAGCAGTCACGTGGTTGAGGGAGAAAACGAAGCTTCGGACGTCACCAATCACGTGGTTATGGCCAAATGAATCACGCTCCGAAACAGTGCTTCACTGTGAGATGTTTCGTTTTTTGCTTCGAAGCTTCGAAGCTGTCACACTTGGTCCTGTCTTTCTGTGTCTTTGTCACTTCCCGGTCACTGAGGTCATGGGGTCACGTCCTGTTGTCACTCCCTGTCTATCTATCATGATATCACTTCCTGTTCTCTTCCGGGGCTTTCTAGAACCTTCCACACCTTTCTAGTTTCAATTACGTCGTCAGTGTCTCCAGGTGTTTCCCATGTCTGTCTCTATTTATACCCTCTTGTGTGTCCTGGTCTTTGTCAGTTGTTGAACCTGCAATGTTATGTTCCTAAGTCGTGTGTGGCTGCCCTTCTCCAGTGTTATCCTGTGTCCTGAGTTTTTGCACCATCGCGTGCCGTTTTGTTTGTAGTTCTAAATAAAGTGTTTTCTGTTTGGCATCCTGTCTCCGCGCCTTCTTCGCGTCGCACACGAATCCCGTGAAAGCGTTACAGAAGCCTCGGTGTCAAACGTCACATCGCTACTGTTTATGTTTATATTTAAAGTCCCTTTTGTGGCTGAATAAACCTGAGTTTTGTTTCCATCCTCGTTTCCTTGTTTCCTCCGCATCACATGCCTCTCGTTGTATGACAGCTCACTGATAGATTGACCTATTTGCTTTACAACAGTGGTCAACATATCCGTAGACAAACCTCCATTTTCAGTTGATGTTCTTAAACCAATCACTTCTGTCTTATTATCTTCTGGCTGATCAATTGGATAGTTTTCTCCACAATTCTGATTAGCAACCCGTGGGTTGATTGATATGTATTAACTGTTGATATTTTTTGAAGTGCATGTTGACCGTTCACTTGGTTAATGTTTTACCTTTTGTTGGTTAATGACACTTAGTATTTCTGTAAACTGATGTATGTTGTAGCCTTGTATTTTGATCACAAGACGTTTTGACATGTCTTCATGTTCTTGTTCTCTGGACAAATGTGTCAAGTTGACTCGACCTGTATAAATTGTTATGTGAGAATATTGTTTGCCAAAACGTGGCCTAATTTGATGTCAGCACGAAATAACCTTGGGCCCGCTGTTCTGCAAGGGTGGGAGGACAGAAGCAAACCCTATATAAGCTTGTGTATTTTTGTAAGATGTTAAGGCAACAGTCAATAAACCAGAGTTGATTTCATTTGTGTGGTTCTCTTGATTCTTGCTTCAAAGAGCGCTCTTTTAAACATTTTGGTGAGCATCTATCTTCAGGAAAAGCAGAGAACCTATAACCTAACAATTTCTTACAGTATTGGTGACCCGACGTGATACAGTTTGACAGGTAAGACAAAGCTTTGCTTGACGACCTGGCTCGCTGTATTACTGAACGATTTTGAAATTGAGAAGTTGAGAAGAAGCCTCAGTTGGTAACTGAGCAAACAGAATTCCCCAGTTGGGAACTGGGAAGACGGATGGTCCGTATAGATTCCTCAGTTGAAAGACACTGGGCAGATTATTGATAGAGATTCCTCAGTTGGTAACTGGGCAGACGGATTCCGTACAGTCCGTAAAAAAACAAACATACATATACATATATATATATATATATATATATATATACACACACACACACACACACACACACACACACACACACACACCCCGTATTTTTCGCCATATAAGACGCTCCGGAACATAAGACGCACCCAATTTTAAAGGAGGAAAATCTAGAAAAAAAGATTCTGAACCAAATACTGTAGTAAAATATTTTATATCAACTGTATAAAGTAAACAGCACAAAAAAACATAAAACTATTTTATGCCAACCATGTAACATATTAAGAACTATCTTTACTCTCATTAACAGTCAGTAAAGTCAGTAAACAGTGAAAGTAACAAAAATAAGGCTGTAATGTTTTCATTCGAACTCCAATAATTTGTGTGTAACCGGGAAGTGGTGTCACGAACTCAGCCCGCCCCCTGCACCAGGCTCCCACGCTCCGCCCACTCGTTCCCAGTCACCTGAATACTAAGCACCTGCACCTGTTCCCAATCACAGAAGCCCTATATCACCAGCCCTCACCCTGCACTCACTGTCTGGTCGCAGCTCACGCTATTCAGACTGCCTTGCTACTCCTGGCTTTCCATAGACCTGCTTCCAAGTTATTCCAAGACTCCAAGATTCTCTGTATTCACCATTCAAGTTAAGCCTCTCACTATTCCCTGTGTGTTCACCAGTTCACTGTTTCGTGTCCTGACTCCAATAAACCTGTTTCCAATTACTAACCTCTGTGTCCTCGAGTCTATCATGACAAGTGGGGTGTTGTACCGAAATCTGACTCCCCGGGCAAATCTCAATCCCCTCTCTAACATCTAGATTTTTCTGCAGCAGAAAAATACACCTGTGAAAATCTCACTCCCCTCTCTAACATCTAGATTTTTCTGCAGCAGAAAAATACACCTGTGAAAATCTCACTCCCGTCCCTAACTCTGGTTTAAAAGCTCACAGATACACCATATGAGACGATAAGATAAATATAGTGAGTTTTTTTTTTTTTGCTGTGAAAATCTGACTCCCCCTGGTAAACCCATACTATAATTGTTTCAACCAAATGCTTTTGAGCAAAGAATGTCCATACCATAATAAGATAATAAAATAAATATTTTAAGTCTGTGAGCTTTTAAGCCAGAGTTAGGGACGAGAGTGAAATTTTCACAGGTGCATTTTTCTGCTGTGAAAATTTGACTCATATCATTTCATTTTTCTGCTTATTTATGTAAGCGTACAAGTCAGTTTGTCGGCGAATATGCTCAAGGAAGTGCGTTCACCTCGATGCAGCGCGTATTAATGCGCGTGCGTAGGGGAGCGAGATTTGTCCGGGGAGTCAGATTTCGGTACAACACCTGGCGAGATGCGAGTGTAGGGTCTCGACGGTGTCTCAAATTGATCGATCAAAAACAAACATCTGATTGTGACTTTTGATTTAACAGAATGAGACTTGGAAACTCAGAATGCAGCTCTGTCTGCAGGGACAGTCGTTTTACAGCCCTGGGGGGGCAAAAAAAACCTCTTTGTCCTCCTCCAGGCCTCCCTTCACCCCCCACATACCTACATACATTCCACAGGATGGCTCATCTGAAAACACCACACACACACACACACGGAATATACAAAAATGCCTACATACACTATGTAAACTCGTATAACACTGATGTATTTGTATGTATGCATGCCCTCCATTTGTAGTCTTTTTAGTTATTTTAGGTAGTTCATTTAGATGTTTAAATGTGTATAATCGTTTAAACTAAATCACTTTATGCCTTTCTTGGTATCATTTGAATTCATTCAGCCTTCACTTTCCGAATCTGTATTTTGTTTAATGCTGAAATGCATTGTATAATTTCTAACAGTGTTGCATCAAAACTCAAAGAAACTCCAACAGGATCATAAACTATGCAGATTAGGTTGAACAGAGTTCATTTTAAAAAAACATTTTAAAATCTTGCTAATTACTTACAAAGCATTAAATGGTTTAGCTCCACAGTACTTGAGCGATCTCTTAACACATTATAGTCCTTCACGTCTATTGCGATCCCAAAATACTGACCAGCTTATAATACCTAGAATATCAAAGTCAACTGCTGGCGGTCGATCTTTTTCCTATTTAGCTCCTAAATAGCTCCTAGCTCCTTTAGCTCCTAAACTCTGGAACAGTCTTCCTAATACAGTTCGGGAAGCAGACACACTCTGTCAGTTTAAATCTAGACTAAAAACACATCTCTTCAACCTGGCATACACATAACACATTATAAATACATTTTTAATCCAAATCATGTAAAATGATTGTTAGGCTGCATAATTTAGGTCAGCCGGAACCGGGAACATTCCCATAACATCTGATGTACTCGATACATCAGAAGAAGAATGGCATCTACGCTGATATTGTTCTCTGTTTATTCCGAGGTTACCATGGTCAGCCGGATCCGGGCCGTATCCAGATCAGATGAAGGACCTGCACCTGGACATGAGCACAGCACTGCCCTGAAGTGTCTGCGGAGACCGTGACTCTACTAAACCCTCCCCTGTGAAGATCATGAACCCATCTCCAATCAGACCAAATTACACTTAATATTAGACTTGAATTATCAATATAATAATCAAACTATCTATCAATCAAATCGATCAATAATCATAACTTAATACTTAATATTCATCAATTGTATTAATTCGCCTGCTCTTTTAAGGCTGCCGTTCAGCCAAACAAACTTTGTTTATAATGTTTTCATGTGACCACTGTAAAGCTGCTTTGAAACAATCTGTATTGTAAAAAGCGCTATATAAGTAAAGGTGACTTGACTTGACTTGACTTGAACAGAGACAAAAGGAACTTTCCCCAGCATCCACCTCCAAGCCAGCGATTGGCTCCACAGCCAAGGTGTGGGAGTGTCCTAATGTTTCTATAAGACCCCTGAGATTCAAACATCTCTCTCTCTTGATCTCTCTTGATTCTCTCCTGAAATTCCTGCATATCTTGTTCCCCTGGGAGCAGGGCCTTCGGCCTTGCATGGAAGCCCTTCCTCCGGCGACCACACCTTCAAGACAAAGCCATTTGAATCTCCCGCGTTTCAAACAAAGGACTCAAGGCACAAACCAGCATCCAACCAAAGCAACTCTCTCAACGCAAGACTGGGTAACATCCACACACACGAGAAACCCAATGCAAGCATCGTTTACAAACTCTAAATGCGTTTAAAGCTATATGCCCCTTTTCTAAAGGTGAATTTCCATGCTGGTTTTCTCAAAGGTTTAATTGTCTGCAGGAATGTTGTCTCTCTTACTCTCTCTCTCTCTCTCTCTCTCTCTCAAGCATCTCTTTCTCTCACTCTCCGTTAAGTCTGTCTATGTTATGTTTAACATTTGTTTTCGTAGTTTGTTTAATAAAACACTGTGTATATATAATCACACATGATTGATTCTGTACTATTCTTGAGTAAGTCACTTCTACGTTTGCATCTTGCTACAATGCTAAGTACTTTGGTACAATAATGAAAGATTCTTCTTTATGACGATGAAGAAGATCTTTAAAGTTCATAACGATCGCGCAGCTTGTATGAGCGCACATATGGCCGCTGCTTTGAACTCATTGCTAGAATTAATCAATTCTATAAGCCGAATCAAGCTATTTGTATTCATAATTAATTGTAATTCGTTATGATTAATTATCAATATACACAATTCCCTTTAAGCTGGATCTATGTGCATATTTGGTCATAACACATGATCAAACTATATACATAGATCCCGCTACCCCGATTACCTGATTTCGCTACATATAATGGTGGAGAATCAGCGGGCGTCGTTTAAACAATTATCTTGAGCTGATTCGCTACACGAGTCACCACGGAAGCAGAGAACGCGAGGCTCACAGGTGTAACTAGGAGAAGTGAAACTAAACCAAGAGAAAGAGGCGTGACTCACAGAGAGTGAAGCGTGAGTGCCCGAACGTCATCACCACTCGTCATCAACACGGCTACGGCTTTGGCTGCGCTCCGCGGATTCTTTATATTCGACGGATAGGACGCACCAACTTTTTCCCCCCAGTTTTGGGGAAGAAAAAATGCATCTTATGCGGCGAAAAATACGGTAAGTGACTTTGTGTCATAATGTGAAGATTAAGCGTTCTTTTGAGCAGTGTATATATACAATGGAGTGGGCTTTTTCATGCTATAAAAATGTACATACACTGTATATGTTTGCTAACAGCAAAATGCATATGTGCACCACCTAACAGCAGATATACATAGTTCCCGTATGACGTCAGGACATACGTCACTGTAAGGTGATCGCCCATGCTGTTGGGCATTGCGTGTGGCTTGAATACAATTTGCAGTCAAACAATGGTTAATACATGCTCGGTTAAAGATCGTACAAACCGTGCAGGCGATTCCGTGAAACGTAGTTTTTACATTAAACCTGTTGTGAGGACATTTGAAGTAGAGCAAACGAAGACGTTAAGTGAAGAGCGACAACAGACATGGTTAGCAAACAGAAAATAACTGCCGTCGAAGCATTACAAAATCTGCTCAGATCACTTCATACAAGCTACTTTTATCAAATACTGTATCGATTAGTGTCATTATTATTAACAGTAGTACTATCAGAATAGATATCAGATGTTTCGTACAGTGAATGAAACAGAGTCGTTGTATTTTGTGGTCGGTTTATCTTTGTTTTGAATCTTAAAGTGAACATGAACTTGAGTTCTTAACAACTTTTCATAGGCATTAAACACTGCTAATTCAAATATACAACCACGTTTATAATTAGTAAAAAAATAAAAACGAAAAACAACATCTATATCTAGTAATTTTATTATTTTACAATCAATAAATACCATTATTTACAATCACCATGGGTTGCTTCAACAATGCCCGTTTTTTTTTTTTTTTTAATGGTGTCATTCATGATCTGTGAGTGTCATACCTAAAATTGCAGAGAAAATTCCAGTGAATTTCTGTTATTTTGAGCATTTTTACCGTTGAAGCTCACCGTTGCCATTACCAACACGTTGTCGTTCACTTCCACGCCAATGACGTCTTTAACCCAACCATTGACAAACAGGTAAGCTTCAAGCGATTTGTAACTTTTCAAATCCTCTAAAATGTAAGCACTTTTCGTGTTTACTCAATAATTTAAAATGTCTATGTACCGGTAGGTAATGTCCGGGAGGCTTCAGACGTTACTCGTCAGTTTTCCTTTGCCAGTTTCGTACGGATCAGTGCACCGATCAGGCTTACCTTAGCCGCGTATCTTTTGTGTAATACTTTCTCTAACCCATCTTTGTACTTTCCTGACTTTGGTGCTATTTCTACTTAAGATTTGATTACGATCTGTTTCGGCGTTACGCATTGTAGGAAGCCTTCCAGCTCTGAGCTTGCCCCAGAGCGTGGCCACCGGAGGTTGACTCCGCCCACATTCCAAAACTATGGGAATTATGTATTCACCAGAATACAATAAAAACACCTTTGATTCTCCATACAAACCTTTAATTTTATTCTCCAACATTGCAATTCGCAGACGTGAGCACGAGACGAGTGCAATCTGTAGACTGTAGACCAGTGGTCGCCAACCAGTCGATCGCGATCGATTGGTCGACCTTTACCACCATCCCGGAAGCTCCCGAACGTTTCAGTTACCAAATTAGCGTCAACTTTCCATGAACGACCATATGAAAATTAAACATGGTTTTACTACAGATAAAAACACTAAAACAAAACACGATTAGTATAGTTAAACTACGGTAAACACTGTTAATGCAAATGTACTATAATAACGCCCATGTTGAATAAACTTTTTCTATAATAACACTGTTTAAAACATGAGTACTATAGTAAAACCACTGCTAATACACTTTTACTATAACAACACCGTTTAATACACGTGTACTATAATAACACCACTGCTAATACACTTTTACAACAATTAAACATTCTTTAATACACTTGTACTATAATTAAACCATGTTTATACACATTAAAAACACTGTTATTACACCTGTACTATAATAAAACCATGTTTTGACTCAAGCCATCAATAGAAAGTAGTAACTAGTATGTATAATAACACAACACGGCTATTAATAACAATATTTTCACTTATTTGACAGAAATAACTGTGAATTACTAAAATGTAATTTAATATAACATTACAGCAATGGGCTGCATCTTTATAAATACAATCATGGAGCCATATGACTGACTAATTAATACTGATAAATCATTATATAATGGGTTCCCTTTCAAGGGATCTCGCGCTGCGTCTAGCGCTGTGGGAACGCCCCTGCGTGAATGCGTCAGGGAGCACGTCTGTAATCTAGCCAATCGCGTGAGAAGACGTCAGAGCGGGGTGACGTCACGAACCAGGAATCTATAAATGCATGCCCTGCCAAACAGCCAGTAGCTCTTGTGCCTTCAGTAGCGCTATATGTGATCTGTCTGTCATATTTATTGTTGTTTGTCTACCAACTAAAAGTGAGAGTATATGGAGAACAAGAGTATACTAGGCATGTGTTCGTCCCTGCCCTCGCAATCTCGGGTGGGGACACACATGTGTTTGGTGTGCTTGTTTGAATGTGGAGCGGCGCAGACAGCACTCAAGGGTGATGTCTGTGTGTTACTATGACAGCTACGCGCTGAAAACGCTCCGCACGCGGCTGCCGCTCTTTGAGGAGATCGCGGTCCTCGCAGATCTGTTCCCGCTGCAGCCGAGGCTCAGTGTTGTTTCAGAACATAGGGATCGCAAATGGATCTGTCGGAGGGGTTTGAGACGGGCGCCGCCCTTTCTCTGCCCTCACCCGTTTGATCCAGTGCTTTCTCTCAGGGTGGAAGCACGCTATGCGGTTTCTTCCGCCTATGGAGAAGCACCAGCGCTGCAGCAATCCAGTTCTAACAGCAAAAGGGACTGGATGTTGTCAGCATAAACTTTGACGGTCCTGCTTATGCTCAACGCTGATCTGGATCGTTAAAGATGTACACATACATGCATGTAATACATAGAATGTGTGTCTGTATATATTGATATATAATTAAGAGGATCTAGAGTTCTCCAACACGAACTAATAATATGAAGGAGCTGATTTAGATCGTTTCTATGCTGCCAGGTTTAAACTGAAGTACACTCTGGCCAGCGGAGAACAGGTTTTTCTCAGATATATGTATATATAACAAAGAAGAGAAATGAAAACCAGCTTTCTATCTATGCATATGCGATGAATGAATGAATGTGTGTGTGTATATACACATATATATATATATATATATATATATATATATATATATATATATATATTTATTATTTGATGAAACACTTCAAGATCTGTAGTTCGGCTTAGAGACAGGTTTTCCTCATCTCTTTTTCCATTACTCAGATCTAATGGCTCTCCCTGGGGCTGGAAGCATGTTTTGTGGTACTTCCACCCAGGAGGGAGGCGCCAGTGTTGCAATCATCCAGCTCTGAGGAGTTGGACGTTGCTGTCTCAGAGACTGAGATACGGGTGCTTGCGAATTCCCCCCCCCCCCCACACACACACACTTAGGTCTCAGGGGCTGCTGAGCGGGAGCAGTCCCAGAAATTTCAGCTCCTCACACTGTAAAAATAAATAAATAAATATTAGACTTGATGTCATTAGCGTCAGGTCCTTGAGGGCAGTCCCCAGCGATACGGTTTACAACTCATTTGCGGTCCCTCCAAGGAGGGTCCTGAGCCATAAGTTCGGTTGTTTCCTGCCGGTTCACCGCCTCAGGCCTCCGAGCTGGTTGCTCAAGAAACACCAGAGACTAGTCTCGAGAGACTGGTTCCCTTAGTAGAGTTTCTGGCAGCGTGTGATACTTCTGCTAAATATTCTCAGTGGGTCCTGCTCACAACGGGGGTTCTGCCCATAGTGGCGACCCCCAAGCAGGCTCTGGTTATGGAACATGGAGTGTAAATAGTGCCCCTCCCAGATAATGAGTCCGGCTTCTAAGCTGTTATTTTACTGTTCTATACTAGGGGGGCTGCTGAGGACTGTCTCCATCGAGGCAAGCTGGTGTTTACCTCCGCTTACGGTGTCCATCCTCCCTCGATGTCCTCAGGGGGCCGTCTCGCTAACCCTGCCACCTTGTTTGCTTCAGGGCGCAGCGGCCCCCAGCGAGCTTGTTCCCAGTGTCCGCCCAGAAACGTTGCGGCACCAGGATGCTCGCTCCCTCCAAAGAGGGTCCTAGGGCAATCAGTTCCGTTGTTCCCTGCCGGTTCGCCGCTTCAGGGCACCGAGCTGGTTGCTCGGGAAACACCAGAGAATAAAGAAAAAGGAAAGCAGCGTGTGATACTTCTGCTGAATTTTCTCAGTGGGTCCTGCTCACAAACATGTAGGGGCTGTCCCCATCGAGGCCGGGCGGAGATCGCCTCTGCCTACGGTGCCCGTCCCTCCTCGATGCCTCTCCGGTTCGCCGCTTCAGGGCACTGAGCTGGTTGCTCAGGAAATACCAGAGACTCATCTCGAGAGACCGGTTCCCTTGGTAGTTTTTCTGGCCCCATTGAGTCTTGCGGTGTTCACCTCTGTCTACGGTGCACCTCCTTTCTCGATGCACCTCTGGGGGGCGTCTTGCTGACCCTGCCACCTCGTGTGTTTCAGGGCGCAGCTGCCCCCAGCAAACTTGTTCCCAGTGTCCGCCCGGAAAAATTGCGGCACCGGGATGTTTGCCCCCTCCGAGGAGGGTCCTTGAGCCATCAGTTCGGTTGTTCCCTGCCGGTTCGCCGCTTCAGGGCACTGAGCTGACCGCTCGTACGACACTAGAGGCCAGTCCCGAGGGGCTGGTTCCCTTTGTCGTTTTTCTTGGCAGCGTGGGGACTTCTGCCAAATATATTTCGAGGCAGTCACTCACTGTGATGCAGTTCCAGAAACTGTTGGGTCTGGTGACAGTAGAGTCCAATGGCCCACCTTTTGGCCTGCTGTACATGAGACCTCTACAGTGGTGGCTCAAGACCTGGGGGTTTCCCTGAGGGGAAACCTGTCTCACGTGATCAAGGTCACGCGGCTATGCCTTCGTACCTTAGACATGTGGGAGAAACCCGGTTCTGGCCCAGTGTCCCGTGTTGGGAGCTCCTTGTCGTCGCCGAGTGCTTACGATGGATGCATCCCTCACTGGATGGGCAATGTGTGGTCCCAAGGGAGGTTGCTGTCGCCAAGTTCAGTTAACATCCCTGGGACACAATCTGGGAGCAGACATCCTGTCGAGACAGGGGCTGAGGCCCGGGGAATGGAGGCTCCACCCCAAGGTGGTGGAGCGGACATGGGAGATATTTGGCCAGGCTCAAAGTGGTTCTGTTCGCGTCTTGAGAGACTTCACACTCTCCACTCTGCTATGTCTCAGGGGTGGCCGAGGCTACTCCTTGTATGTTTTCCCCGATCGCTCTGCTCCCGGGAGTTCTGGAAGTTCACCGGGATGAGGTATCCCTCCTGTACGGCTCTCCCAGGGAGATTCCGATCAGGAGGGTCTTTCTGTCCCAAGCAGGGGGTCTAATACTGCACCCCTGCTCAGAACAGTGGGAAGTGTGGGCTTGTTCTCCGAGGGGGCCCAGCTCATAAGGTCCGGTCTCTCAACTGAGGTTGCTCAGGCCGTTCTCCACTCCAGAGCTCCCACCATTTTGGGAGCAGACATCCTGTCGAGGCAGGGGCCGAGGCCCAGGGAATATCACCCCACCTCAGGTGGTTGTTTCAGACAGGTGGATTTGTTGGCGTCTCGAGATTTTATGATTTTAATCTTCAGTTTTATCAAAAATCATGTCTGATCAGTCTGAAAAGAGATAGCAACTAAAGTCAGAACAGGTCTGAAGTCTGAGCAGAGTTTAGTGGTTGTAGCTTTAAAGCTCTAGGAGGAGATTCTTTTAGAATTTTAGGTAAGAAGAATAATAATAATAACTAGAGAGGATAAAGTTCGTCGAGACAAACTTTAGAAGTTGGCTGAGAAAGTCGCACCGGAACCTTTAATTTTGCATGTTGGTAGCACAATTTAACATTAACTACAAAATACGTTACGAAACCAGAAATTAAAAGGTTGCTAAGGTGTTCTAGGTGGTTGCTAGGGTGTTGCTAGGTAGTTTCTAGGGTATCCGGGGTGGTTGCTAGGGTGTTGCCATGTGGTTGCTAGGGTAACCAGATTGGTTGCTAGGGTGTTGCTAGGCGGTTGCTAGGGTAACCGGGGTGGTTGCTAGGGTGTCATGGGTGGTTGCTATGGTAACAAGAGTGGTTGCTAGGGTGTTGCTAAGCAGTTGCTAGGGTATCCTGGGTGGTTGCTATGGTGTTGCTAGGTGGTTGCTAGGGTATCCTGGGTGGTTGCTAGGGTGTTGGTAGTTGGTTGCTAGGGTATCTGGGGTGGTTGCTAGGCAGTTGCTAGGGTATCCAGGGTGGTTGCTAGGGTGTTGTTAGGCGGTTGCTAGGGTAACCAGAGTGGTTGCTAGGGTGTTGCTAGGGTAAACAGAGTGGTTGCTAGGGCGTTTCTAGGCAGTTGCTAAGGTAACCGGGGCGGTTGCTAGGCAGTTGCTAGGGTATCCAGGGTGGTTGCTAGGATGTTACTAGGTAGTTGTGAGGTCTTCTGGGTAGTTACAATGGCATTCCTAGCACAATTTAACACTTAGCTAACCCCTATTAGCATGTAGCTATTCACTGCTAGCATATGTAGCATGTAGGAAGTCCTGTTTGCTAGCATGAGTCAATAGACCCAACCCCCATGTCTCTACGACACTCAGAAGCAGAGATATAGGTCTGGCTAAACTGTTGCTAAGGTACTCTGTTTGGTTGTTAGGGAGTGGCTTCAAAGTGATCATGAGACACTCATTGGTTGCCTGATTAAAAAGAGCCCTCCCCCTTGAATCTATGATATTGTGATGCAGAGTTACATTCAATACAAAATTCCTATGTAAGTTACCTTGAAACATGAAGGGAATGAGGCAGGAAACAGGAAGTGCAAGCACTTCCTGTTTCCTGTCCTTTGCCATATAAGGTAGAATGGCAGCATCACTGATTCTGATTGGATGAGAGACAGTTATAGAACCGCCCCTGCACTGACTCTCAGCAGCTGCAGTGTTTAGATTTGAATTTGGAGACAGTTGGAGTTTGAAATATCTGAACATTCCGCAATGCAAAGTCAATGGGACTTTTTTCGGGCTTTTTTCGCCATTTTTAGGAAAACCGTAGGTCCGATCCCTTGGAAAAGACATAGCAACGCGATTCCTGCGGCCTGTTCTGATTTTGGGGTCTGTAGCACTAACGCTGTAGGACGAGATGCGTTTAGAAAAAGGTGCTCAGAAGAATAATAATAATAAAAATAATAATAATAAAAATAAGTTTATTAGCATTTCAATATGTTGGCTGCTTCTCAGCCAACTTAATAAGTTTATTAGCATTTCAGTAAGTTGGCTGCTTCTCAGCCAACTTAACTAGATAGAGGAAGTTTATGATATAAACTTCAGTTGGCTTGAGAAAGCCTAGCCTGAAAGTTTAAATTAGTTGTAAAAGCTTCAAGCTTGAAAAGTTTTGAGAGTTTGTCGCTAACAAGATTTTTTGGAGATTACTGATGATTCAGTTGTTCAGTGAGTGGCGCTGTTTCCCACACACAGAAGTAAGCAGCATTTTCTACAGTTATATTTGCAATCTTTGATATGTTTGCCAGTATTTCATAGTTAGTATGTAAAATAGAGAGATTTAACTTACTAATTAAAGTAAAAAAAAGTATTTTTTCATGATTTAAAAAAAAAGCATATTCATTGCAATGGACATTGGGTTCCAATGACTGCTACTCAATGCACATGCTGATTGAAATTTATTATATATCCTCTTGAGTCCCACAAGTTTGCCTGATGTGCATTTTGTATTTCTTCTTGCTATTTGAGATATGTAGGACCTAATAAATACAATACCCCACCAAAAATGTGTACAGGTATTGTACAGATGTCTTCATGTGGTATCATAATGCTATTTGCTGTTATGGCCAGTAGGGTAATAATTAGTCAAAATTCAAATCTCATTCTAAAATATGTCAAATTTTAATCCCAGTATTGTACATAAATACACTTGTTTCGTTCATATAATTTGAATATTTTATTTGAGGGAATACCTTGAATAGAGTTTTTACCTGGGTCAATTTTCTTTCAGGATCTGGGGTTTCAGATCTAAAAGTTTTTACTGAAATGTATATATTTACATTGAAAATATTTTTTTCATAATGACAGGGGTGTAATGTTGTGATGTCACCACAAGATGTGGTGGACACTCTATCCAAAAGTGGCCAACAGCGCAAAAATTGACAGAATTGACTATTATTGTGTCAAGACGCAAATATGTAATGTTCTCATATGAGATAAATACTACAGTTATCACAGTAATAATACATTTTTGAGAAAATGTCATATGCAGAATATACAATTATTTATTTAATGTGATTAGTGCAAAGTGCACTACTGCTCTGTGCCACTGGGGAATACCTTGAAAGATACACACAGGAAATGTGTGTGTGTGTAGAGTGACTGCACTGACTCTAATGCATTTTCTATTAGAGGTTTATTTTATTAAATGTGCAATTTGTAAAAAAAACCCCTCAAAATTAAAGTTGAAATGTTATATTGTTCAAGTTCTTGACCTTGGGATTTTTTTATGTTTATTTTTTTTATATTGGTTTATATTAGTTTGATATTCACAGCTGTTAGGACCAAATGTCCACTGCAATGGACAACAAAAATTGCTATGAAGGAGTTATGATTTTTTTTTTCTTACTCATTAATAGATGCCTAATTTAATGGGATATTATTTTTTATTTTTTTTTCAGAAACCTGAAACCTAATTCTGGTCTGAAGGAGATATATGTATATATAAAGTGTTTCTTCCTGTGAAATAAAATAACTTAAATATTAGTATTTTTTAAATCATTCCTGCCAAGTACAATGGGGAAAGTAATGCAGTTTTTTCTAATCTCAAGCAGTTTTCAGATTGAATCGATCTGCCATGTCAGACTTCAGTTCAACACGGCAATTATAGCAGATAAAGGAATCAACGCAATGTAATATTTGTATAAAGCCTTCCTCCATGGGAAACAAAATAACTTAAATATTAGTATTTTTAAAAATAATTCCTGCTCAAATAATGCAGCAGAGTAATGTAGTTTTTTTGAATCTCAAGCAGTTTACAGTTTGAATCGATCTGCCATGTTTTTTGCATCCTTTAAAAATCTTATTTCATATACTGTTTAAGTGTTCACAAAACATCGATCTATCAGCGAATCTGCTCAGGGAGCGCGTTTGAACTCGAAAACAGGAGTCAGACTTTAGTTAAAAGCTGATAAAAGAATTAACACAATGTAACTATATACTCAAGAATTAGTTATAAATAACTTTGACTGTTAGACGCTGCATTTGAAGAGAGTCAGCGCACGCACTGCTCAGGGAAGCCTTTCCAATGTATATGCATGTTTCTGCATTCCCTATGTATACACGAGCGAGAGTCAGAATTCAGCAATAAAGTACATAAATAAACGTAGGCGCTTAGACGGTTATGCGTTGGCGCGAGTCCAGGAGAGGACGCGCGTTTAAACTTCTTTCACTCACCTTCCCCATAGTAATGTGCTCAACAGTGAAAATCCGTTGCCGAGTGAAGACGAATGAGAGTCAGAATTCGGCCATATAAGTGCATAAATCTTCAAGCAAACACGCTGCAGTGGTTACTTGATAATCTGAAACAATTTCCGTTTGATCATAAACTCTCTCACATAAATCTATTTTTGGAGATTATGATCTCTCTCTCCAGCAATAATGGCGGCTTTGAAAAGCTTTGAGGCTTTGAATTGCAGCGCTCTGATTCGTTCAAACTTCAGTGTTCTCACTGACAGGGGTGTAATTTTGTGATATTATGTATGTAAAATAGAGAGATTTAACTTACTAATTAAAGTAAAAAATCGATTGTAGACCTGCAAGTTTTTTTTCAGGATTTAAAAAAAAAATGCATGCCCATTGGAATGGACATGTTCACACATACTGTATTGAAATGTATTATATATCAGGTGTAATGTTGTTATGTCACCAACAGATGGGGTGGACGCTCGATCTAAAATTCCGTTTTCACTTCATTAGTGAAAGTCTATGGAGATTTTATGATTTTAATCTTCAGTTTTATCAAAAATCATAAGTCTGATCAGTCTGAAAAGGGATAGCAACTCAAGTCAGAACAGGTCTGAAGTCTGAAGTCTGAGCAGAGTTTAGTGGTTGTAGCTTTAAAGCTCTAGGAGGAGATGCTTTTAGAATTTTAGGTAATAATAATAATAATAAGTTTAGATACAATATCACTAAGTTGGCTTTCTCAAGCCAACTTAACTAGATAGAGGAAGTTTATTATATAAACTTCAGTTGGCTTGAGAAAGCCTAGCCTGAAAGTTTAAACTAGTTGTAAAAGCTTCAAGCTTGAAAAGTTTTGAGAGTTTAAACTTTAAAACATGTCGCTAACAAGATTTATTTGGAGATTACTGATGATTCAGCTGAACAGTGAGTGGTCTGAAATATCAAAGAATAATAATGAATATTAAATCTAAATACAAAATAAACAAAATTTACATTGGTAATAAACATGAGTAAATTATTCATTGATTACAGATGTGTTGCAATACTTGGTTCGTGCACAAAATGGCATCTAGGGTACACGCATGGAGTTTTTTCATCATGAGGGATCATCGGTGTTGTAACGAAATACCAAAAAATAAATAATGCTTTTTGATCCCCAAAGTGTTGGAAAATTGCAATTAGTTTATAAAAATGTTTACGGTTTAATTACATCCTTGGCTTTTAACGGTCAGTTTTCACTAATGTGAATAATACTTTGTTTTATTTCTATTTTAAAGATGTAATTAAGCATTATTAATATAGTCTTACCACTTTCAAAACAGACTGCAGTTACACTGCATGTATATGGAGCCCTTTATAAATTTATTTACTATATAAATATGTGTATAGATAGATAGATAGATATGTATGTGTATATATATGTATATATATGTGTGTGTGTATAAAGCCTTTCTTCATGTGAAATAAAATAACTTAAATATTAATATTTCTTAAATCATTCCTGCACAATTACAATGGGGATAGTACTGCAGTTTTTTCTAATCTCAAGCAGTTTTCAGATTGAATCGATCTGCCATGTCAGACTTCAGTTCAACACGGCAATAATAAATAAAGGAATTAAGTCAATGTAATATTTACTCAGGCATTAGTTATAAATAAACTTAGGTGCTTAGGCATTCATATAATTTGAATATTTTATTCAAGGGAATACCTTGAATAGATTTTTTACCTGGGTCAATTTTCTTTCAGGATCTGGGGTTTCAGATCTAAAAGTTTTTAATGAAATGTATAAATATACTGTTATATACTGAAAATATATTTTTTCATAATGACAGGGGTGTAATGTTGTGATGTCACCACAAGATGGGGTGGACACTATCCAAAAGTGGCCAACAGCGCAAATATTGACAGAATTGACATTATTGTGTCAAGACGCAAATATGTAATGTTCTCATATGAGATAAATAATACAGTTATCACAGTAATAATACATTTTTGAGAAAATGTCATATGCAGAATATACAATTATTTATTTAATGTGATTAGTGCAAGGTGCACTACTGCTCTGTGCCACTGGGGAATACCTTGAAAGATACACACAGGAAATGTGTGTGTGTGTAAAGTGACTGCACTGACTCTCTAATGCATTTTCTATTAGAGGTTTATTTTATTAAATGTGCAATTTGTAAAACAAAAACCTCAAAATTAAAGTTGAAATGTTATATTGTTCAAGTTCTTGACCTTGGGAAGAAGTTTGAAGTATAAACATTTTTTTTATGTTTTTTTTTTTATATATATATTGGTTGATATTAGTTTGATATTCACAGCTTTTTAGACCAAATGTCCACTGCAATGGAAAACAAAAATTGCTATGAAGGAGTTATGAATTTTTTTTTTTTTTACTCATTAATAGATGCCTAATTTATTGGGATATTACATTTTTTATTTTTCAGAAACCTGGAACGTAATTCTGGTCTGAAGGAGATATATGTATATATAAAGCGTTTCTTCATGTGAAATAAAATAACTTAAATATTAGTATTTTTTAAATCATTCCTGCCAACTACAATGGGGAAAGTAATGCAGTTTTTTCTAATCTCAAGCAGTTTTCAGATTGAATCGATCTGCCATGTCAGACTTCAGTTCAACACGGCAATTATAGCAGATAAAGGAATCAACGCAATGTAATATTTGTATAAAGCCTTCCTCCATGGGAAACAAAATAACTTAAATATTAGTATTTTTAAAAATAATTCCTGCTCAAATAATGCAGCAGAGTAATGTAGTTTTTTTGAATCTCAAGCAGTTTACAGTTTGAATCGATCTGCCATGTTTTTTGCATCCTTTAAAAATCTTATTTCATATACTGTTTAAGTGTTCACAAAACATCGATCTATCAGCGAATCTGCTCAGGGAGCGCGTTTGAACTCGAAAACAGGAGTCAGACTTTAGTTAAAAGCTGATAAAAGAATTAACACAATGTAACTATATACTCAAGAATTAGTTATAAATAACTTTGACTGTTAGACGCTGCATTTGAAGAGAGTCAGCGCACGCACTGCTCAGGGAAGCCTTTCCAATGTATATGCATGTTTCTGCATTCCCTATGTATACACGAGCGAGAGTCAGAATTCAGCAATAAAGTACATAAATAAACGTAGGCGCTTAGACGGTTATGCGTTGGCGCGAGTCCAGGAGAGGACGCGCGTTTAAACTTCTTTCACTCACCTTCCCCATAGTAATGTGCTCAACAGTGAAAATCCGTTGCCGAGTGAAGACGAATGAGAGTCAGAATTCGGCCATATAAGTGCATAAATCTTCAAGCAAACACGCTGCAGTGGTTACTTGATAATCTGAAACAATTTCCGTTTGATCATAAACTCTCTCACATAAATCTATTTTTGGAGATTATGATCTCTCTCTCCAGCAATAATGGCGGCTTTGAAAAGCTTTGAGGCTTTGAATTGCAGCGCTCTGATTCGTTCAAACTTCAGTGTTCTCACTGACAGGGGTGTAATTTTGTGATATTATGTATGTAAAATAGAGAGATTTAACTTACTAATTAAAGTAAAAAATCGATTGTAGACCTGCAAGTTTTTTTTCAGGATTTAAAAAAAAAATGCATGCCCATTGGAATGGACATGTTCACACATACTGTATTGAAATGTATTATATATCAGGTGTAATGTTGTTATGTCACCAACAGATGGGGTGGACGCTCGATCTAAAATTCCGTTTTCACTTCATTAGTGAAAGTCTATGGAGATTTTATGATTTTAATCTTCAGTTTTATCAAAAATCATAAGTCTGATCAGTCTGAAAAGGGATAGCAACTCAAGTCAGAACAGGTCTGAAGTCTGAAGTCTGAGCAGAGTTTAGTGGTTGTAGCTTTAAAGCTCTAGGAGGAGATGCTTTTAGAATTTTAGGTAATAATAATAATAATAAGTTTAGATACAATATCACTAAGTTGGCTTTCTCAAGCCAACTTAACTAGATAGAGGAAGTTTATTATATAAACTTCAGTTGGCTTGAGAAAGCCTAGCCTGAAAGTTTAAACTAGTTGTAAAAGCTTCAAGCTTGAAAAGTTTTGAGAGTTTAAACTTTAAAACATGTCGCTAACAAGATTTATTTGGAGATTACTGATGATTCAGCTGAACAGTGAGTGGTCTGAAATATCAAAGAATAATAATGAATATTAAATCTAAATACAAAATAAACAAAATTTACATTGGTAATAAACATGAGTAAATTATTCATTGATTACAGATGTGTTGCAATACTTGGTTCGTGCACAAAATGGCATCTAGGGTACACGCATGGAGTTTTTTCATCATGAGGGATCATCGGTGTTGTAACGAAATACCAAAAAATAAATAATGCTTTTTGATCCCCAAAGTGTTGGAAAATTGCAATTAGTTTATAAAAATGTTTACGGTTTAATTACATCCTTGGCTTTTAACGGTCAGTTTTCACTAATGTGAATAATACTTTGTTTTATTTCTATTTTAAAGATGTAATTAAGCATTATTAATATAGTCTTACCACTTTCAAAACAGACTGCAGTTACACTGCATGTATATGGAGCCCTTTATAAATTTATTTACTATATAAATATGTGTATAGATAGATAGATAGATATGTATGTGTATATATATGTATATATATGTGTGTGTGTATAAAGCCTTTCTTCATGTGAAATAAAATAACTTAAATATTAATATTTCTTAAATCATTCCTGCACAATTACAATGGGGATAGTACTGCAGTTTTTTCTAATCTCAAGCAGTTTTCAGATTGAATCGATCTGCCATGTCAGACTTCAGTTCAACACGGCAATAATAAATAAAGGAATTAAGTCAATGTAATATTTACTCAGGCATTAGTTATAAATAAACTTAGGTGCTTAGGCATTCATATAATTTGAATATTTTATTCAAGGGAATACCTTGAATAGATTTTTTACCTGGGTCAATTTTCTTTCAGGATCTGGGGTTTCAGATCTAAAAGTTTTTAATGAAATGTATAAATATACTGTTATATACTGAAAATATATTTTTTCATAATGACAGGGGTGTAATGTTGTGATGTCACCACAAGATGGGGTGGACACTATCCAAAAGTGGCCAACAGCGCAAATATTGACAGAATTGACATTATTGTGTCAAGACGCAAATATGTAATGTTCTCATATGAGATAAATAATACAGTTATCACAGTAATAATACATTTTTGAGAAAATGTCATATGCAGAATATACAATTATTTATTTAATGTGATTAGTGCAAGGTGCACTACTGCTCTGTGCCACTGGGGAATACCTTGAAAGATACACACAGGAAATGTGTGTGTGTGTAAAGTGACTGCACTGACTCTCTAATGCATTTTCTATTAGAGGTTTATTTTATTAAATGTGCAATTTGTAAAACAAAAACCTCAAAATTAAAGTTGAAATGTTATATTGTTCAAGTTCTTGACCTTGGGAAGAAGTTTGAAGTATAAACATTTTTTTTATGTTTTTTTTTTTTATATATATTGGTTGATATTAGTTTGATATTCACAGCTTTTTAGACCAAATGTCCACTGCAATGGAAAACAAAAATTGCTATGAAGGAGTTATGAATTTTTTTTTTTTTTACTCATTAATAGATGCCTAATTTATTGGGATATTACATTTTTTATTTTTCAGAAACCTGGAACGTAATTCTGGTCTGAAGGAGATATATGTATATATAAAGCGTTTCTTCATGTGAAATAAAATAACTTAAATATTAGTATTTTTTAAATCATTCCTGCCAACTACAATGGGGAAAGTAATGCAGTTTTTTCTAATCTCAAGCAGTTTTCAGATTGAATCGATCTGCCATGTCAGACTTCAGTTCAACACGGCAATTATAGCAGATAAAGGAATCAACGCAATGTAATATTTGTATAAAGCCTTCCTCCATGGGAAACAAAATAACTTAAATATTAGTATTTTTAAAAATAATTCCTGCTCAAATAATGCAGCAGAGTAATGTAGTTTTTTTGAATCTCAAGCAGTTTACAGTTTGAATCGATCTGCCATGTTTTTTGCATCCTTTAAAAATCTTATTTCATATACTGTTTAAGTGTTCACAAAACATCGATCTATCAGCGAATCTGCTCAGGGAGCGCGTTTGAACTCGAAAACAGGAGTCAGACTTTAGTTAAAAGCTGATAAAAGAATTAACACAATGTAACTATATACTCAAGAATTAGTTATAAATAACTTTGACTGTTAGACGCTGCATTTGAAGAGAGTCAGCGCACGCACTGCTCAGGGAAGCCTTTCCAATGTATATGCATGTTTCTGCATTCCCTATGTATACACGAGCGAGAGTCAGAATTCAGCAATAAAGTACATAAATAAACGTAGGCGCTTAGACGGTTATGCGTTGGCGCGAGTCCAGGAGAGGACGCGCGTTTAAACTTCTTTCACTCACCTTCCCCATAGTAATGTGCTCAACAGTGAAAATCCGTTGCCGAGTGAAGACGAATGAGAGTCAGAATTCGGCCATATAAGTGCATAAATCTTCAAGCAAACACGCTGCAGTGGTTACTTGATAATCTGAAACAATTTCCGTTTGATCATAAACTCTCTCACATAAATCTATTTTTGGAGATTATGATCTCTCTCTCCAGCAATAATGGCGGCTTTGAAAAGCTTTGAGGCTTTGAATTGCAGCGCTCTGATTCGTTCAAACTTCAGTGTTCTCACTGACAGGGGTGTAATTTTGTGATATTATGTATGTAAAATAGAGAGATTTAACTTACTAATTAAAGTAAAAAATCGATTGTAGACCTGCAAGTTTTTTTTCAGGATTTAAAAAAAAAATGCATGCCCATTGGAATGGACATGTTCACACATACTGTATTGAAATGTATTATATATCAGGTGTAATGTTGTTATGTCACCAACAGATGGGGTGGACGCTCGATCTAAAATTCCGTTTTCACTTCATTAGTGAAAGTCTATGGAGATTTTATGATTTTAATCTTCAGTTTTATCAAAAATCATAAGTCTGATCAGTCTGAAAAGGGATAGCAACTCAAGTCAGAACAGGTCTGAAGTCTGAAGTCTGAGCAGAGTTTAGTGGTTGTAGCTTTAAAGCTCTAGGAGGAGATGCTTTTAGAATTTTAGGTAATAATAATAATAATAAGTTTAGATACAATATCACTAAGTTGGCTTTCTCAAGCCAACTTAACTAGATAGAGGAAGTTTATTATATAAACTTCAGTTGGCTTGAGAAAGCCTAGCCTGAAAGTTTAAACTAGTTGTAAAAGCTTCAAGCTTGAAAAGTTTTGAGAGTTTAAACTTTAAAACATGTCGCTAACAAGATTTATTTGGAGATTACTGATGATTCAGCTGAACAGTGAGTGGTCTGAAATATCAAAGAATAATAATGAATATTAAATCTAAATACAAAATAAACAAAATTTACATTGGTAATAAACATGAGTAAATTATTCATTGATTACAGATGTGTTGCAATACTTGGTTCGTGCACAAAATGGCATCTAGGGTACACGCATGGAGTTTTTTCATCATGAGGGATCATCGGTGTTGTAACGAAATACCAAAAAATAAATAATGCTTTTTGATCCCCAAAGTGTTGGAAAATTGCAATTAATTTATAAAAATGTTTACGGTTTAATTACATCCTTGGCTTTTAACGGTCAGTTTTCACTAATGTGAATAATACTTTGTTTTATTTCTATTTTAAAGATGTAATTAAGCATTATTAATATAGTCTTACCACTTTCAAAACAGACTGCAGTTACACTGCATGTATATGGAGCCCTTTATAAATTTATTTACTATATAAATATGTGTATAGATAGATAGATAGATATGTATGTGTATATATATGTATATATATGTGTGTGTGTATAAAGCCTTTCTTCATGTGAAATAAAATAACTTAAATATTAATATTTCTTAAATCATTCCTGCACAATTACAATGGGGATAGTACTGCAGTTTTTTCTAATCTCAAGCAGTTTTCAGATTGAATCGATCTGCCATGTCAGACTTCAGTTCAACACGGCAATAATAAATAAAGGAATTAAGTCAATGTAATATTTACTCAGGCATTAGTTATAAATAAACTTAGGTGCTTAGGCATTCATATAATTTGAATATTTTATTCAAGGGAATACCTTGAATAGATTTTTTACCTGGGTCAATTTTCTTTCAGGATCTGGGGTTTCAGATCTAAAAGTTTTTAATGAAATGTATAAATATACTGTTATATACTGAAAATATATTTTTTCATAATGACAGGGGTGTAATGTTGTGATGTCACCACAAGATGGGGTGGACACTATCCAAAAGTGGCCAACAGCGCAAATATTGACAGAATTGACATTATTGTGTCAAGACGCAAATATGTAATGTTCTCATATGAGATAAATAATACAGTTATCACAGTAATAATACATTTTTGAGAAAATGTCATATGCAGAATATACAATTATTTATTTAATGTGATTAGTGCAAGGTGCACTACTGCTCTGTGCCACTGGGGAATACCTTGAAAGATACACACAGGAAATGTGTGTGTGTGTAAAGTGACTGCACTGACTCTCTAATGCATTTTCTATTAGAGGTTTATTTTATTAAATGTGCAATTTGTAAAACAAAAACCTCAAAATTAAAGTTGAAATGTTATATTGTTCAAGTTCTTGACCTTGGGAAGAAGTTTGAAGTATAAACATTTTTTTTATGTTTTTTTTTTTTATATATATTGGTTGATATTAGTTTGATATTCACAGCTTTTTAGACCAAATGTCCACTGCAATGGAAAACAAAAATTGCTATGAAGGAGTTATGAATTTTTTTTTTTTTACTCATTAATAGATGCCTAATTTATTGGGATATTACATTTTTTATTTTTCAGAAACCTGGAACGTAATTCTGGTCTGAAGGAGATATATGTATATATAAAGCGTTTCTTCATGTGAAATAAAATAACTTAAATATTAGTATTTTTTAAATCATTCCTGCCAAGTACAATGGGGAAAGTAATGCAGTTTTTTTCTTATCTCAAGCAGTTTTCAGATTGAATCGATCTGCCATGTCAGACTTCAGTTCAACACGGCAATAATAAATAAAGGAATTAAGGCAATGTAATATTTACTCAGGCATTAGTTATAAATAAACTTAGGCGCTATAAATAAACTTAGGCGCTTAGGCGTTCGTATAATTTGAATATTTTATTCAAGGGAATACCTTGAATAGGTTTTTTACCTGGGTCAATTTTCTTTCAGGATCTGGGTTTTCAGATCTAAAAGTTTTTTAATGAAATGTATAAATATACTGTTATATACTGAAAATATTTTTTTCATAATGACAGGGGTGTAATGTTGTGATGTCACCACAAGATGGGGTGGACACTGTCCAAAAGTGGCCAACAGCGCAAATATTGACATAATTGACTATTATTGTGTCAAGACGCAAATATGTAATGTTCTCATATGAGATAAATACTACAGTTATCACAGTAATAATACATTTTTGAGAAAATGTCATATGCAGAATATACAATTATTTATTTAATGTGATTAGTGCAAAGTGCACTACTGCTCTGTGCCACTGGGGAATACCTTGAAAGATACACACAGGAAATGTGTGTGTGTGTAAAGTGACTGCACTGACTCTAATGCATTTTCTATTAGAGGTTTATTTTATTAAATGTGCAATTTGTAAAACAAAAACCTCAAAATTAAAGTTGAAATGTTATATTGTTCAAGTTCTTGACCTTGGGATTTTTTTATGTTTCATTTTTTTTTTTATATTGGTTTATATTAGTTTGATATTCACAGCTGTTAAGACCAAATGTCCACTGCAATGGAAAACAAAAATTGCTATGAAGGAGTTATGATTTTTTTTTCTTACTCATTAATAGATGCCTAATTTAATGGGATATTCATTTTTTTTTTTTCAGAAACCTGGAACCTAATTTTGGTCTGAAGGAGATATATGTATATATAAAGTGTTTCTTCCTGTGAAATAAAATAACTTAAATATTAGTATTTTTTAAATCATTCCTGCCAAGTACAATGGGGAAAGTAATGCAGTTTTTTTTTCTAATCTCAAGCAGTTTTCAGATTGAATCGATCTGCCATGTCAGACTTCAGTTCAACACGGCAATTGTAGCAGATAAAGGAATCAATGCAATGTAATATTTGTATAAAGCCTTCCTCCATGGGAAACAAAATAACTTAAATATTAGTATTTTAAAAATAATTCCTGCTCAAGTAATGCAGCAGAGTAATGCAGTTTTTTTGAATCTCAAGCAGTTTACAGTTTGAATCGATCTGCCATGTTTTTTGCATTCTTTAAAAATCGTATTTCATTTACTGTTTAAGTGTTCACAAAACATCGATCTATCAGCGAATCTGCTCAGCAAGCGCGTTTGAACTCGAGAACAGGAGTCAGACTTTAGTTAAAAGCAGATAAAAGAATTAACACAATGTAACTATATACTCAAGAATTAGTTATAAATAACTTTTGACTTTTAGACGCTGCATTTGAAGAGAGTCGGCGCGCGCGCTGCTCAGGGAGGGCTTTCCAATGTATAATGACTAGGGACCAACCAAATTCACGATTTCACGGCCGTGACATTTTCCGTGAAATCAGCCACTTTACGTGAAAACACCCAACAAGCGTTGGCCTTCATGAAATCGGTCAGAGTCTTTGATTTCACACAGGTATCGATGCTGCCATGTGAGGAACGGATAAAGAGTATACCAGGAGCAGATGATCGTAGCATCTTAGCAGAGTTTGCAGTCTACTAAACAGCAGCAAAAGAAGTTCCGCCAGATACGAGTATAACAGCATTCTGGCGTTCGCACAGCAGTCGGTTTCCTCTGCTGAGCCGGCTAGCATTACGCTACCTTTCTGTACCAACGAACAGCATTGACGCGGAGAGAAGTGTCAGCCAGTACACAAGCGTCAATGCACCGCAGCGACAGAATATGTCAGCATCCACGTTGGTCGGCCAAGTTTTGAACACAAAAAACTGTAAACTATTTCATTAATGTCACATGGCATTGCGGAGTCTGTGGCTACATGTGTTGTAGTCGTATTTTGTTTCCTTTTTGTTTTTTAATACAGGTGAACAGTCGAAAAGTGGTATTTTAGAATACAAAACAGCGGGTGTGACAGCAGATGGACTGATTGCAGTGATTGGTGCCTAGTAAAAATTGCACCCGTGAATTTTCCGTGAAATCGAATGATTTTTTAAAAACCTTCCGTTAAAAATTGCGAATTTTTACCCGTGAATTTGGTTGGTCCCTAATAATGACTCACGAGCGAGAGTCAGAATTCAGCAATAAAGTACATAAATAAACGTAGGCACTTAGACGGTTATGCGTTGGCGCGAGTCCAGGAGAGGACGCGCGTTTAAACTTCTTTCACTTACCTTCCCCATAGTATCATAGTGCTCAACAGTGAAAATCCGTTGCCGAGTAAAGACGAATGAGAGTCAGAATTCGGCCATATAAGGGCATAAATCTTCAAGCAAACACGCTGCAGCGGTTACTTGATAATCTGAAACAATTTCCGTTTGATCATAAACTCTCTCACATAAATCTATTTTAGGAGATTATGATCTCTCTCTCCAGCAGTAATGGCGGCTTTGAAAAGCTTTGAGGCTTTGAATTGCAGCGCTCTGATTCGTTCAAACTTCAGTGTTCTCACTGACAGGGGTGTAATTTTGTGATATTATGTATGTAAAATAGAGAGATTTAACTTACTAATTAAAGTAAAAAAATCGATTGTAGACCTGCAAGTTTTTTTTCAGGATTTAAAAAAAAAATGCATGCCCATTGGAATGGACATGTTCACACATACTGTATTGAAATTTATTATATATCAGGTGTAATGTTGTGATGTTACCAACAGATGGGGTGGACGCTCTATCTAAAATTCAGTTTTCACTTCATTAGTGAAAGTCTATGGAGATTTTATGATTTTAATCTTCAGTTTTATCAAAAATCATAAGTCTGATCAGTCTGAAAAGGGATAGCAACTCAAGTCAGAACAGGTCTGAAGTCTGAGCAGAGTTTAGTGGTTGTAGCTTTAAAGCTCTAGGAGGAGATGCTTTTAGAATTTTAGGTAAGAATAATAATAATAATAACTAGATAGAGGAAGTTTATTTTATAAACTTCAGTTGGCTTGAGAAAGCCTAGCCTGAAAGTTTAAATTAGTTGTAACAGCTTTGAGAGTTTAAACTTTAAAACATGTCGCTAACAAGATTTATTTGGAGATTACTGATGATTCAGTTGGTCAGTGAATGGCGCTGTTTCCCACACACAGAAGTAAGCAGCATTTTCTAGTTATATTTGCAATCTTTGATATGTTTGCCAGTATTTCATAGTTGGTATGTAAAATAGAGGGATTAAACTTACTAATTAAAGTAAAAAAATCGATTGTAGACCTGCAAGTCTTTTTTCAGGATTTTTTCAAGTTGCTTGGGTAACCAGAGTGGTTGCTAGGGCGTTGCTAATCAGTTGCTAGGGTATCCTGGGTGGTCGTTAGGGTGTTGATAGGCGGTTGCTAGGTTACCGTGGTGGTCACTAGGGTGTTTCTAGGTGGTTGCTAGGGTATCCAGAGTTGTTGCTAGGATGTTACTAGGTAGTTGTGAGGTGTTATGGGTAGTTTCTATGTCATTTTTAGCACAATTTAACACTTAGCTAATCACTATTAGCATGTAGCTATTCACTGCTAGCATGTGTAGCATGTTGGAAGTCCATTTTGCTAGCATGAGTCAATAGACCCAACCCCCATGTCTCTACGACTTTCTGATGCAGAGATATAGGTCTGGCTAAACGGTTGCTAGGGTACTTTGTTTGGTTGCTAAGGAGTGGCTAAGCCTCTGCCATTGATGTCACTTCAAAGGCTGCTTGACAGTATGAACGATATAAACCAACCACAACGCCTCTACGACATTCAGAACTGAAGATATCTCGCTTTGCATTTGGTTGCTAAGGTGCTCGATAATGGTTGCTAGGGCGTGGCTAGGAAGTGTTGAAAACATTGGTGATTGGCAGTTTGCCAGTTTGAGATGGGTTGCTAAGGTGCTCTAAATGGTTGCTAGGGCGTGGCTTAATAGCTTCACTGTGATCCTGAGACACTCATTGGTCGCCTGAGTAAAATGAGCCCTCCCCCTTGTCTCTGTGACGCTGTGCTGAAGAGATATGTTCAATTCAAAATCCCTATGCATTTTGCCATAGTAGATGCTGTTTCATGGGACAGTCTTCCCCATTCATCTCTATGGGGCAAATTTGGGCAGCTCTAGCACCCCAGGGGTGCAACTTTTACCCCATTGTGTGGTATGTTCTTACAGAGGCTGTCACCCTCTTCAAATGTGGCGAGTTTCATCTTTTTACAAATTCCTCGCTCCGAGTTATTAATTGTCAAAGTTCGTCGCAATGTTAAGTCAATGGGATTTTTCGGCTGCTTTTTCGCCCCTGGGGCGAACATTGTACCCCCGATCCCTTAGAAACGATATAGCAACTCAAGTCAGAACAGGTCTGAAGTCTGAGCAAAGTTTAGTGGTTGTAGCTTTAAAGCTGTAGGAGGAGATTCTTTTAGAATTTTAGGTAAGAAGAAAAATAATAATAACTAGATAGAGGAAGTTTATGATATAAACTTCAGTTGGCTTGAGAAAGCCTATCCTGAAAGTTAAATTTATTTGTAAAAGCTTAAAAAGTTGTTTAAGTTTACAGATAGATAGATGGAAAGAATTAGATCTTGAGCATATATACACTTGTTAGTTATTGCCTTGCGTTGTTTCTAGGCAGTTACTAAGGTGTCGTTATGTTCTTTGATCATAATTTAATCTTTAATCAATTGATGATAAATTTTGCTAGCAAGATTTAATGTTAATTATCTTGTTGCTAGCAAGATTTAGTATGAGTTCCGAAGTCATTAGCAACATTTAACATAAATAAGCATGTTGCTGGCAAGAATTCGCTGAATTAGCATATTGGTAGCAAGATTTATTGTTAATTAACAAGTTGCTATCAAGATTTAGCATGATCTAGCATGTCACTAGTGAGAATTTGCGTGATCTAGCATGTTGCTAGCAAGATTTAACGTTAATTAACAAGACACTATTGACATTTAGTGTGAACTAACATGTCGCTAGTGAGATTTGTTAATTCGTAGGTCGCTTGTGAGATTTAACATGAGTTAACATGTCACTGACGAGAATGAATGTTATTTAACAAGTCACTAGTGAGATTTAATGTTTTAAAGAACACAAGAGTCAGTTGACGCAGAGACTGGAGGTTATTGATGATTCAGCTGAACAGTGAGTGGTCTGAAATATCAAAGAATAACTAGATAGAGGAAGTTTATGATATAAACTTCAGTTGGCTTGAGAAAGCCTATCCTGAAAGTTAAATTTATTTGTAAAAGCTTAAAAAGTTGTTTAAGTTTACAGATAGATGGAAAGAATTAGATCTTGAGCATATATACACACACTTGTTAGTTATTGCCTTGCGTTGTTTCTAGGCAGTTACTAAGGTGTCGTTATGTTCTTTGATCATAATTTAATCAATTGATGATCAATTTTGCTAGCAAGATTTAATGTTAATTATCTTGTTGCTAGCAAGATTTAGAATGAATTCCGAAGTCATTAGCAACATTTAACATAAATAAGCATGTTGCTGGCAAGAATTCGCTGAATTAGCATATTGGTAGCAAGATTTATTGTTAATTAACAAGTTGCTATCAAGATTTAGCATGATCTAGCATGTCACTAGTGAGAATTTGCGTGATCTAGCATGTTGCTAGCAAGATTTAACGTTAATTAACAAGACACTATTGACATTTAGTGTGAACTAACATGTCGCTAGTGAGATTTGTTAATTCGTAGGTCGCTTGTGAGATTTAACATGAGTTAACATGTCACTGACGAGAATGAATGTTATTTAACAAGTCACTAGTGAGATTTAATGTTTTAAAGAACACAAGAGTCAGTTGACGCAGAGACTGGAGGTTATTGATGATTCAGCTGAACAGTGAGTGGTCTGAAATATCAAAGAATAATAATGAATATTAAATATAAATCTAAAATAAACAACATTTACATTGATAATAAACATGAGTAAATTATTAATTGATTACAGAAGTGTTGCAATACTTGGTTAGTGCACAAAATGGCATCTAGGGTACATACATGGAGTTCTCATCAAGAGGGATCATCGGTGTTGTAACGAAATACCAAAAAATAAATAACAATGCTTTTTGATCCCCAAAGTGTTGGAAAATTGCAGTTAGTTTATAAAAATGTTTACGGTTTAATTACATCCTTGGCTTTTAACGGTCAGTTTTCACTAATGTGAATAATACTTTGTTTTATTTCTATTTTAAAGATGTAATTAAGCATTATTAATATAGTCTTGCCACTTTCAAAACAGACTGCAGTTACACTACATGTATATGGAGCCCTTTATACATTTATTTACTATATAAATGTGTGTATAGATAGATAGATATGTATGTGTATATATATATATATGTGTGTGTGTGTGTGTGTGTATAAAGCCTTTCTTCATGTGAAATAAAATAACTTAAATATTAGTATTTCTTAAATCATTCCTGCACAATTACAATGGGGATAGTAATGCTGTTTTTTTCTAATCTCAAGCAGTTTTCAGATTGAATCGATCTGCCATGTCAGACTTCAGTTCAACACGGCAATTATAGCAGATAAAGGAATCAAGGCAATGTAATATTTACTCAGGCATAAGTTATAAATAAACTGACGTGAGTGCGCGAGGACGCGCGTTTGAACTTCATTGAGAGTTGCCGTTCCCATAGTAATCTACTCAGCGGGGGGAAAACCTTCACCGAGTAAACACGAATGAGAGTCACAATTTGGCCATATAAGTGCATAAATCTTCAAGCAAACACACTGCAGTGGTTACTTGATAATCGGAAACAATTTCCGTTTGATCATAAACTCTCTCATATAAATCTATTTTAGGAGATTATGATCTCTCTCTCCAGCAGTAATGGCGTCTTTGAAAAGCTTTGAGGCTTTGAATTGCAGCGCTCTGATTCGTTCAATCTTCAGTGCTCTCACTGACAGGGGTGCAATTTTGTGATATCATGTATGTAAAATAGAGAGATTTAACTTACTAATTAAAGTAAAAAATCGATTGTAGACCTGCAAGTTTTTTTTCAGGATTTAAAAAAAAAATGCATGCCCATTGGAATGGACATGTTCACACATACTGTATTGAAATGTATTATATATCAGGTGTAATGTAGTGATGTTACCAACAGATGGGGTGGACGCTCTATCTAAAATTCAGTTTTCACTTCATTAGTGAAAGTCTATGGAGATTTTTTACAGATAGATAGATGGAAAGAATTAGATCTTGAGCATATATACACTTGTTAGTTATTGCTTTGCGTTGTTTCTAGGCAGTTACTAAGGTGTCGTTATGTTCTTTGATCATAATTTAATCTTTAATCAATTGATGATCAATTTTGCTAGCAAGATTTAATGTTAATTATCTTGTTGATAGCAAGATTTAGTATGAATTCCGAAGTCATTAGCAACATTTAACATAAATAAGCATGTTGCTGGCAAGAATTAGCTGAATTAGCATATTGGTAGCAAGATTTATTGTTAATTAACAAGTTGCTATCAAGATTTAGCATGATCTAGCATGTCACTAGTGAGAATTTGCGTGATCTAGCATGTTGCTAGCAAGATTTAACGTTAATTAACAAGACACTATTGACATTTAGTGTGAACTAACATGTCGCTAGTGAGATTTGTTAATTCGTAGGTCGCTTGTGAGATTTAACATGAGTTAACATGTCACTGACGAGAATGAATGTTATTTAACAAGTCACTAGTGAGATTTAATGTTTTAAAGAACACAAAAGTCAGTTGACGCAGAGACTGGAGGTTATTGATGATTCAGCTGAACAGTGAGTGGTCTGAAATATCAAAGAATAATAATGAATATTAAATATAAATCTAAAATAAACAACATTTACATTGGTAATAAACATGAGTAAATTATTAATTGATTACAGAAGTGTTGCAATACTTGGTTAGTGCACAAATTGGCATCTAGGGAACATACATGGAGTTTTTTCATCAAGAGGGATCATCGGTGTTGTAACGAAATACCAAAAAATAAATAACAATGCTTTTTGATCCCCAAAGTGTTGGAAAATTGCAATTAGTTTATAAAAATGTTTACGGTTTAATTACATCCTTGGCTTTTAACGGTCAGTTTTCACTAATGTGAATAATACTTTGTTTTATTTCTATTTTAAAGATGCAATTAAGCATTATTAATATAGTCTTGCCACTTTTAAAACAGACTGCAGTTACACTACATGTATATGGAGCCCTTTATACATTTATTTACTATATAAATGTGTGTATAGATAGATATGTATGTGTATATATATGTATATATGTGTGTGTGTGTGTATAAAGCCTTTCTTCATGTGAAATAAAATAACTTAAATATTAGTATTTCTTAAATCATTCCTGCACAATTACAATGGGGATGGTAATGCTGTTTTTTCTAATCTCAAGCAGTTTTCAGATTGAATCGATCTGCCATGTCAGACTTCAGTTCAACACGGCAATTATAGCAGATAAAGGAATCAACGCAATGTAATATTTGTATAAAGCCTTCCTCCATGGGAAACAAAATAACTTAAATATTAGTATTTTTAAAATAATTCCTGATCATGTAATGCAGCAGAGTAATGCAGTTTTTTTGAACTCAAGCAGTTTACAGTTTGAATCGATCTGCCATCGTTTTTGCATCCTTTTAAATACCTTATTTCATTTATTATTTAAGTGTTCACAAAACATCGATCTATCAGCGAATCTGCTCAGGAAACGTGTTTGAACTCGAGAACAGGAGTCAGACTTTAGTTAAAAGCAGATAAAAGAATTAACACAATGTATATACTCAAGAATTAGTTATAAATAACTTTGACTGTTAGACGCTGCATTTGAAGAGAGTCAGCGCGCGCTGCTCAGGGAAGCCATTTGTGTCTTCCCCATGAAAACACGAGCGAGAGTCAGAATTCGGCAATAAAGTACATAAATGAGCGCTATAAATAAAAGTAGGCGCTTAGACGGTTATGCTTTGGCGCGAGTCCAGGAGGACGCGCGCTTAAACTTCACTTACCTTCATAGTGCTCAACAGCGAAAATCCGTCGCCATGTAAAGACGAATGAGAGTCAGAATTTGGCCATATAAGTGCATAAATCTTCAAGGAAACACGCTGCAGCGGTTACTTGATAATCGGAAACAATTTCCGTTTGATCATAAACTCTCTCACATAAATCTATTTTAGGAGATTATGATCTCTCTCTCCTGCAGTAATGGCGTCTTTGAAAAGCTTTGAGGCTTTGAATTGCAGCGCTCTGATTCGTTCAAACTTCAGTGCTCTCACTGACAGGGGTGCAATTTTGTGATATTATGAATGTAAAATAGAGAGATTTAACTTACTAATTAAAGTAAAAAATCGATTGTAGACCTGCAAGTTTTTTTTTCAGGATTTAAAAAAAAATGCATGCCCATTGGAATGGACATGTTCACACATACTGTATTGAAATGTATTATATATCAGGTGTAATGTTGTGATGTTACCAACAGATGGAGTGGACGCTCTATCTAAAATTCAGTTTTCACTTCATTAGTGAAAGTCTATGGAGATTTTATGACTTTAATCTTCAGTTTTATCAAAAATCATAAGTCTGATCAGTCTGAAAAGGGATAGCAACTCAAGTCAGAACAGGTCTGAAGTCTGAGCAGAGTTTAGTGGTTGTAGCTTTAAAGCTCTAGGAGGAGATGCGTTGAGAATTTTAGGTAAGAAGAATAATAATAATAATAATAATAATAATAAGTTTAGATACAATATCACTAAGTTGGCTTTCTCAAGCCAACTTAATAATGAATATTAAATATAAATCTAAAATAAACAACATTTACATTGATAATAAACATGAGTAAATTATTAATTGATTACAGAAGTGTTGCAATACTTGGTTAGTGCACAAAATGGCATCTAGGGTACATACATGGAGTTTTTTCATCAAGAGGGATCATCGGTGTTGTAACGAAATACCAAAAAATAAATAACAATGCTTTTTGATCCCCAAAGTGTTGGAAAATTGCAGTTAGTTTATAAAAATGTTTACGGTTTAATTACATCCTTGGCTTTTAACGGTCAGTTTTCACTAATGTGAATAATACTTTGTTTTATTTCTATTTTAAAGATGTAATTAAGCATTATTAATATAGTCTTGCCACTTTCAAAACAGACTGCAGTTACACTACATGTATATGGAGCCCTTTATACATTTATTTACTATATGTGTGTGTGTGTGTGTGTGTGTGTGTATAAAGCCTTTCTTCATGTGAAATAAAATAACTTAAATATTAGTATTTCTTAAATCATTCCTGCACAATTACAATGGGGATAGTAATGCTGTTTTTTTCTAATCTCAAGCAGTTTTCAGATTGAATCGATCTGCCATGTCAGACTTCAGTTCAACACGGCAATTATAGCAGATAAAGGAATCAAGGCAATGTAATATTTACTCAGGCATAAGTTATAAATAAACTTAAGTGCTTTGACGCGAGTGCGCGAGGACGCGCGTTTGAACTTCATTGAGAGTTGCCGTTCCCATAGTAATCTACTCAGCGGGCGAAAGCCTTTGCCGAGTAAACACGAATGAGAGTCAGAATTTGGCCATATAAGTACATAAATCTTCAAGGAAACACGCTGCAGCGGTTACTTGATAATCGGAAACAATTTCCGTTTGATCATAAACTCTCTCACATAAATCTATTTTAGGAGATTATGATCTCTCTCTCCAGCAGTAATGGCGTCTTTGAAAAGCTTTGAGGCTTTGAATTGCAGCGCTCTGATTCGTTCAAACGTCAGTGCTCTCACTGACAGGGGTGTAATTTTGTGATATTATGTATGTAAAATAGAGAGATTTAACTTACTAATTAAAGTAAAAAATCGATTGTAGTCCTGCAAGTTTTTTTTTCAGGATTTAAAAAAATAAAATGCATGCCCATTGGAATGGACATGTTCACACATACTGTATTGAAATGTATTATATATCAGGTGTAATGTTGTGATGTTACCAACAGATGGAGTGGACGCTCTATCTAAAATTCAGTTTTCACTTCATTAGTGAAAGTCTATGGAGATTTTATGACTTTAATCTTCAGTTTTATCAAAAATCATAAGTCTGATCAGTCTGAAAAGGGATAGCAACTCAAGTCAGAACAGGTCTGAAGTCTGAGCAGAGTTTAGTGGTTGTAGCTTTAAAGCTCTAGGAGGAGATGCTCTGAGAATTTTAGGTAAGAATAATAATAATAATAATAAGTTTAGATACAATATCACTAAGTTGGCTTTCTCAAGCCAACTTAACTAGAGAGGATAAAGTTCGTCGAGACAAACTTTAGAAGTTGGCTGAGAACGTCGCACCGGAAACTTTAATTTTGCATGTTGGTAGCACAATTTAACATTAAATACAAAGTACGTTACGAAACCAGAAATTAACAGGTTGCTAAGGTCTTCTCTGTGGTTGCTAGGGCGTTGCTAGGCAGTTTCTTAGGTATCCAGGGTGGTTGCTAGGTGGTTGCTAGGGTAACCAGAGTGGTTGCTAGGGTGTTGCTAGGCGGTTGCTAGGGTATCAGGGATGGTTGCTAGGGTAACCAGAGTGGTTGCTAGGGTGTTGCTAGGCGGTTGCTAGGGTAACAGGGGTGGTTGCTAGGGTAAAGAGAGTGGTTGCTAGGGTGTTGCTAGGGTAACTGGAGTGGTTGCTATGGTAACCAGAGTGGTTGCTAGGTGGTTGCTTGGGTAACCTGGGTGGTTGCTAGGGTGTTGCTAAGGAGTTGCTAGGGTAACCAGAGTGGTTGCTAGGGTAACCGGGGCGGTTGCTAGGTGGTTGCTAGGGTATTTTGGGTGGTTGCTAGGGTGTTGCTAGGCAGTTGCTAGGGTATTTTGGGTGGTTACTAGGGTGTTGCTAGGTGGTTGCTAGGTTAAACAAGGTGGTTTCTAGGGCGTTGCTAGGCAGTTGCTAGGGTATTTGGGTGGTTGCTAGGCAGTTGTTAGGGTATCTGGGGCGGTTGCTAGGGTGTTGCTAGGTGGTTGCTAGGGTAACTGGGGTGGTTGCTAGGTGGTTGCTAGGGTAACTGGGGTGGTTGCTAGGCAGTTGCTAGGGTATCCAGGGTGGTTGCTAGGATGTTACTAGGTAGTTGTGAGGTCTTCTGGGTAGTTACTATGGCATTCATAGCACAATTTAACACTTAGCTAACCACTATTAGCATGTAGCTATTCACGGCTAGCATGTGTAGCATGTTGACAGTTCTGTTTGCTAGCATGAATCAATAGAGCCAACCCCCATGTCTCTACGATGCTCAGATCCAGAGATATAGGTCTGGCTAAACGGTTGCTAGGGTACTCTGTTTGGTTGTTAGGGAGTGGCTTCATAGTGATCTTGAGACACTCATTGATTGCCTGATTAAAAAGAGCCCTCCCCTTTGAGTGTACGATACTGTGATGCAGAGTTACATTCAATACAAAATTCCTATGTAAGTTACCTTGAAACATGAAGGGAATGAGGCAGGAAACAGGAAGTGCAAGCACTTCCTGTTTCCTGTCCTTTGCCATATAAGGTAGAATGGCAGCATCACTGATTCTGATTGGATGAGAGACAGTTATAGAACCGCCCCTGCACTGACTCTCAGCAGCTGCAGTGTTTAGATTTGAATTTGGAGACAGTTGGAGTTTGAAAAATCTGAACATTCCGCAATGCAAAGTCAATGGGACTTTTTTTCGGGCATTTTTTGCCATTTTTAGGAAAACCGTAGGTCTGATCCCTTAGAAAAGATATAGCAACTAAATTCAGAACAGGCCTGCGGCCTGTTCTGATTTTGGGGTATGTAGCACTAACGCTGTAGGACGAGATACTGTCAACAAAAGGGTCTCAGAAGAATAATAATAACTAGAGAGGATAAAGTTCGTCGAGACAAACTTTAGAAGTTGGCTGAGAAGGTCGCACCGGAAACGTTAATTTCGCATGTTGGTAGCACAATTTAACATTAACTACAAAATACGTTACGAAACCAGAAATTAACAGGTTGCTAAGGTGTTCTAGGTGGTTGCTAGGTGGTTGCTAGGGTAACCAGAGTGGTTGCTAGGGTGTTGCTAGGCGGTTGCTAGGGTAACTGGAGTGGTTGCTAGGGTGTTGCTAGGTGGTTGCTAGGGTAACCAGAGTGGTTGCTAGGCGGTTGCTAGGGTAACCAGAGTGGTTGCTAGGGTGTTGTTAGGCGGTTGCTAGGGTAACTAGAGTGGTTGCTAGGGTGTTGCTAGGTGGTTGCTACGGTCTTCTGGGTGGTTGCTAGGCAGTTTCTTAGGTATCCAGGGTGGTTGCTAAGGTGTTGCTAGGTGGTTGCTAGGGTAACCAGAGTGGTTGCTAGGGTAACCAGAGTGGTTGCTAGGGTGTTGCTAGGTGGTTGGTAGGGTAACCTGGGTGGTTGCTAGGGTGTTGCTAAGGAGTTGCCAGGGTAATTAGAGTGGTTGCTAGGATGTTGCTAGGGTAATCAGAGTGGTTGCTAGGCGGTTGCTAGGGTATCCTAGGTGGTTGCTAGGCGGTTGCTAGGGTAACCAGGGTGGTTGCTAGGGTGTTGCTAGGTGGTTGCTAGGGTATCCTGAGTGGTTGCTAGGGCGTTGCTAGGCAGTTGCTAGGGTATTTTGGATGGTTGCTAGGCAGTTGCTAGGGTATCCTAGGTGGTTGCTAGGGTGTTGCTAGGCGGTTGCTAGGGTAACCAGGGTGGTTGCTAGGGTGTTGCTAGGTGGTTGCTAGGGTATCCTGGGTGGTTGCTAGGCTGTTGCTAGGGTATTCAGGTTGGTTGCTAGGCAGTTGCTAGGGTAAACAGGGTGGTTGCTAGGGCGTTGCTAGGCAGTTGCTAGGGTATTTTGGGTGGTTGCTAGGCAGTTGCTAGGGTATCTGGGAAGTTTGCTAGGGTGTTGCTAGGTGGTTGCTAGGGTAACCAGAGTGGTTGCTAGGCAGTTGCTAGGGTATCTGGGGCGGTTGCTAGGGTGTTGCTAGGTGGTTGCTAGGGTAACTGGGGTGGTTGCTAGGCAGTTGCTAGGGTATCCAGGGTGGTTGCTAGGCAGTTGCTAGGGTATCCAGGGTGGTTGCTAGGATGTTACTAGGTAGTTGTGAGGTCTTCTGGGTAGTTACTATGGCATTCCTAGCACAATTTAACACTTAGCTAACCACTATTAGCATGTAGCTATTCACTGCTAGCATATGTAGCATGTTGGAAGTCCTGTTTGCTAGCATGAGACACTCATTGGTTGCCTGATTAAAAAGAGCCCTCCCCCATGAGTGTACAATACTGTGATGCAGAGTTATGTTCAATGCAAAATCCCTATGCAAGTTACCATGAAACATGAAGGGAATGAAACAGGAATCCTGGGTAACCTGGGTGGTTGCTAGGGTGTTGCTAAGGAGTTGCTAGGGTAACCAGAGTGGTTGCTAGGGTAACCGGGGCGGTTGCTAGGTGGTTGCTAGGGTATTTTGGGTGGTTGCTAGGGTGTTGCTAGGCAGTTGCTAGGGTATTTTGGGTGGTTACTAGGGTGTTGCTAGGTGGTTGCTAGGTTAAACAAGGTGGTTTCTAGGGCGTTGCTAGGCAGTTGCTAGGGTATTTGGGTGGTTGCTAGGCAGTTGTTAGGGTATCTGGGGCGGTTGCTAGGGTGTTGCTAGGTGGTTGCTAGGGTAACTGGGGTGGTTGCTAGGTGGTTGCTAGGGTAACTGGGGTGGTTGCTAGGCAGTTGCTAGGGTATCCAGGGTGGTTGCTAGGATGTTACTAGGTAGTTGTGAGGTCTTCTGGGTAGTTACTATGGCATTCCTAGCACAATTTAACACTTAGCTAACCACTATTAGCATGTAGCTATTCACGGCTAGCATGTGTAGCATGTTGACAGTCCAGTTTGCTAGCATGAGTCAATAGAGCCAACCCCCATGTCTCTACGACGCTCAGATCCAGAGATATAGGTCTGGCTAAATGGTTGCTAGGGGACTTTGTTTGGTTGCTATGGAGAGTCTTGGCATCTGCTGGCGATGTTACTCCAAAGGCTGATTGTCACATAGACCCAACCTCCATGTCTCTACGACACTCAGAAGCAGAGATATAGGTCTGGCTAAATGGTTGCTAGGGTTCTCTGTTTGGTTGCTAAGGAGTGGCTAAGCGTCTGCCATTGATGTATCTTCAAAGGCTGCTTGTCAGTATGAACGATATAAACCAACCACAATACCTCTACGACATTCAGAACTGAAGATATCTCGCTTTGCATTTGGTTGCTAAGGTGCTCCATAATGGTTGCTAGGGCGTGGCTAGGAAGTGTTGAAGAAGTTGATGATTGACAGTTTGCTAGCCCGAGTCATACGAGCCCACCCTCAAATTTCTATGACTTTTCTATCCAGAGATAGAAGTCGATCAATTTGAATGGAAGTCTATGGGATGGGTTGCTAAGGTGCTCTAAATGGTTGCTAGGGCGTGGCTTAATAGCTTCACTGTGATCCTGAGACACTCATTGGTCGCCTGAGTAAAATGAGCCCTCCCCCTTGTCTCTGTGACGCTGTGATGCACAGCTATGTTCAATTCAAAATCCCTATGCAATTTGCCATTGTAGTTGGTGTTTCATGGGACGGCCTTCCCCATTCATCTCTATGGGACAAATTTGGGCAGCTCTAGCACCCCAGGGGTACAACTTTCACCCCATTGTGTGGTATATTCTTACAGAGGCTGTCACCCTCTTCAAATGTGGCGAGTTTCATCTTTTTACAAATTCCTCACTCAGAGTTATTAATCGTCAAAGTTCGTCGCAATGTTAAGTCAATGGGATTTTTGGGCTGCTTTTTCGCCCCTGGGGCGGACACCGTACCCCCGACCCCTTAGAAAAGATATAGCAACTCGAGTCAGAACAGGCCTGCGGCCTGTTCTGATTTTGGGTCCTGTAGCACTAAAGCTGTTGGAGGAGATAGTGTGTAAATTTTTGTACAGAAGAATAATAATAATAACTAGAGAGGATAAAGTTCGTCGAGACAAACTTTAGAAGTTGGCTGAGAACGTCGCAACGGAAACGTTAATTTCGCATGTTGGTAGCAATATTTAACATTAAATACAAAGTACGTTACGAAACCAGAAATTAACAGGTTGCTAAGGTCTTCTGGGTGCTTGCTAGGGCGTTGCTAGGCAGTTTCTTAGGTATCCGGGGTGGTTGCAAAGGTAACCAGAGTGGTTGCTAGGGTGTTGCTAGGGAAACCAGAGTGGTTGCTAGGCGGTTGCTAGGGTAACCAGAGTGGTTGCTAGGCGGTTGCTAGGGTATTTTGGGTGGTTGCTAGGGTATTTTGGGTGGTTGCTAGGGGGTTGCTAGGTGGTTGCTAGGGTAACCAAAGTGGTTGCTAGGCGGTTGCTAGGGTGTTGCTAGGCAGTTGCTAGGGTATTTTGGGTGGTTGCTAGGCAGTTGCTAGGGTATCCTGGGTGGTTGCTAGGGTGTTGCTAGGCAGTTGCTAGGGTATCTGGGGCGGTTGCTAGGGTGTTGCTAGGGTAACTGGGGTGGTTGCTAGGGTATCCTGGGTGGTTGCTAGGGTGTTGCTAGGGTAACCAGAGTGGTTGCTAGGTGGTTGCTAGGGTGTTGCTAGGCAGTTGCTAGGGTATTTTGGGTGGTTGCTAGGCAGTTGCTAGGGTATCCTGGGTTGTTGCTAGGGTGTTGCTAGGCAGTTGCTAGGGTATTTTGGGTGGTTGCTAGGGTGATGCTAGGCGGTTGCTAGGGTAAACAGGGTGGTTGCTAGGGCGTTGCTAGGCAGTTGCTAGGGTATTTTGGGTGGTTGCTAGGCAGTTGCTAGGGTAACCAGAGTGGTTGCTAGGCGGTTGCTAGGGTATCCTGGGTGGTTGCTAGGGTGTTGCTAGGCAGTTGCTAGGGTATTTTGGGTGGTTGCTAGGGTGTTGCTAGGTGGTTGCTAGGGTAACTGGGGTGGTTGCTAGGGTATCCTGAGTGGTTGCTAGGCAGTTGCTAGGGTAAACAGGGTGGTTGCTAGGCAGTTGCTAGGGTAAACAGGGTGGTTGCTAGGGCGTTGCTAGGCAGTTGCTAGGGTATTTTGGGTGGTTGCTAGGGTGTTGCTAGGGTATCTGGGGCGGTTGCTAGGGTGTTGCTAGGTGGTTGCTAGGGTAACTGGGGCGGTTGCTAGGCAGTTGCTAGGGTATTTTGGGTGGTTGCTAGGATGTTACTAGGTAGTTGTGAGGTCTTCTGGGTAGTTACTATGGCATTCCTAGCACAATTTAACACTTAGCTAACCACTATTAGCATGTAGCTATTCACTGCTAGCATATGTAGCATGTTGGAAGTCCTGTTTGCTAGCATGAGTCAATAGACCCAACCCCCATGTCTCTACGACACTCAGAAGCAGAGATATAGGTCTGGCTAAATGGTTGCTAGGGTAATCGTTTGGTTGTTAGGGAGTGGCTTCATAGTCATCATGAGACACTCATTGGTTGCCTGATTAAAAAGAGCCCTCCCCCATGAGTGTACAATACTGTGATGCAGAGTTATGTTCAATGCAAAATCCCTATGCAAGTTACCATGAAACATGAAGGGAATGAAACAGGAAACAGGAAGTGCAAGCACTTCCTGTTTCCTGTCCTTTGCCATATTAGGTAGAATGGCAGCATCACTGATTCTGATTGGATGAGAAACAGTTGATAGAACCGCCCCTTCACTGACTCTCAGCAGCTGCAGTGTTTAGATTTGAATTTTGTGACAGTTGGAGTTTGAAAAATCTGAACATTCCGCAATGCAAAGTCAATGGGACTTTTTTTCGGGCGTTTTTTGCCATTTTTAGGAAAACCGTAGGTCTGATCCCTTAGAAAAGATATAGCAACTCGAGTCAGAACAGGCCTGCGGCCTGTTCTGATTTTGGGTCCTGTAGCACTAAAGCTGTTGGAGGAGATAGCGTGTAAATTTTTGTACAGAAGAATAATAATAATAATAATAAGTTTATTAGCATTTCAATATGTTGGCTGCTTCTCAGCCAACTTAACTAGAGAGGATAAAGTTCGTCGAGACAAACTTTAGAAGTTGGCTGAGAAGGTCGCACTGGAAACGGTAATTTCGCATGTTGGTAGCACAATTTAACATTAACTATGAAGTATGTTAAGAAACCAGAATTAACAGGTTGCTAAGGTGTTCTGGGTGGTTGCTAGGGTGTTGTTAGGTGGTTGCTAGGGTATCCTGGGTGGTTGCTAGGGTGTTGCTAGGCAGTTGCTAAGGTATCCTGGGTGGTTGCTAGGGTGTTGCTAGGTGGTTGCTAGGGTATCCTAAATGGTTGCTAGGGAAACCAGAGTGGTTGATAGGGTGTTGCTAGGGTAACTGGAGTGGTTGCTAGGGTGTTGCTAAGGAGTTGCTAGGGTAACCAGAGTGGTTGCTAGGTGGTTGCTAGGGTAACCTGGGTGGTTGCTAGGGTGTTGCTAGGTGGTTGCTAGGGTCACCAGAGTGGTTGCTAGGCAGTTGCTAGGGTATCCTGGGTGGTTGCTAGGGTGTTGCTAGGTGGTTGCTAGGGTAACCAGAGTGGTTGCTAGGCGGTTGCTAGGGTATCCTGGGTGGTTGCTAGGGTGTTACTAGGCAGTTGCTAGGGTATCCTGGGTGGTTGCTAGGGTGTTGCTAGGTGGTTGCTAGGGTAACCAGAGTGGTTGCTAGGTGGTTGCTAGGGTATCCTGGGTGGTTGCTAGGGTGTTACTAGGCAGTTGCTAGGGTATCCTGGGTTGTTGCTAAGGTGTTGCTAGGCAGTTGCTAGGGTATCCTGGGTGGTTGCTAGGGTGTTGCTAGGCAGTTGCTAGGGTATCTGGGGCGGTTGCTAGGTGGTTGCTAGGGTAACCAGAGTGGTTGCTAGGTGGTTGCTAGGGTAACCAGAGTGGTTGCTAGACGGTTGCTAGGGTAAACAGGGTGGTTGCTAGGCAGTTGCTAGGGTAAACAGGGTGGTTGCTAGGGCGTTGCTAGGCAGTTGCTATGGTATTTTGGGTGGTTGCTAGGCAGTTGCTAGGGTATCCGGGGTGGTTGCTATGATGTTACTAGGTAGTTGTGAGGTCTTCTGGGTAGTTACTATGGCATTCCTAGCACAATTTAACACTTAGCTAACCACTGTTAGCATGTAGCTATTCACTGCTAGCATGTGTAGCATATTGACAGTCCAGTTTGCTAGCATGAGTCAATAGAGCCAACCCCCATGTCTCTACGACGCTCAGATCCAGAGATATAGGTCTGGCTAAATGGTTGCTAGGGGACTTTGTTTGGTTGCTATGGAGAGTCTTGGCATCTGCTGGCGATGTTACTCCAAAGGCTGATTGTCACATAGACCCAACCTCCATGTCTCTACGACACTCAGAAGCAGAGATATAGGTCTGGCTAAATGGTTGCTAGGGTTCTCTGTTTGGTTGCTAAGGAGTGGCTAAGCGTCTGCCATTGATGTATCTTCAAAGGCTGCTTGTCAGTATGAACGATATAAACCAACCACAATACCTCTACGACATTCAGAACTGAAGATATCTCGCTTTGCATTTGGTTGCTAAGGTGCTCCATAATGGTTGCTAGGGCGTGGCTAGGAAGTGTTGAAGAAGTTGATGATTGACAGTTTGCTAGCCCGAGTCATACGAGCCCACCCTCAAATTTCTATGACTTTTCTATCCAGAGATAGAAGTCGATCAATTTGAATGGAAGTCTATGGGATGGGTTGCTAAGGTGCTCTAAATGGTTGCTAGGGCGTGGCTTAATAGCTTCACTGTGATCCTGAGACACTCATTGGTCGCCTGAGTAAAATGAGCCCTCCCCCTTGTCTCTGTGACGCTGTGATGCACAGCTATGTTCAATTCAAAATCCCTATGCAATTTGCCATTGTAGTTGGTGTTTCATGGGACGGCCTTCCCCATTCATCTCTATGGGACAAATTTGGGCAGCTCTAGCACCCCAGGGGTACAACTTTCACCCCATTGTGTGGTATATTCTTACAGAGGCTGTCACCCTCTTCAAATGTGGCGAGTTTCATCTTTTTACAAATTCCTCACTCAGAGTTATTAATCGTCAAAGTTCGTCGCAATGTTAAGTCAATGGGATTTTTGGGCTGCTTTTTCGCCCCTGGGGCGGACACCGTACCCCCGACCCCTTAGAAAAGATATAGCAACTCGAGTCAGAACAGGCCTGCGGCCTGTTCTGATTTTGGGGTCTGTAGCACTAACGCTGTAGGACGAGATGCGTTTAGAAAAAGGTGCTCAGAAGAATAATAATAATAAAAATAAGTTTATTAGCATTTCAATATGTTGGCTGCTTCTCAGCCAACTTAATAAGTTTATTAGCATTTCAATATGTTGGCTGCTTCTCAGCCAACTTAACTAGAGAGGATAAAGTTCGTCGAGACAAACTTTAGAAGTTGGCTGAGAACGTCGCAACGGAAACGTTAATTTCGCATGTTGGTAGCAATATTTAACATTAAATACAAAGTACGTTACGAAACCAGAAATTAACAGGTTGCTAAGGTCTTCTGGGTGCTTGCTAGGGCGTTGCTAGGCAGTTTCTTAGGTATCCGGGGTGGTTGCAAAGGTAACCAGAGTGGTTGCTAGGGTGTTGCTAGGGAAACCAGAGTGGTTGCTAGGCGGTTGCTAGGGTAACCAGAGTGGTTGCTAGGCGGTTGCTAGGGTATTTTGGGTGGTTGCTAGGGTATTTTGGGTGGTTGCTAGGGGGTTGCTAGGTGGTTGCTAGGGTAACCAAAGTGGTTGCTAGGCGGTTGCTAGGGTGTTGCTAGGCAGTTGCTAGGGTGTTGCTAGGCAGTTGCTAGGGTAACCAGAGTGGTTGCTAGGCGGTTGCTAGGGTGTTGCTAGGCAGTTGCTAGGGTAACCAGAGTGGTTGCTAGGCGGTTGCTAGGGTATCCTGGGTGGTTGCTAGGGTGTTGCTAGGCAGTTGCTAGGGTATTTTGGGTGGTTGCTAGGGTGTTGCTAGGTGGTTGCTAGGGTAACTGGGGTGGTTGCTAGGGTATCCTGAGTGGTTGCTAGGCAGTTGCTAGGGTAAACAGGGTGGTTGCTAGGCAGTTGCTAGGGTAAACAGGGTGGTTGCTAGGGCGTTGCTAGGCAGTTGCTAGGGTATTTTGGGTGGTTGCTAGGGTGTTGCTAGGGTATCTGGGGCGGTTGCTAGGGTGTTGCTAGGTGGTTGCTAGGGTAACTGGGGCGGTTGCTAGGCAGTTGCTAGGGTATTTTGGGTGGTTGCTAGGATGTTACTAGGTAGTTGTGAGGTCTTCTGGGTAGTTACTATGGCATTCCTAGCACAATTTAACACTTAGCTAACCACTATTAGCATGTAGCTATTCACTGCTAGCATATGTAGCATGTTGGAAGTCCTGTTTGCTAGCATGAGTCAATAGACCCAACCCCCATGTCTCTACGACACTCAGAAGCAGAGATATAGGTCTGGCTAAATGGTTGCTAGGGTAATCGTTTGGTTGTTAGGGAGTGGCTTCATAGTCATCATGAGACACTCATTGGTTGCCTGATTAAAAAGAGCCCTCCCCCATGAGTGTACAATACTGTGATGCAGAGTTATGTTCAATGCAAAATCCCTATGCAAGTTACAATGAAACATGAAGGGAATGAAACAGGAAACAGGAAGTGCAAGCACTTCCTGTTTCCTGTCCTTTGCCATATTAGGTAGAATGGCAGCATCACTGATTCTGATTGGATGAGAAACAGTTGATAGAACCGCCCCTTCACTGACTCTCAGCAGCTGCAGTGTTTAGATTTGAATTTTGTGACAGTTGGAGTTTGAAAAATCTGAACATTCCGCAATGCAAAGTCAATGGGACTTTTTTTCGGGCGTTTTTTGCCATTTTTAGGAAAACCGTAGGTCTGATCCCTTAGAAAAGATATAGCAACTCGAGTCAGAACAGGCCTGCGGCCTGTTCTGATTTTGGGTCCTGTAGCACTAAAGCTGTTGGAGGAGATAGCGTGTAAATTTTTGTACAGAAGAATAATAATAATAATAATAAGTTTATTAGCATTTCAATATGTTGGCTGCTTCTCAGCCAACTTAACTAGAGAGGATAAAGTTCGTCGAGACAAACTTTAGAAGTTGGCTGAGAAGGTCGCACTGGAAACGGTAATTTCGCATGTTGGTAGCACAATTTAACATTAACTATGAAGTATGTTAAGAAACCAGAATTAACAGGTTGCTAAGGTGTTCTGGGTGGTTGCTAGGGTGTTGTTAGGTGGTTGCTAGGGTATCCTGGGTGGTTGCTAGGGTGTTGCTAGGCAGTTGCTAAGGTATCCTGGGTGGTTGCTAGGGTGTTGCTAGGTGGTTGCTAGGGTATCCTAAATGGTTGCTAGGGAAACCAGAGTGGTTGCTAGGGTGTTGCTAGGGTAACTGGAGTGGTTGCTAGGGTGTTGCTAAGGAGTTGCTAGGGTAACCAGAGTGGTTGCTAGGTGGTTGCTAGGGTAACCTGGGTGGTTGCTAGGGTGTTGCTAGGTGGTTGCTAGGGTAACCAGAGTGGTTGCTAGGGTGTTGCTAGGGTAAAAGGAGTGGTTGCTAGGGTGTTGCTAAGGAGTTGCTAGGGTAACCAGAGTGGTTGCTAGGTGGTTGCTAGGGTAACCTGGGTGGTTGCTAGGGTGTTGCTAGGTGGTTGCTAGGGTCACCAGAGTGGTTGCTAGGCAGTTGCTAGGGTATCCTGGGTGGTTGCTAGGGTGTTGCTAGGTGGTTGCTAGGGTAACCAGAGTGGTTGCTAGGCGGTTGCTAGGGTATCCTGGGTGGTTGCTAGGGTGTTACTAGGCAGTTGCTAGGGTATCCTGGGTGGTTGCTAGGGTGTTGCTAGGTGGTTGCTAGGGTAACCAGAGTGGTTGCTAGGCGGTTGCTAGGGTATCCTGGGTGGTTGCTAGGGTGTTACTAGGCAGTTGCTAGGGTATCCTGGGTTGTTGCTAAGGTGTTGCTAGGCAGTTGCTAGGGTATCCTGGGTGGTTGCTAGGGTGTTGCTAGGCAGTTGCTAGGGTATCTGGGGCGGTTGCTAGGCTGTTGCTAGGTGGTTGCTAGGGTAACCAGAGTGGTTGCTAGGCGGTTGCTAGGGTAAACAGGGTGGTTGCTAGGCAGTTGCTAGGGTAAACAGGGTGGTTGCTAGGGCGTTGCTAGGCAGTTGCTATGGTATTTTGGGTGGTTGCTAGGCAGTTGCTAGGGTATCCGGGGTGGTTGCTATGATGTTACTAGGTAGTTGTGAGGTCTTCTGGGTAGTTACTATGGCATTCCTAGCACAATTTAACACTTAGCTAACCACTATTAGCATGTAGCTATTCACTGCTAGCATGTGTAGCATATTGACAGTCCAGTTTGCTAGCATGAGTCAATAGAGCCAACCCCCATGTCTCTACGACGCTCAGATCCAGAGATATAGGTCTGGCTAAATGGTTGCTAGGGGACTTTGTTTGGTTGCTATGGAGAGTCTTGGCATCTGCTGGCGATGTTACTCCAAAGGCTGATTGTCACATAGATCCAACCTCCATGTCTCTACGACACTCAGAAGCAGAGATATAGGTCTGGCTAAATGGTTGCTAGGGTTCTCTGTTTGGTTGCTAAGGAGTGGCTAAGCGTCTGCCATTGATGTATCTTCAAAGGCTGCTTGTCAGTATGAACGATATAAACCAACCACAATACCTCTACGACATTCAGAACTGAAGATATCTCGCTTTGCATTTGGTTGCTAAGGTGCTCCATAATGGTTGCTAGGGCGTGGCTAGGAAGTGTTGAAGAAGTTGATGATTGACAGTTTGCTAGCCCGAGTCATACGAGCCCACCCTCAAATTTCTATGACTTTTCTATCCAGAGATAGAAGTCGATCAATTTGAATGGAAGTCTATGGGATGGGTTGCTAAGGTGCTCTAAATGGTTGCTAGGGCGTGGCTTAATAGCTTCACTGTGATCCTGAGACACTCATTGGTCGCCTGAGTAAAATGAGCCCTCCCCCTTGTCTCTGTGACGCTGTGATGCACAGCTATGTTCAATTCAAAATCCCTATGCAATTTGCCATTGTAGTTGGTGTTTCATGGGACGGCCTTCCCCATTCATCTCTATGGGACAAATTTGGGCAGCTCTAGCACCCCAGGGGTACAACTTTCACCCCATTGTGTGGTATATTCTTACAGAGGCTGTCACCCTCTTCAAATGTGGCGAGTTTCATCTTTTTACAAATTCCTCACTCAGAGTTATTAATCGTCAAAGTTCGTCGCAATGTTAAGTCAATGGGATTTTTGGGCTGCTTTTTCGCCCCTGGGGCGGACACCGTACCCCCGACCCCTTAGAAAAGATATAGCAACTCGAGTCAGAACAGGCCTGCGGCCTGTTCTGATTTTGGGGTCTGTAGCACTAACGCTGTAGGACGAGATGCGTTTAGAAAAAGGTGCTCAGAAGAATAATAATAATAATAAAAATAAGTTTATTAGCATTTCAATATGTTGGCTGCTTCTCAGCCAACTTAATAATAATAACTATATAGTTTATTAGAATATCAATATGTTGGCTGCTTCTCAGCCAACTTAACTAGATAGAGGAAGTTTATGATATAAACTTCAGTTGGCTTGAGAAAGCCTAGCCTGAAAGTTTAAATTAGTTGTAAAAGCTTCAAGCTTGAAAAGTTTTGAGAGTTTGTCGCTAACAAGATTTATTTGGAGATTACTGATGATTCAGTTGTTCAGTGAGTGGCGCTGTTTCCCACACACAGAAGTAAGCAGCATTTTCTACAGTTATATTTGCAATCTTTGATATGTTTGCCAGTATTTCACAGTTAGTATGTAAAATAGATAGATTTAACTTACTAATTAAAGTTAAAAAAGTCTTTTTTCAGGATTTAAAAAAAAAATGCATATCCATTGCAATGGACATTGGGTTCCAATGACTGCTACTCAATGCACATGCTGATTGAAATTTATTATATATCCTCTTGAGTCCCACAAGTTTGCCTGATATGCATTTTGTATTTTTTCTTGCTATTTGAGATATGTAGGACCTAATAAATACAATACCGCCCCAAAAATGTGTACAGGTATTGTACAGATGTCTTCATGTGGTATCATAATGCTATTTGCTGTTATGGCCAGTAGGGTAATAATTAGTCAAAATTCAAATCTCATTCTAAAATATGTCAAATTTTAAGAAGAAAATTTGAGAAAATGTCATATGCAGAATATACAATTATTTATTTAATGTGATTAGTGCAAAGTGCACTACTGCTCTGTGCCACTGGGGAATACCTTGAAAGATACACACAGGAAATGTGTGTGTGTAAAGTGACTGCACTGACTGTAATGCATTTTCTATTAGAGGTTTATTTTATTAAATGTGCAATTTGTAAAACAAAAACCTCAAAATTAAAGTTAAAAAGTTATATTGTTCAAGTTCTTGACCTTGGGATTTTTTTCATGTTTAATTTTTTTTTATATTGGTTTATATTAGTTTGATATTCACAGCTGTTAAGACCAAATGCCCACTGCAATTGACAACAAAAATTGCTATGAAGGAGTTATGATTTTTTTTCTTACTCATTAATAGATGCCTAATTTAATGGGATATTATTATTATTTTTTTTTCAGAAACCTGGAACCTAATTCTGGTCTGAAGGAGATATATGTATATATAAAGTGTTTCTTCCTGTGAAATAAAATAACTTAAATATTAGTATTTTTTAAATCATTCCTGCCAAGTACAATGGGGAAAGTAATGCAGTTTTTTCTAATCTCAAGCAGTTTTCAGATTGAATTGATCTGCCATGTCAGACTTCAGTTCAACACGGCAATTATAGCAGATAAAGGAATCAACGCAATGTAATATTTGTATAAAGCCTTCCTCCATGGGAAACAAAATAACTTAAATATTAGTATTTTAAAAATAATTCCTGCTCAAGTAATGCAGCAGAGTAATGCAGTTTTTTTGAATCTCAAGCAGTTTACAGTTTGAATCGATCTGCCATGTTTTTTGCATCCTTTAAAAATCTTATTTCATTTACTGTTTAAGTGTTCACAAAACATCGATCTATCAGCGAATCTGCTCAGGAAGCGCATTTGAACTCGAGAACAGGAGTCAGACTTTAGCTAAAAGCAGATAAAAGAATTAACACAATGTAACTATATACTCAAGAATTAGTTATAAATAACTTTGACTGTTAGACGCTGCATTTGAAGAGAGTCAGCGCGCGCTGCTCAGGGAAGCATTTTACATGTGTCTTCCCCATGACAACACGAGCGAGAGTCAGAATTCGGCAATAAAGTACATAAATGAGCGCTATAAATAAACTTAGGCGCTTAGACGGTTATGCTTTGGCGCGAGTCCAGGAGGACGCGCGTTTAAACTTCACTTACCTTTCCTATAGTATCATGGTGCTCAACAGCGAAAATCCGTCGCCATGTAAAGACGAATGAGAGTCAGAATTTGGCCATATAAGTGCATAAATCTTCAAGGAAACACGCTGCAGCGGTTACTTGATAATCGGAAACAATTTCCGTTTGATCATAAACTCTCTCACATAAATCTATTTTAGGAGATTATGATCTCTCTCTCCAGCAGTAATGGCGTCTTTGAAAAGCTTTGAGGCTTTGAATTGCAGCGCTCTGATTCGTTCAAACTTCAGTGTTCTCACTGACAGGGGTGTAATTTTGTGATATTATGAATGTAAAATAGAGAGATTTAACTTACTAATTAAAGTAAAAAAATCGATTGTAGACCTGCAAGTTTTTTTTCAGGATTTAAAAAAAGCATGCCCATTGGAATGGACATGTTCACACATACTGTATTGAAATGTATTATATATCAGGTGTAATGTTGTGATGTTACCAACAGATGGAGTAGACGCTCTATCTAAAATTCAGTTTTCACTTCATTAGTGAAAGTCTATGGAGATTTTATGACTTTAATCTTCAGTTTTATCAAAAATCATAAGTCTGATCAGTCTGAAAAGGGATAGCAACTCAAGTCAGAACAGGTCTGAAGTCTGAGCAGAGTTTAGTGGTTGTAGCTTTAAAGCTCTAGGAGGAGATGCTTTGAGAATTTTAGGTAAGAATAATAATAATAATAATAATAATAAGTTTAGATACAATATCACTAAGTTGGCTTTCTCAAGCCAACTTAATAATAATAATAATAAGTTTAGATACAATATCACTAAGTTGGCTTTCTCAAGCCAACTTAATAAAAATAATAATAAGTTTAGATACAATATCACTAAGTTGGCTTTCTCAAGCCAACTTAATAATAAGTTTAGATACAATATCACTAAGTTGGCTTTCTCATGCCAACTTAATAATAATAATAATAATAATAATAATAATAATAATAATAAGTTTAGATATAATATCACTAAGTTGGCTTTCTCAAGCCAACTTAACTAGATATAGGAAGTTTATTATATAAACTTCAGTTGGCTTGAGAAAGCCTAGCCTGAAAGTTTAAATTAGTTGTAAAAGCTTCAAGCTTGAAAAGTTTTGAGAGTTTTTCGCTAACAAGATTTATTTGGAGATTACTGATGATTCAGTTGGTCAGTGAGTGGTGCTGTTTCCCACACACAGAAGTAAGCAGCATTTTCTACAGTTATATTTGCAATCTTTGATATGTTTGCCAGTATTTCATAGTGGGTATGTAAAATAGAGAGATTTAACTTACTAATTAAAGTAAAAAATCGATTGTAGACCTGCAAGTCTTTTTTCAGGATTTAAAAAAAAAATGCATATCCATTGCAATGGACATTGGGTTCCAATGACTGCTACTCAATGCACATGCTGATTGAAATGTATTATATATCCTCTTGAGTCCCACAAGTTTGCCTGATGTGCATTTTATAATTTTTCTTGCTATTAGAGATATGTAGGACCTAATAAATACAAGACCCCCCCCCCCCAAAAAAACAAAACAAAACATGTACAGGTATTGTACAGATGGTATCATAATGCTATTTGCTGTTATGGCCAGTAGGGTAATAATTAGTCAAAATTCAAATCTCATTCTAAAATATGTCAAATTTTAATCCCAGTATTGTACATAAATACACTTGTTTCGTTCATATAATTTGAATAATTTTTTCGAGGGAATACCTTGAATAGATTTTTTACCTGGGTCAATTTTCTTTCAGGATCTGGGGTTTCAGATCTAAAAGTGTTTACTGAAATGTATATGTATACTGAAAATATTTTTTTCATAATGACAGGGGTGTAATGTTGTGATGTCACCACAAGATGGGGTGGACACTCTATCCAAAAGTGGCCAACAGCGCAAATATTGACAGAATTGACTATTATTGTGTCAAGACGCAAATATGTAATGTTCTCATATGAGATAAATAATACAGTTATCACAGTAATAATACATTTTTGAGAAAATGTCATATGCAGAATATACAATTATTTATTTAATGTGATTAGTGCAAAGTGCACTACTGCTCTGTGCCACTGGGGAATACCTTGAAAGATACACACAGGAAATGTGTGTGTGTGTAAAGTGACTGCACTGACTCTAATGCATTTTCTATTAGAGGTTTGTTTTATTAAATGTGCAATTTGTAAAACTAAAACCTCAAAATTAAAGTTGAAATGTTATATTGTTCAAGTTCTTGACCTTGGGATTTTTTTATGTTTATTTTTTTTTTATATTGGTTTATATTAGTTTGATATTCACAGCTGTTTAGACCAAATGTCCACTGCAATGGACAACAAAAATTGCTATGAAGGAGTTATTATTTTTTTTTACTCATTAGTAGATGCCTAATTTAATGGGATATTAATTTTTTATTTTTCAGAAACCTGGAACCTAATTCTGATCTGAAGATATATGTATAAAGTGTTTCTTCCTGTGAAATAAAATAACTTAAATATTAGTATTTTTCAAATCATTCCTGCCAAGTAAAAGGGGAAAGTAATGCAGTTTTTTCTAATCTCAAGCAGTTTTCAGATTGAATCGATCTTCCATGTCAGACTTCAGTTCAACACGGCAATTATAGCAGATAAAGGAATCAACGCATTGTAATATTTACTCAGGCATAAGTTATAAATAAACTTAGGCGCTTTGACGGTTTGGCGCTTTGACGCAAGTGCGCACATTTGAACTTCATTGAGAGTTGCCGTCCCCATAGTAATCTACTCAGCAGGGAAAAAGCCTTCACCGAATAAACACGAATGAGAGTCAGGCTGCAGCGGTTACTTGATAATCGGAAACAATTTCCGTTTGATCAAAAACTCTCACATAAATCTATTTTAGGAGATTATGTATGATCTCTCTCTCTCTCCAGCAGTAATGGCGGCTCTATCAGTTTCTGGCAGAGACTAACAGCGCTCTGATTTGTTCAATCTTCAGTAATGACATTAGATTTAGCGCTCTGATTAGTTTGAAGCCTTAAGGCCCGCCCACTAATCCCAGACTTTTTATTGGTGAATTTTAGTTCAATGTTAAGACTACGGAAATTATGATTTTAATCTTCAGTTTTATCAAAAATCATAAGTCTGATCAGTCTGAAAATATATAGCAACTCAAGTCAGAACAGGTCTGAAGTCTGAGCAGAGTTTAGTGGTTGTAGCTTTAAAGATCTAGGAGGAGATGCTTTTAGAATTTTAGGTAAGAATAATAATAATAA